>OU015750.1:103770378-103791731 GCA_907169655.1 Acomys percivali | reverse complement strand
TGGCTTCTTATGTGGGATGTTTTGCTGGAGTTCGGATCCTGATTATTCTTCAAGGGTCTCTGGGGTTCAAGTCTTGGCAGCGAGGGAAGGTGGTGAAAGTCTTAAGGAATGGGGCCTAATGGGAGGAAGTTGGTCCTGAGGGTGGGGTACCCCCATGAAGAGGCTTATAGGACCCTGGGCTCACACTCTCTTCATATGCTGGCTGTGAAGGGAGCAGCTGGCTCTGACATTGTCTCTGGTAACAGAGTCTCAGGTCAGTGCTATCTGACACAACGCCAAAGCCAACAGGGCACCCTGACACAGACCAAAAACTCCAACGCCGGGAGCCAGAAGAAACCTTTCCTCTTTACACGTTGTTCATCTCATGTAGCCGTTACAGTGACGGGAAGCTAGCAGGTTGTATTGGGCCCACTGACACACCCTGTCACATTCTTGTTTCTTATTTCTGTTTTCTGTGACCCGCTAACACGGTTGACAGACCTGGAAAGGCTGTCATTCCCATCTAATCAGAACACAAACCACTTGGGGAACTTCTCTCCAGCCTGGCCACCACCAGTCTCCTCTCTACACTCTATTCTCCCTGCATTTTATAATTCTGAATAAACGTAGTTTTAGTTCGAAATCACGGAACCAAAGAGTGGGAGAGCAAGAGCTGAACCTCTTCCTGACCTGAAATTCCCAGGGCCCACCAGGGAAGCAAGTGTCATTTTCCAAGGTCAAGGAACCAGAGGTTCTGAGTTCAATTCCCAGCAACCACATGGTAGCTAACAACCATCTATAATGTTATCTGATGCTCTCTTCTGCAGATAAAGCACTCATATGCAATAAATACAATAAATAAATCTTAAAAAAAAAAAGATTACAGTCTTGCTTTGATACTCCTAGTTTGGAGGCTGAGTGGACTAATGATCAAAATGGTGTCATCAGACATGCAA
Organism: Acomys percivali; assembly: GCA_907169655.1. Lineage (NCBI taxonomy): Eukaryota > Metazoa > Chordata > Mammalia > Rodentia > Muridae > Acomys > Acomys percivali. Next base: position 103,790,796 of record OU015750.1, on the reverse strand, counting down.
ACACGGGGTGGGGGGGAAGTTGCATATTAAATGGTGGGTGTACTATAAAATAAAGTGCTTTGAGCCAAACACATTGTCTAAAAAAAACCTCTACTTAAGTATATTTATCTTGATTTTTATTTCATACGCAGAATGCTTGGGAATGTAAAGTAGGAGCTATCTTGGCTTCTTTGGATAAATAGTCTCCCTAATGGTCTTTCCAGAAGCTTCCTAAGTTTATTACTTCAATTACCTGGTTGCTTACCAGAGCTTACAGATGGCTCTGTACCATCCAGAATGGTAGCCTCTGGCCACGTGATGCTGCAAAGTATCTAAATGTAGCTAGTACCCATTTCTCTAAAACATAAATAAATGCAACAGTAGAAACGTGGCCAAGCAACTGAAAGAATGAATTTTTAATGTTACTGAACTTTAATTTAGAATAATGCACGTAGCCCTCAGCCACAAGGGCACCAGATAGCATGCTCTAGCACTGGGTGACTTCATCAACACTACGTGTGGCTTGTCCATGGGAATATTTTGGGCTCTTACGATTACTTTCTCGTGTTAAATCTTCAGTAAGTTCTCTGGATCAGGCTTGCCTGGAATATCCAAGCCTTCCCCTCCCCCAGATGCCTGCTCCTCTTAGTCTATAGTGGAACCTGGTGTCCTTCAGTTTCCCAGAATCCTCCAAGGTCTTCACAGGAATGGCTAGGACTGAGAATGCTGGCATCATGGCCACCTGTAGTCAGGCAGGGGATCCCCAATGCTCTCCTATGACCCTGGCAATAGGTGTGTCCAAACTATAACACTGCCCACACATTAGACCTTCAGGCTCCCGGTGGATGCAGACTCCCAGTGTCACTGATTCCAGAAGCCTTTCCCAAATGACTATCTAGAATCAAGGTACAGACAGAGTTCATGTATGCAAATATCTTAATCAAAGTCTGTGCTTATTAGTCAAATAAGTTATCTCTTAAAATAACCTTAAAAATCAATGCCATCATGAAAATTAGACATGATGCAACTGTACTAAGCATTGGACGATGGCTAAATCAAATAAGTATGACTAGTAACTTAGAAACTAGACTGAAGCATATGTACATAAATATATCTATATATAATATGTTGATTAAAACACTTTAAATCAAATAAACCAAGACAAGATTTCAGTGTTTGTATACAAGATTAAAAACAAAACAAAACAGTGTCAACAGAAAAGTGAGCTGAATATATATTCTTAGAAAACATTTCTTAAGATTTACCATCTACTACTTGGGGAAAAACCTAATTTGTTAATTACAAAAGAATTTATAATTATCATGCTAGATTAAGGTTTTTCTTATTGTTAAAACATGCAACGTCACATGAACACAGCGGTACCACCCGTGGATGGATTAAGCAGCTATTTACTTTCTATGTTCCTATCATAAGTCAATTGAACCAAAGCCAAGAAGAATTGATAAGTTCACTTTTAACTTTTTATTAATTTCTTTTTCAGAAGACCAAGAAGCTACTCTGACACTCTGCCAGACTCACACTGGCTGGGGATGTTCATATTGTCTGGTGACCTACGGTCAGTCAGTCCAATGAAGGCAAAAGCTATGTTAGAAACAATCACACACACATACACAAAAATCAGGGCTGGGCAGGTGCCTCAGCCAGCAAAGTCCCTGTCATGAAGGATCTGAGTTCGAAACCCCCATCTCAAGTTTATTTAAAAAAAAAAAATGGCATGGTGGCATACTTGTAATCCCAGTGCCAAAGAGGCAGAGACAGGCAAAGCCCTAGAGCTGACTGGCTAGTCAGTCTAGCCTTATTAGCCAGTTCCAGACCAGTAAAAGACTCTGTCTCAAAAACTAAGGTTGAAATCACCTGAGGGATAATAGCAGAGACTGACCTCTGACCTCTGACCCCCACCCAACATGCGCACATACATATACATACAGAAAAGTCAATAAAAATTGTAAATAAGTAAAAGGGAAACTACTTACTTCCAGGGTCTGCATCAGATTTGGTTTGATGGCGTCTTTCATCAGAACCGTCAATGCGCCTGTCACGCCCTACAGAGGAGACAGGCACACATAAGTCAGCAGGGTAATTCCTAGAGTCATGGCTGGTTAGTCCCCCTTTGTCCCCTATCCTGCTTCTAGGTGGGCATCCCCAAGCTGACCATGCTCCCAGGATTGTTATATCTGCTCGTGCTTTCCCCACCCCAGGCTGCAAACGCAAAGCAGGAACGGAGACAGGCAAGAATGGCGCAATGCCTCTGGAGTCTATTTCATGTGTTCTTCTATTAATACAAATGAAGGCATTAAGCAGCAGCGAGGCTTGTGAGGAAGGTTACGGGGTGCGCGGGACTTCTCAGAATCCCCACTCTAAGCCAGTGTAAGGAAGAGTGCTCCATTCTCCTGATGGACAGCAAGCGCCCCAGGGCCTCTCAGCAATCCTCACCAAGTCCTCCGCTGTCACGGGCTGCCCATCTTTGTCACTGGCCACCACCATTCTTCCTAGCCGCTCCTTCATGTCGGCGAGGCTGTCAGTCAAGGCCAGCACCGCCATGATCTCGCTGGCCACTGCGATGTCAAACTGTGCCTGAGACAGCAAAGCAGGACAGGCACTTTCACAAGGAGCCAGGTTTCATTAGTTACGACTGGGGGCTATTCCCAACCTCTCACCCCGACCCCGTGGGCAGGCTCGTGTTCACAGTGGCTTTGCCAGAGTACACTGCCTCTCTAGAATGCCTACATTGTCTGTGCTTTGCCATGTAGCAGTCACCCTGGGTGAGGCCTGCGAAAGGCGCTGCTCACTGTACCATGCAGCTTGCCACTGCAGTCTGCTTCAGGCTAACAGTTAAGTTCTAATGCAGGACAGAGGGTGCAGCTCAGTGGTAGAGTCCTTGCTTAGTACATATGAAGGCCTGGGTTCAGTCCCCTCCCATCCCCTAAAGGATTAGTGTCATTATCTGTCTTCTGAGCATCTTTATCACTAGAACGTCTGGCCACAAAGGCAGGGACCACATAGGAAGATGCCTTCTGGATGGAGGCCCAGTGGGCACAATAGCTTGTGATACCGGGGTGGGGGGAGGAGGGTTAGCACATACTGAATGAGCTAGTCAGTGATCTATAGGCTACCTTAGTCATAGCAACCCATCTCTGAGGGAGGTCACATTATATTCCCCTCTACCCTGCTGATCATCCTCTCCTTTTTGTTGAGGTAGGAATTAAGTCCAGTCTCATCTCTCCTGGATGCACAGGCTGTGTAGATAAGTAAAAAGCAGTGGACAAAGAGCATCTTGTGGGCTTCCTGTGCATGAGGCCCATTCCTCAGGGTTCAATCTCAGCCCAGCAGCTAGAGAATAGCATGGGACCATTCTGTGTCTGCTCCGTGAGGCTGTGGCTCCATCCTATCTTTTTGTTTCTTTGTTTTTCAAGACATGGTTTCTCTGTTTAGCCTTGGCTGTTCTGGACTCACTTTTGTAGACCAGGCTGACCTCGAATTCAGAAATCCATCTGCCTCTGCCTCCCGAGTGGTGGGATTAAAGGCATGTGCCACCAAGCCCAGCTCTCTATCCCATTTTAAGGCTCCCAGCAATGAAAGCCAGAGAGCATTGACTTTCTTCAAAAAGTTCCCAGGACTGTCTCCTCCTTTCTCTTGGCTCCAACAGCAAGTTATACAGAGGCCGGTAGGAACGGAGAGCGGGCAAGGACTCTGTACTTGCTTCTGCCTGCAAGCTGGCCACCGGGGAAGCATCTGCATGAAGCCACTTTGTTATGCTCCACCTTAGTTCTCAGGATCCCAGGGGGCGTGTGAGTCAGGTTCGAGCTCACACACACACACACACACACACACACACACACACACACACACACACACACACACACACACACAATGGCTCTGCCCTGGTGGCATTACCGTATCAGACATTTTATTACCACTTCCATCACTGACAGATGAGGAAATGAAGGAAGGAGCTTGCTGGCTCCTTCCTGGTTGAGATTGTATTAGATATTGATTTGCTGAAAAATATTGCCTGAAAGTTAACTATAGCTATTATTCAGTGATTATATTTTCAATATGGTTCATTCTAAGATTAAGCAATTTTTCACTGCATGAAATCTAGGTTCCTGTAATGGGTATTACATTGTAAATAGTGTGTGTATAAAAATGACCAAAATGTTACTATTTTCTGTGAGTAACCTGAGCCGGAAATACTCTTGCAATATGAACTATGTGGTAGGCAACTTGCAGAATTTATAATGTGTATACAAGCACTTCACTTGCAATAGATCTACTTCTAAAACTATAAGCTGGCATCATGGTGGATGCTTCTAATTCCAGCACCTGGGAGGCTGAGGCAGGAGGATCATGAATTTGGGGCCATTGTGAGCTACCTAGTGAGTTCCAGATTAGCCTTCACTAAATAGCAAGAACACACACACACACACACACACACACACACACACACACACACACCCCACATCCCTTTAATACTTAAAAAATGCCAAAAGCAATACAAAATATAAGCAATCTGCCCAGTAATTTAAACTGGTAGTATATATGCCAGGCTGTCTTCAAACCTACAGGGATCCTCCTCCCTCTGCCTCCCAAGTGCTAGGATCCCAGGCGTGCGCCATGCCACACTACTGTCTTACTCTGTAGCGCTGTAGATACCATTTCACAGTGGAATTTTCATGTCTGCCAACTGTCATTTGCTCTACTTATTTGTTCAGCAATCTATTGACACCAGCTACTTACTGTGACAAATGTTGGCTCTAACTATAGAGTACAGGGGTGAGTAAAGAAGGGGAAACTGATCTGGGCTGTGGTGGCGTAGGCTTGTAATCCCAGCACTCAGGGGAGCAGAGGCAGGCAGATGTCTGTGAGTTCAAGGCCAGCCTGGGCTACAAAGTGAATCCAGGACAGTCAAGGCTACACAGAGAAACCCTGTCTTGGAAAAAAAAAGGAAAGAAGGTGAAACTGTGTTTTCAGGAGGGGATGAGAAGTGGTACCATAGGAAGGGACGCAGGTGCAGGATTCAGGCAGCAAAGAGAGGTGAATTTGGGGACAAGCCATATCTGAATATTAACTGTCTTTGTCAGACACCATGATCTCTGTCATATGTCCCGGGTGACCACCAGTCTTAATGTTTCTGTGTGAGTCACTGTTTTATATTGAAGAACTTGATTATTAAGCATATCTAATGAGCTGCTGTTTCTTTCAGTCTCTGCACTATGTCAGCAACAGCCCCTCTCCTCTAGAGTGACTGTTAATGGCTGCTGCGTTCCAGGAGGATTATCTCCCGTTTTCTTAAGTTCTCATTCACTCTAATGTGTTCCAAGTTAGTGTTGTTTGTTTTCCTCTTTCCGCTGAAGAGCCCATGTCATTCTCCTTCAGAACTTGGAATGAATTTCCCGAAGGCCACCTGGCATTTGGTGCTGTTGATGAGATTTTTTCTTCTTCTGTGAATAATTGGGACCTTTTCTCTGTGGCAGCACTTAATAATTTTTTCTTTATTCCTTCATGTTCTGAAACTTCAGACTGATGTTTCTGGGCAGAAGCCTTTTCTTTTTTTCTAGCCTGCCCCGCTCTTCAGTTCTGTCATTTGCCTTTTAAAACGAAAATGTTGTTTTTCTCAGACTGAGAAATTCCCTGCCTATCAGTTTTTTGAATAGACTACCCACACTGATTTGAGGTACAGTGCTCTGCAGACTCCTACTGAAAGCTGAGTCTTCTTGCCTGTCTCTGTGTGTGTGAGAACAGTCACACTGACTGTAGAGCAGTTCCTACAGGGTTTTGCGTCTCTGCTTCGCCATGGCTGGGGTTACAGGCGCATGCTACCACATCTGACTTTCCTTATGGGGTTGCTGGAAATCTGAAGCAAGGTTCAAATCCCCCCAGGGCATTTGGTCTTTTTTGAAATAGGGTCTCTCTAGGTAGCCAAAGCTGGCATCAAACTTGCAATCCTCCTGTGTCATCCTCCCTGGAGCTGACATTTTAGTCATGTGGCATCATGCCCTGCTAGAACCTTTATAATTGGGGGTGATAGTGTTTGGGGGATCAAACCTAGGGCCTTCAGGATTTCTGGATATGCTTTCTGTTTCTTAGACTTTTGGACCTTTTGGTTGTTGTTTTTATTTGCTTGTTTTACTCTGGGAACCAGTTCTAGATAGTTCCCCGGCTAGGAGTCCCTCTCTAGTGTACTGAGGCTGACATCACATCTGTTGATATCCATGGTATTACTTTTATGATCTTAACACAGTTCTTGAAGTATCCATCAACTCTCACTGGGCACTACAGCTCCTTTATCCCACTGAAAGTCCACACTCTGCTCAGACTCTGCCATGGGTCTCCCATTTTGTTTCCTTGGGTAGGTAAGCTCCTCCTCCCAGGACATGGTCAGTTTTCATGTTATATATTTCTTGCCATGTGAGCTGACTGCTGGCTTGAGGTCACCTCTTACATATCTGAGGACACAATGACAGATAAGTCTGCTCATATCCCCAAGGTGGGGTGAACTGCTGTTGGTTCCTTCGGTGGAGCCATTCCTGGGCCCATCACTACCCTTTAGATACTTAATATACAAATGTTGAAAGACTGTGTTCTCTTCAAAACAGGGTCATTATGTGCCGGTTTTCTTTAAATGAGACACTTCACCTGCCAGGCAAGGGGCATGGCAGATTCCCACAATCTGTTTTGAAAGGTTCCCTGTGGGTTGGGTAGTTACCCTGTCCCTACCCTTGAGATCCCACTCAGGTCCCCAGGCTGAGTTATACATGTGTATAGGCCATGGCTAGGTGTGGCCAGTTTGCAGGGGTTGATCCCAACCACTGACCCCGAAGGGTGGCTGAGAGCTAGGACTAAACTGAGAGCTAGGACTCACTTGTGAATTTAGAGGTCCTTTCTCTATATTCTAGGTTGTCCTCTCCATTAATCAAATTCCCACCCCCCTCCCCCTCCCCCCAAACTTTTCAGGAATGATTGTGGCTTTCTAGCATGGATAATACTGATTATATGAAATGTGTTTGTGTGTTGAAAATTCCAGAGTTTGGGGCAACAAGGGTGGTATATGGGCTTAGTCAAGCTTCTTGATCCAAGCCCCACATTTGGTTCTCTCTCTCTCTCTCTCTCTCTCTCTCTCTCTCTCTCTCTCTCTCTCTCTCTCTCTCTCTTTCTCTCTCTCTCTCTCCTTCTCTTTCTTTCTCTCATGAATGTGGATGTATGTGTACAGGTGTGTGAGGTACACAAAGAGTGTCTTTCTTGATCACGCTTCATCTTATACAGCGAAGCAGGATCTATCTCTTGAGCCCAGAGCTTATCAATTATAGCTAACTGGCCCCGAGTAGCTCATCTTCATTACCTGAGAGCTTGGGCTACAAGTGGGCCACCATGCTCAGGCAACATAAATAGGGGCATGGGCACCCGAATTCTGGTCTTCATGCTTCTGCAGCAAGTGTTTTACCCATTGAGCATCCCACTTTTTAACTCAAAATATAGCAAAAGTCCTTAAAAATCTATTTGGTTTGAGAAATGGCTATTACCATAAAAGTTACTTTTTTTCCACTAATAAAAATTTAATGTAAGGCCCATAAATTAAAAACTTTCCAAGGGAAGAGTTTACTATTAAAAAAAAAAAAATCAGAGGGCTGTTGTGTCTGGCTTAAATATTATGGAATGAATTTATATTTCCTAAGTGCTGCTATCCCACATTAGAGACCCATTAAATGGAAGGTAGCATTCATAATTACCCTCTTTGTCTGCTTTTGAGTAATAAGCTATTATTCTTTGAAGAACTCTTCATGCTATTAAATCTAATAAGTGAGTGCTTGTCCTTTGGTTTATGAAACTTTTACTTTCCCATCATCATACAGTTGTTGTATTATAGGACTTTGCCCAGCGAGTCTACCCAGAAACAGCCATAAACACACAGAAGAGGACACTGGGGCCTTCCTGCCTCCTGATGCTGTCACTCCCAGATCAACCGTGGTACTCTCCAGCCCCGCATGAGAATAGCAACTGGACACCAACCCCGAGAGAGTGAGAGAGCCACCAGCACTGGGCCAGGAACCAGAAGCAAAAGCAGAGACTGTTGGAAACCAAGGTAAGGTAAGACACTTCCGGGAAGATGGCACCACCTACCTGCCGAGAATAGCCTTTCTCGGTGCTTCCCTGGCCGATAGTTATTTTTCTCAGAAATCGGTCATTGGTGTCCAATACTGAAAGAGAACAGGTAAGTTAGTCAATCAACAAATATGGGAGATGCTGGGAGATGCTGAAGAAGGAGCAGAAAGCAAGAGCCAAGGTCTGGCTTCACTTGAAGAATCAAATAAGCAAGAAAAAAAGAATAGATGCTAGTGGTTAAGTGTCTTAATGACAACGTGTCAGGAAATGGTGGGCTAGGGTGAGGTGCTTTTGGTTAGGCAGCAAGGACAAGTAGAGTTCTGAAAGTGTATTATACACTGACACCAAAGTCACAGGGAGGAGTCAGTTCAGTTTCTCATACATACAAAAGCCAAATGGCCCAGTAATTCTACTATGTGTTACCCAAAAAAAATCCTGAACAGATGTGCATGCGCTCATACTCATAGCAGCTCTATTCACAATGGCTGGAAAGTAGACACAAAGTTTCCACCAGCAGATGAATGGACTGACTCACAATGTAACACTACACAGCCAAATGCTGTATGGCTCTCCCTCCCGGATGGATCTAAAGTAGACAAATCCACAGACACAGAAAACAGAGCAGCTGTAGCCAGCAGCAGAGGGACGTTACTGTTTCATGGGTCCAGGGCAGTGGTTCTCAACCTGTGGGTTTCTACCCTTTCGGGTGTATATCAGGTATCCACATTACGATTTGTAACAGTAGCCAAGTTGCAGCTATGAAGTAGTAACAAAAGTAATTTTATGGTTGGAGGGTCACTGCAACTCGAGGAACTGTATTAAAGGGTTCCAACATTAGGAAGGTTGGGGATCTACTGCTGAGAGCTTCTATAGGGGATAATGAGCTTTGGGTACAGGCAATGTTGACTGAGCAATCTTAGTGAATGTAGTTAGTGCTATCTGTTGTACAGTAGTGCGTGGTTAACATGGTAGCTCTTGGGTCATGCACAGTTTACCCCAATAAAGAAAAGCCAAAGGAAAGACAGCAATGTAGGAGGAGACTGACTGTGATTAGATCAGATGCAACTCTTTTTTTTTTTTCTTTTTTGTTTTTTCAAGACAGGATTTCTCTGTAGCTTTTCTTGTCCTGGAAAAACTTTATAGACCAGGCTGGTCTCGAACTTACAGAGATCCACCTGCCTCTGCCTCTCGAGTACTGGGATTAAAGAAAGGCATGTACCACCATGCCCGGCTGGGTGCAACTCTTCATTGTGTGAATTGCATTGGTTTAGACTTTTGTCTGTAAAAACTATTTGGCTTAGAAAAACCAAATTTATAATGCCAAGGAACAAAGGCAGAAGAATAGACACTTCGCTCATCTTTGTGACTTAAACACAGCAGTGCTGTCCACAGTGACAACTAAGGTCCAAGCTATTAAATGTTGCTGCCATATATGTCACCAGTGAAAACAGAAACAGAGATTATATACTTGGAGACCTGAACCCTGCATCCCCCGTCTCTCCTCCTCCCCCTCCCCTCTCTCTTTCACTCACTCATAGTCAAGTACATCTAAACTTCTATTTAAAAATTTTTTTAAAAAGATTTATTATGTATATAGTGCTCTGCCTGCATGAACAGCTGCATACCAGAAGAGGACACCAGGTCTCACAATAGATGGTTGTGAGCCACCATGTGGTTGCTGGGAATTGAACTCAGGACCTCTGAAGAGCAGACTGTGCTCTTAACCACTGAGCCATCTCTCCAGCCTGAAAAAAAAAGTTCTTAAGTTTACTTAACTTCATGTGCACTGGTGCTTCGCCTGCATGTGTATCTGTATGAGGGTGTTGGATCCACAAGAACTAGAGCTACAAACAGATGAGCAATCACTCCAGCCCCCCCCCCCCCCCCACTGTTATTTTTAAAGATAGAAACAGAATAACTGCAAGGTTAAAGGGCTGCATCAATACTGTCGCTGGCTACTACTTTCACTCCTGAGATGCTAGGCACACAGTAACATGAAACAAAACCATCTCCTTTTTTGCTATGTAGTACTCTTGCCTGGAGACTGGCATCACCTCATGATCACATCTATTTTAAGTCAATAGCAGACCACTCAAATTTTAGTTCCACAAAGGGAAGATGAGAAAAAAAAAAAAAAGGTTAGATCAAACTACAGCATCACTCAAAGGCCACTGCACCTTTCACAATGCCTCAGTAGAGCGTTGTGACCTACCAGGATTCTTCCACATGGGGAAGGAGCAGTATTAATCCAGCACCAACAACATACAACAAGAGCCATGCAAGTTCAGTCCCAACCCACAAGACACAGCTGTGGCTGAAGCCCTTAGAAAGCAGCAGGAGCACACAGCTGGCATCTAGAGACAGAGCTAAAGGTGGCATAACGCTACATGCTAATTCCTTCCTTCTGGGAGCAGGTTCTGAGGGCTTTTTCTGTATTCAGCCCTGTGCAGGCTGGGAAGGGTCATGGAGGTACACAGGCACCAGTGCCTGACTCCTGGCACTTCCTGGAATGAGATGCAGAGAGCAACAGAACACCAGAATGAACGGAAGGCTGTGGGGCTCAGGGGCAGGGTGTGTGTGTGTGGATGGGGGTGGGTGTGCGGGGTGTGTGTGTGCGGGTGTGGGGTGTGTGTGAGGGGGGGGGGGGGGGGGGGGGGGTGGGGTGTGTGTGTGGGGGGTGTGGATGGGGTGGGTGGGCTGGTTGACTTTTAACTTGTTCTACTCAGTCTCTTTAGTCCTATAATGTTGACAATGGCTGGAGGAACACCCAGAGAGGTCAGTATAATGCTACTGTGTACTGTGTAAAAATTCAAATGCTGATTTCTAGGCCCCCATATCTAGTTGCAATCCTTGTTGTGAGGATCTCCTGTCTCAGTGTGGTGTAAACATCAATCCCAATTGTTCTCTGATATGCCAGTTAAAAAGCTTAACAGCCAATGGCTGAGCAAGGGCGAGAGAGGAAGTGAGGATTCAGCCAGGAAGAGAGGTCAAAGAGAAATCAGGAGAGAGCAACTGGCGCAGAGAAAGTCATAAAATACAAGCATTTTGGGGATTTCAGCTGCGAGGTACACAGATTATCTTGGAGGGTTAAAATAGACTAATATGCTCATTTTTGTGCCATAACGCTTGTTAATAAATAATATAAAAGTCCAGTCTTGATTACTTGGGTGCTATCTTCGTTAAGAGAAAAAAAACTAACTGCAAGACAATTTTAAAATAACCATTAGCACAGAGCCTTCCTGATCCTACAAGTATCCAGTGCCAGCCAAGATCTGGGGGGCAGGTCCAGGCACTACACCAGGGCAGGCCCATTATTTGGTTTCTGCAGAAGACGTGCATCCTTATCCCTTCGTGCCACTGTGCTAGTGGAGGGACGCAGAGACATGATACCTAGGGACTGACAGCCGGCAGGGCGCGTGGGCTCAGCCTGTGACAGGAGATGGACATGTGTAGGAGAAGGCAGGTCTGTGAGTTGCTGGGGAGTTGGGGTAGCTAAGAGGCATGGGCTTTGGGGTACCCAATGTTGCAAAACCTATTTCCTGGCCCTTAAAGGATAATATGTGACTGGAGACTGGTCTTTCCCTCCTGCGCCTGTGACATGTTCCTGCATTAGTCCAGTATTTTAAGCTCTAGTCTCATTATGCAGGTTACACTTGTTCTCAGTCAAAGCCAGGAAACTGTACTTATAAATGTCTTTGGTTTGGGGCTGGAGAGATGGCTCAGAGGTTAAGGGCACTGACTGCTCCTCCAAAGGTCCTGAGTTTAAGTCCCAACAACCACATGGTGGCTCACAACCATCTGTAATGTGATCTGATGCCCCCTTCTGGCCTGCAGGTATACATGCAGGCAGGGCACTCTATACATAATAATAAAATAAATCTTTTTTTAAAAAATGTATTTGGTTCATCTATGAAAAGTTCTCATTCTCATACTAACTCCCTAATCGGAACCAAACTACTTATCACATTTCAGCCTGAATTCCTGTGGCCCAGGTGGCTTGTCCTCAGCAATAAGATTTGCCTCTCCTTAGCATCCCAAACAGTAATACAAGTCCGTATTTTTTCTGGGATAGCTTTTGAAGTTGTCACTTCCATTAAAATTGATTTGTAACCACAGAGCATTCCAATCCTTCCTGTGTTCTTGAAGAGAATCCAATGGCATGCTGGTCCTCACCAAGGAGGTGACATTCCATGATTCCTGAGGTTGGGGCCCAAGTTCGGATGTGTGAGGATGCCAGTTGGTCTGAAAGTTTCTCTTTCACTTCAAACAGTTGAACGTACACTAATTTCCACAGCCTAATTATTTTCTTACCAAAAAGGACCCGTAAAAGAATTTACAGAGTAACATGAGCTCAGAGCTGTCTTTGAAAAGTTGACTACACGTTTTGCAAATAATGGCATTTTAATAATGGATCTTTCTAGTTTAAAAAATATATTTGAAAATGCCCCCAGCAAAATGCTGGAAATATTCATGTTGTTTGTTGATCTATTTTAGACTTGTGGCATGTACAAGTCATGGTTCACCCCCAGAGGAACATTCTAGAGTCATTTAAAATGACCACTCTGGATGCTGGGGATGCAGCTTGAAGGTGAAGGATATGCTCTGTATGCCAAAGGCTGTAGTTTAACCTCTAGCACCATGAAAAATAACAAGTTAAGTGAAAAATCCATCCTAAGGAAGAACCAACAAAGTAGACTATGCTTAGGAGGTGACTGAGTCAGGCAGGAAGCAAAATCCACACACACACATATGGTAAGAGAGCTGTACAGAAACCTCAGGCGCTCCAAAACTGTGATTAGCACGGCCAGCTTTGTGAAATATTGCTTAATATTTTTGACACACTTTGACAAAATCTTTACAATCGTATTATTTGTTTTAAAATAAAAAAGTGCGTCCTTGTGAGAGTGCTCAAGGAGATTTTTAACTTAATCTTAGGAGCCAAAGACCACAGAGAAACACCATAACCCAGGTGTTAGCCTCCGAGGGTCGCTAGGGAGGTGTGTCTGAGTTTGCGTGCGTTCACATTTCAGCAGAGCCTCCCCGGAGGGAGGCTGGTGTTACTCCAGGTTCAGCAGCCAAAAATCCAAAAGACTTTGGGTGTTAACATAATGCCGTTAGTAAAAAATCCTGCAGCCCGAAACAGCTCCACATACAAAATTATTTAAAATATCTCTAAAATATCCTTCAGGCTACGCATGGGCGATGTGAATACAACAGATGAGCTTTGATTAGACTTGGCTGCCATTATTGCGCTAGCTGCCCAAATCACCAACCCTCTGAAGTTTGTAGAACTGCTGGCCTCAGTTGTTAAGGATAAGGGCTACTCTATACAGATGAGGAAACTGAGGAAGTGGTTTACCTAAAGTTCCCTGGCCATTGTCTCTTGGCTGCAAGGCCTGCTGGGAGACACTCAGTTCTTACTGGCGTGGCTCAATGGGCTACTGGGAAAGCAGTTCAAGAGGAGTGGGAGGCTGGCTGAATCTGGGAGGAAGACTAGCCTAGAAAGGAGATACATGGGCCAGGTTTGGCCATGGCGAAGAAAAGGCTGGCAAGAGGATGAAGCAGGCCTCCTGGTGGAGAGAAGACAGAAGCTAGGTACCAGTAGTCCTAACAGTCTAAAGATGATTTGACAGCCAAGGATGGGCGCTGACTGAGGAAGGAACAGGCCGGTATCTCTGCATCAGGAACCTACTGAACTGAGAAATGGAAATGCAAACAGGAGAATGTGCTAGAAGGTAACTGATAACTCAGGCATTGGTTAAGTATACTCTGAAAGAGGAGAGAAGTGGGAGAATGGCGGACAGGTCTACGACCATCAGTACAGGAATATATGCCACGCCCATCATTTCTGTGTGCCGTACAGCTAGCTCATCAGGTGTGACTGCCACATCTCTGTAAAGTACAGACCCCATCAACTCCATGAGCGTATTTAAGGCTCCAGAACCCAGAGAAGTCCCCTTGTTTAAGACCATATAGCCAAGCAGGGTGGTGGCCACTCTCCAGGCTCAATTCCATGGTCAGTCCTTTGCTTCCACCGAAGCGACTGACTGACAGTGAGGAAAAGTAAGGGATGTCGTGGCTGAGAGGGAGTCAGGGAGTCTGGAGGGAGAATGAGGCACTTGGCGTTGTGTGACTGCCAGAGTGACAGGCACCTAGGACCCAGCTGGAAACACTCACCAGATGTGGGGGGAAAGTCTGCACTGTAAATGAAAACTAGAGAGATGTTCAGAGAAAGACAGCCAGGCATGGTGGCACACACTAACATTCTTAGGGGGACAGAGGCAGAGGACTGAGGCAAACTCAGGCCAGCCTGGTCTACATAGCGAGTTCTAAGCCAGTCAGAGCTACATCTTGATAATTTGTCTCAAAAACAAAAGGGATTAGGGAGGTGGATCAGCTGATAAAGTGTGCCATACAACATGAGGACCAGTTTGGTCTAAGTACAGGTTCAGAAAGACACCTGATACCAACCGCTGGCCTCCATGTGTACACGCGTGCTCACGCTCAAACACACATCCACACACCAAAAAAACATTAAAATAAAAAAGAGGGACTGAGAGATGGCTCAGCAGTTAAGAGCACTTACTGCTCTTTCAGAGGACCCAGGTTCAGGTCTCAGCACCCACATGGTAGCTCACAACCACCTTTAAATCCAGTTCCAGGAGATCTGTCGTCGTCTTCTGCTGTTCATGGGCACTGTACATATGTGGCATATACATATACATGTAAGCAAAACATAAGACAAAAAAAAAAAAAAAAAAAAAAAAGAATGTAGGCTTTAGCCTCAATTCTTTCCTTTTTTTCCCCCTCCCAATGAGATCCTGAATGTGACAAGTAAATAAGGAATAATATAAAATATATTTCTTTTTTTTTTTTCTTTAAAGAGAGGAACAAAGTAAGCTTGGGGAAAGAGCACTCACCATGACAAAGAGACATTGCCTTAAAAACATTCTTTAAATGGGAAGAGGAAGAGAAACATTTCCTTACACATTTGGAGAAGGTTGTGTTGCTTGTGGTGTTGAGCCCTGCACGTGCCAGATGAGCCCCCTCCCTCTGAGCTCCCACCACAGCCCATCCCCAGCCATTTGGAAAAGAAGGGAATGAATGGGTTTTAGCCCAGAGAGAGGTGGTGGGGAAGAGCAGCAAGGGAAACACATGGCGAGATTACGAAGCCAGGATGGGCAGCTGTAAGACTGTAGATTTTACAGATTGCCTTTATGAATGTCAGGTTGAGTGTTTATGAAGTGAACTTAGGAGCTAGGGTTCAAACACATTCTCCAGTCTGGCCCTGCATGCTGTCTGGTTTCTCCAGCACCTACCTCTTTGCCATGTGATGGTGGAGGGGTCGATGTTGAGGCGGGCGAACTTCCTCACTTCCTCCTCTGTGAGTGTACTTGGATCGGTCTTATTTATCCCCAGTTTCTAATAGTTGAGGGGAAATGCCATAAGAACAAGAAAGCCATACAAGACCCAAACAGAATTATCCCGTGTGGTGTGTTATCTTATAGTTAGTAAAGTCCTTGGGAAAAAGAAAAAAAAAAAACAAAAACAAAAACAAAAACCACAAAGCCCGGAGTGAATGGTGGGTTAGGTGAAATCATATTAGCAAATGTCTCCTACAAGTGGAAGACAGTCAGGGGATCTATGAATACCCTAAAATGATGACCTGAAAATAGGGCCAAGTCAGCAGCAGCACACAGTGAACACAGTGGCCTGCTGCTGCTTGTGTGGCTGGTGCTGCTGGTGGCTCTGCAAACTGAGCTCAGCAGGTGTGTGACCTGTTGTCACAATTGATGCTTCACTTGATTTGTCTTTTCACATGCACACACACATCAAGTAAAGTGTGAGCCTAAGTTTCAAAGGAGTGCATTTCTGCTTCACTTAAAAAAATGAATTTATTCAGATTACAACTAAATTGTTATCCCATCATTTGTATCCTCCCATTCCTCCCTCCCTCCCACTTTCACCCTATTCCTCTCCCCTAGGTCTGTGACCGAGGAGGACCTCTTCCCCCACTATACGGTCATAGGCTATCAAGTCTCATCTTGGTAGCCTGCTTATTCTTTCTTTGAGTGCCACCAGGTCTCCCCACCAAGGGAAGGTGGTCAAATACCTGGAAACAGCCTAAATGTCCCTCAGTCGAAGAATGGATGAAGTAACTGGAATACTACTCAGCTTTTAAAAACAAGGAAATCCCAAAAATTTTGGACAAATGGATGAACTAGAAATGATCATACTGAGTGAGTTAAGCCAGAAGCAGAGAACTGACTTCTGTAAGCTGTCCTCTGACCTCGACACACATATACAAAAGAAGTAAAACAAAATACAATTTTTTAACCATATGACCTTTAAAAAAAAGTGAATTATCATTTCCATGGCGCTCTGATGTAGGGATTTATCTACAGATTTCACTCCGTATGATATTCTGAGCTAATATTAGTTAGAGTAGTGGTTCTCAACCGGTGGGTCCTGACCCCTTTGGTGGGTGTCATAAATCAGATATTTATATTATGATTCATAACAGTAGCAAGCAAAATTACAGTTATGAAATAGCAACAAAATAATTTTATGGTTGGGGGGTCTCCACAACATAAGGAGCTGCATTAAAGGGTCACAGCATTAGGAAGGCTGAGAACCGCTGATTAGTTTAATAACCAAAGGAGAATATGAAAACCCAAATCAAGTCAAGTTTCTAGAATATTGTTTTGTTTTTTTTAAGACAGTGGTTCTCTGTGTAGCCTTTGGCTGTTCTGGACTCACTCTGGTTACCGTTGAACTCACTTGCTTCCCCAAGTGCTGGGATTACAGGGGTGTGCCACCATGCCCAGTTGAATATTCTTTTCTTAAAAATACAGAACAACCCCCCACCCCCACCCCAACAACCAAACCAAACCAAACCAAACCCTCTATTAACTAGAAACTCACCCTCAGGCGAGAAAGTTGAATTTCTGAAAATTCTCTGATGCCATTCACTGAGGGAACCAGGCGATTGTAGAGAGCCTAAGAAGAAATAACCCCACGGTTAGCTTCAGGTGCAGCCATGAGCTTTGATAACTCACCAACGGACAAAAGTCATGACATTTGTACCCAAATAGGTTCTATTAATACTTGAGGGCTGATAGAAACAATCTAGACTGAAAGTCTGTCATTTTAATAAAGCCTAATAAGGTGGACATGATGCACATTACAAAGAATTTGCATAAATATACCTGGTCTATGCCCTTACAACTTATCAAATAGTTACCTGAATTTTGTCTGAAAGATATGCTAGATTATAATTGAAAAAGTCAGGACCCCTCATGACAAATCATTTCAGGAAGTACCTCTCTCAACTACACCTGTGAGGAATTAAGACCCAGAACTCCATCACTTTCAGGTGTGAGTTGGTTCTTGGGACTTGACGCACGTGAAGCTAGAAAGGGCCTCTGAGTTCTTTCACGGTCCATGACTGCTGCATGGCAATTTCGGTCTTACAAATGGCTGGCCGTGACTGTAGCTCAATACTACAGCTCTCGTACAACAGGCACAAAGCCTGTACTGGAAGGCCCCACCCCTGGGAGTGAGGGGTAAACACCAAACTAAACAAAAACCACTCAAGTTCAATCCCCTTTTGGATGGACAGATGTCTCTATGACCATAGTGAAAACAAATGATGTACTAATTATCTTTGAAACTGAAAATAGTCGTCTCAATATTTGGTCTAGTCAGCAAGCATACCACAGTTCTCCTGACTGCCCTGCAGTGATCATCAACCAACGTGAGAATCAGATTAAAATGAAGACTAAAGTGAGAATTTGACTAATGGGAAGCTCTCCTCCCCCTGGAAGTGAGGTGATGGGTTAAATTCACCAAATTTTGAATACAATCTCAGAGAGCTGATGGCCTCTAAAAGTCTTTCATGAAGTCACCCAGGATGCAGGATTGAAAAGCCCCAAGATGGCTAACCAGGAGGCCTCTTACCTTGTCTGTTTGCGTGCTCTCATGCAAGATCCTGGTGTCGATGGCTGCGGCCAGCAAGTTATTGGCAGCAGTGATGGCGTGGATATCTCCAGTCAGGTGAAGGTTGAACTAGAAAGAAATGCCACATCTTTTCGTTTGTATCAAACTGCCTGGACAGTTTTCAAGGATACTGCCAGTATCCACAGAACAGTATGCTAAGTATCTGTCTTTATCCTGAGACAAAATGGCCTTGGATCAGAAAACCAAGGTCAAGGCCTTCCAACTGACATAAAGAACTCATGAGGAGTCTGTGATTCTTCCATCCTCAGATTAAAGACAACACATTCTGATGGGCCTGACAGTTTCTAAAATGAACTCATTCAAGTTTTACTTATTATCATGTATGCATACGGTGGAAGGAGGGGTGAGAGCACATCACAACATGCGTATGGAGGTCAGAGGACAACCTTGTGGAATTGGCTTTCGCCTTCCATCTTTATTTGGGTTCTCGGCTTGTGTGTTTAGCTGCCGAGCCAGCTTACTGGCTGCTACACGTGTGAGGTCTAAAGAGCTCCAAAAATCTGCGACATGTTGAGTAGTCGCGTGAAGGCACAAGTGGAAAATTCCATCCTACATTTTGTTTTTATGACTGAAATCATTAATACTACACAAGACCCAGGGTGACCCTGTCACTCTCCTGTTAAGACTCTTCAGTGGCTGAGTATGACACCTTAAGTCAAACCTCATCCTTGGCTATGAATGGAAGGCTGCTTCTGCCTGCTCCTCTGACTTAGCTTGCCGGGTCTGCCTGCCCTAGCCCTGCATTCTGGTCATGTTTAGTGACACTACATGGCCCCTGAGCAGGCAAAGCCATTTTTTTTTTTTTTTTTTTTTAACCTCAGGGCAGAGAGCAGGGTGAGGGAAACAAGTCTTGGCGAGGCATGGGAGGAAAGAGAGAAAAAGGAAGAGTTCTTGGAGAAATAAGAAATAAATGGTGTTCATTGACTCTTTTTGCCCAGTTTCCCTGAGATGGTTTGTCTTTTGGCCTCACTTGAAAGAATGAATGGCCCACCTCTTTCTGAATTTGGCCATCTAAGAAGTGATTGATGGGACCCAGGACGACAGTGTCTCATCTAAAATGGGCTTAGGAATACAGAATCCTCTTGGAACTCAGGGAGACAGTATAATACACGTGTGCACACACACACACACACACACACACATGCACACACTCACGCACTCATGCTCGCACGCACACATGTATGCTTGTAAGCACACAAATAATTTATTTATAAAACATTCCAACCCAGGGCTAGGTTAGCATCCATTTGCTATAGGAAAAAATATATATTAATGGAACAAGAATTTTATTCACACCGAGTAGCACACACATATCTGTTTGTTGCCACGAGTGTGAGGTATTCACATGGGTATCTCATGGCCTTACCTCCTCCATGGGGATGACCTGAGCATATCCACCACCCGCAGCTCCTCCTGGATGACACAGAAAGTACAGTGAGGTGAGTCCCCAAGCTCAGTTACAGGATAGACACAGACCTGAGGGCGCCGCTCACACTCACAGGAAGACCTGCCAAGGCCCAGAGATTCCGTCCACACAGAACAGAAATGAAACAAAAAGAGTATGCTCTATCCAACCGTGGCATTTTCAGCCTTCTGCTTCTTTGTTTAAAAAGGTTAAAACCCTGTGTCTGTTGACCCAGGCCTATAATCACAGCTACTAAACAAGATGTCAGGAACATCATGGATTACACAGAGAGGGTTGCTGGACCACAGAGTGAGTGCAAGGCTAGTGTGGGCAACTTAGCAAGATTCTGCTTAAGAGAGAGAGAGAGAGAGAGAGACAGAGAGAGACAGAGAAGGGCTGTGATATAGTTCAGTGGTAGAGTAGTGGCCTAGTAGGCAGGAGGCTTTAAGTTTAGTTCCTAGCACCACATAAACAAAACGTCTGAAAGGAAACAAAAAACAGCCCCAAAGGTAAATACAATATAGCAAATGTCAGTACTACAAAACACATTATGTCAGGATATGAGATCACTGTATTCATTCATTTTAGGGTCTATGTGGCGATGCTTCATATAAATCATACATGAAATAAAACATGAAACCACCTGCTGGGCTTGGTGGAGCACTCAAGGAGGCAGAATCCGGAGGACTGCTGCACACCTGAGGCCATCCTGGTTGGCATGGTGAGACCATCCCTCAGAGAGACCCCAAACCACCATCTGTGGGGCAGAGGTGGTGGTGGGGATGGCCCAGTGTTGCCTGCCATTCTCAAGCTGTGGGTTTTATCCTCAGCATGAGAAAAGCCAAAACACACACACACACACACACACACACACACACACACACACACACACA
>OU015750.1:103756243-103770368 GCA_907169655.1 Acomys percivali | reverse complement strand
ACACACACACACACACACACACACACACACACACACACACACACACAATCACCCATAAATTCACCTCAGACAAAGACTACAGTAGTTATTCTATTGAAGACACTTGCCTCTCACACGTGTACATCATTTTACAACATGCTCTGTTCTTTCCATGTTATCCCAGTAGAGTCTCCCAAGAACAGATGCTCCTGGTACCCTTACAGATGTGGCTCAGGGACATTAAAGGCTGGCTATAGCCTTGCAGAGGTGACACACAGCCAGGAGTAAATCCATGGCCCTTCGGCTCTAAGTCTCACGTTCAATCTGCCCCATAATTCAGGACCCCTCCAGGAGGGATCAGTACTTTTAATGAGTGAGGAATTATTAATATTTGTAACAGTGATATAAATAAAATACAGTTAAAAACCGCAAGCTGCCAAGAACACACAGTAATTGCAGCAGTGAGGGCCGAGGGGTGACTTAATGATAAATCAGCAGCGTAGGAGTAACGAACGGGAAGGAGCCAGACATCAGCCCAGCTAAGCCAGAGAGGAATTTCCTCACGGCTCTGTCTGCGCGCAGGCACTTGTTGCATCTCCCGAGCTCCCTGGCCCCATACAACTCCTCCCTCAAGCTGCAACTTGGGGCCTGACCTAAAGAGCTCATATGTGTACAGGAAGAGACCTCTCATTGTGGCTGGGATGATAAAACACTGATACGATGGGCAGGGTTTCAAAATCGCTTGGCGAAGGAGGTGGGGGTGATATAGAAGACGCTGTTGGAGGCTGGAGGCCCAAGCAATGGTGTCAAGGGACCAGCTTCCTGGGGCTTCACAGAAGGCCCCGCCCCCCTTCTCCAGCAGCAACCTCTGCTTGCCTTTATGCACTAGGAGGTTCAACTTGGGGTGACTGCTATGTCCTGAGTGCTCAGGGGGTGCAGAGGATGGAACAGCCAGCTCTTTGGCAAGCATTTAACCCCATCTCCCCTGCTTTATGTTGAGCTTGAACTTTTATTCCTTGCCCCATCCCACCCCCAATTTTGCTCTGAAAACTAGCTTAGTTGCTAAGGAAAGCACCTTTCACTCCAAAAGTGGGTCCCTGGGAAGGCTGCCTCAGGCAGGCGAAGGAGTTGACGTTCAGGTGTGCAGTCAGGGCCTGCACCAGGCCGATGGTGACAGTGCTCTTCCCTTCTCCGAGCGGGGTGGGAGTGATCCTGATTTGGAGAAAAGAAGGACAAATTTAATTGGATTTCCGAGACAACCTTAGTAAAACCAAGCTGGGATTTCAGATCCAAATCTGAGGACATGGGCAGTGAGCAAAGTGCACCCCACCCCGACCCCTTCTCCCCAGCATACTTGCTATGGATTGTTGGATTGTTCCCAGGCATAGCACACAGGCCACCTGTAAGCTAATGTCAGAGGTACAAAAAAACTGAAAGGCTACATGACCAAAAGGGAGAGGTGCTGCTAGGTGACAGCATTGAGAATGTTCATTTTAGGGAGTGGCACCAAGTGAGGCATTGAAAATAGTTGGAATCACCAGGCTGATGTGGTATCTGTTGGGGCTGTCTTGGCTTTTGCTGTCCAGAGCTCTTTATGTGGGGTACACAGTGGGCAGAGGGCCTTGCGCAAAGGTGGCTGAGTAAGCAAGGCAGGGCCGGATTCTCAGGATTAGAAGGGATCCCCAAGTCCCCACTGGCTCATACCTTCCCAGATGCTTCTGCCCAGGCCTGGTCCCCACCATATTCAACAGGGCGACACAAGCTCATTATCGCCACGTGATATTTAAAGGCACAGGTCTCATAGTTACGCCTCTTATTCCAAAGGAGACACTTGGATCCTTTACTGCTTACAACCTAGGAGGTGCAATACCGGGCTATGCGCTGCATAAACCTTAGAATGGCCACAAGTGTGGCCCAACACAAAACTGTAAACTTACTTAAAACACTAAGGATTTCAATAACAACAACAACAACAACAACAAAACCCAAAACAAAACAAAACAACTTTCCTTTTTGGTTTGTTTGACTAAATTAGGTGTTTTGCAACTATAAATGTTGCAGAGGACAACATTGTGTCTTGATGTCAAGTTTGGACATGCTTGGCTATTCCTTTCCTATACAACAGGCCTTTGAACGCTAGAGTTCCACTGCACACCCAGGAGGAAGCCCCTTGCCTGGAGCAGCCATTTTCCAGGACACTACACAAAGGCATATCTTTGCACAGTCACAATATTGCTGTACCTATGATATTTCATTCCCAAGTAAGGTCCCACAGCACTCTTCTGCAGCGTACTTTAACCCCCACTAAAATTCTTTAAATTTCTCTTCAGTGCTTACGACCTCATCTTTTACTAGTTAAATGGTGTGAGCCAGGGTGTCCAGGAAACTTGGCCTCAACAAATCTAACAGC
Organism: Acomys percivali; assembly: GCA_907169655.1. Classification (NCBI taxonomy): domain Eukaryota; kingdom Metazoa; phylum Chordata; class Mammalia; order Rodentia; family Muridae; genus Acomys; species Acomys percivali. Next base: position 103,767,979 of record OU015750.1, on the reverse strand, counting down.
AGAGTCTCCCAACCTAGAAAATGGCTGGGGATGTTATCACAAGGAGGAGGAAGGCGTGCCTTCAGACACATCTTCGTCCCCAGGGACTCAGAATACCCACCCCTCTGATGTGATCAATCACTCGTACAGTAAATATTTATTCAGTACTATCATGAGTCAGGGACCGGGTTAGACCCTGGAACACAAAGACGGTCATGTCAGACTGTGTGTCTCCCTCCCAGGACTTCTAACTGATGGGAGATACAGATAACTCAGGGATTATAGCAACTGAGATAAACACTGAGATGGGAAAACAGCGCAGGCACTGTACTAAGAGCATGGGAAAGGAGGGTTCACTGTCTTTGCCACATCAAGGAAAGCTTCCTCCAGACCTAACATCTAAGCTGGGACATGACTACCAGAGAAATAGCACCCAGGTGAAATGCAGAGCGAGCTAAGACGAGGCATGTGCTCTCTGCTTTTCATCTGCCTCAGAGGGCTCTTCCTAGAGATGGAAACCGCAGCTCACAGTCAGCAGTTCAAAGCACTGAATGGGCATCAGCACGAAGGGAAAGTAAGCTCAGTAAAACCAAAGATCAGGACAGCGCCGTGGGTATGTGTTCCTTTAAGGAAGAGGCAGGGGAGACCAAAAGGGGTCAAAGACAGAAACGTGGAGAAGGAAACAGGGTGTGATGGAGCTGGGAAAGAGGCTACCGCTAACCACTAGACTGCAGGGGCTTCTGATGAACCAATTGGATACTACTTGATGAACTAAACCGGAAATGCTCAGAAAAAACTCACAGGAACCGAGCTTATCAGACCCCTCCCCAACTGTCTAAACAGCACAGCATTGACCGAAGTCAAAGTGGCAACTGTCACTCGAGGCTCCGAGTCGGCCGTCAGACCCTTGTAGATATAACATGAGTAAAAGCAGCAAGGAGCCCACAGGGTCACCGTCTTGTAGAAGCCTGTAAAGATGCTGTATGGGACCAGAGCTGTGCTTTAGTCACATAGAGGATTGCATTTTCTCTCCCAAGGATACGCTGGCAGAGCTGAAGGAGACACGCCCAGTGATGACCTCAAGCCTCAGCCAGCCAGCCAAGTCTTAATTGGAAACACAGGACTGCCGAGCTTGCTGCCAACAAACACAATACAGGAAAATCACAAAGTAGGAAGTATTTATTGGAAGCAATAAAAGGAGAGCTACAATAAAACTTTATTTTGCCCCCATCTCTGTATTTGATATCAAAATTTGGTTTAATTCTTTCCCCATATCCTTAGCTCAGATCCCCAGTCGTCAGGTTCTGTTTCGAAAGGAGTGACTTCCAAGCTAAGTTTCCTTCCCTGTGTCTGTGAGGCCTGTTTGCTATGGAAATGGGACTGGTGAGTTTTTCTCCAAGTTTCTGTTTCCAGGACTAATCTACAACATTTATCATGTGATTTTTATGACTTTTCAGAAGGGCATTATAATAAGAACTCTGACATGTCCGTCGCAAAGGTGAGGACAATTGCTCACACTTCCTGCACTGCTGTCACCTGTCCAGCACACACGGGAACCAAAAACATCTGACAGTACCAGGAAGCCTTTTCTTAGGTAAGTACTGTTTGCTGCTAATGGCAGTAGAGATTAACCAAGATATTCAGTGACGATTGGAAAGAGGTTTATTTAAAAGCCAAAGGGATTTCTTACCCAGAGACGAGAAGCACACTGAAAACCGAACTTTGTCCAACAGGATCATGGGCACCAGGCATCATGCACGGCCCGACCATGAACTCCAAAGCTACATGCACAAACAGCTATAAATATATATCATTCATCCCAGGCATCTTTATTATTTGAAGGGCTTTAAAAGCTTTTACTATCTAACAATAAATGTGACAGACCATTTGGCTGTGTTATCTATTACAGCTGACAGAGGTGAAGGGTTCAAAGGCCCTGTTGGTACTGGCTTCTCCTAATGATCAGCATCCTGCTCTGCCATTAGTACAACCTCACTGATGTTCAGATGGCTACTTAAGGTACAAAGGGAATCTCTTACGACCAAGTACTGTTATTTCCAAGTTGAAACAAATTAACGGAGTGAAACACTAAAGAAAGACATTTAAATCAGGTATTTGGCACTCTGAAAACAAAAAACGGACATGAGGAGATCTTTATTTTCCTCCAGTGTGAAGTTCAGTTTATATTCATAGAGCAGCTTGGACTTTTAAAAACTGCTCTGTCCAATGAAGTCACAGAAATTCTAGAATCTTCTACAGGGCCCAGGGCACAGTCAAAAAGCCTGCAGCTGCACCCATGTCAAGTCCTCACACGAAATTCCTCTTCACTAGTGTAACTGGGAAAATATGTAAAACTCAAGAGCCACTAAGAATCTTCTGGCATATTTTCCCCAGGCAATTCCCAATACTTTTCGTTTTGCCAGGCAAAGCAAACACAGCCATGTGTAGGTGTCAATAGCATGCGATGTGTTGCTGATGAGGGACAGATGATTCCCAAGGAAGATGAAATCCTACAGTCTGAAGAATGGCTTAAAAAATAGTTTTAAAAAATCTGTTCTGCATTTGTGCTATTAACAATAGGATTTTTAAAAAGGCCCCACTGTGTCCTATGTTCACCCCACTGTTGATATGCGGGACTCATATTTACACTTGATTCAAATGTACAGTATTGAATGTAAGTTGATTTAGTTTTTTTTTTTTTTTTTTAAATTTCTTGGGTATCTGAGTTCTTTAAAGTATGGGAGAATGAAAAAAAAAGTATTGGAGAATATTTATGTTATAGAGTTCAGAGAAAAAGGCAGGACACATATGCTATTTATCGCTTGCTCTTTAAATATAAACAGGATGGGTATAAGGCTAAAATCCTGGGAGAGAATAGAAAAAGATTAACACTTTTGAGTAATGAGATAGCTTGTTTCCTTCTGACTTTTCCTTATGCTTCAATTTTATGCAATAAGTAAATATTATTTTCTGAATAAAAAGACATTTCAAAACAAGAGAATAATCCTTAAAATTGAGGGGTCATTTATATTTTTTAAAAAGTTGAAACAGCACATGGAATGGTTGATAATATCATTTCCGTCTGACTTTTTATCTGACTAAAAGGTAAAAACAGGGAGGTGACTTTTATGTCAAATTTAGCTTCTACTTTTAGATTTCAATTGTGTCTGATGTCAGTCATCCAGGTGCCAAAATTACTTAACATATTGACAAACATATCATGTAATGTATTTGAAGGAGAGTTAGTGAATTAATTGAGACAGGATCTCACTACACAGCCCTGGCTGGCCTGGAGCTCGCTGTGTGTGTAGAGCAGGCTGGCCTTAAACTTACACTCCACCTGCATCTGTCTTCCAAGTGCTAGGATTAACAGCGTGTGCCTCACCTGGCCCCTGAGTTTGTATGTGTTCATGCAGAATACAGTGTAGCGTAGGCTTCTCCAGAAACCATAGATTTCTGCTATGGATGTGCTCAGAGCTCAACATTATCACCTTAATGGGTGGATTCTTGCTTTGTTGTGTGGTTTTGAATATAGGAAAAAGGAAAGCCCCTTTATTTGTGACTTCAAGTGTTTCTGTGAACTGAAAGGGCTTAACACACAGTCTTGAAAAAAGAACAACTGTTCTTCTGCTGTTTAATCTGTTCTTAAGGACTTGAGTTCAATTTGAATCTGCATTTTCAACATGGTATGCTAATTCCAGCTCAGCCAGGTCAGCAACGGCTTAATGGGGCACAACTTTAGCTGAGTAAGGGCAGGTGTGAATGAGCAATCAGCCATGCTGGCCAGCACTCTCACACATGGGCTTCTGTTTTTGTTTTTGTTTTTTTGTTTTTTTAAGGACAGGATTTCTCTGTGTAGCTCTGGCTTTCCTGGACTCACTCAATAGACCAGGCTGGCTCTGATCTCAGAGATCTGCCTGCCTCTGCCTCCTGAGTGCTGGGATTAAAATGTGAACCACCATGCCCTGCTTAACACAGGGCTTCTGAATTCTTTTTTCATTTGTGAATTCTTTAAACCAATAAATTTTTGTGTGATCTCATGTATACAAAATAGGTATGCAATTCAAATATTAATTGATAATAAATCATAAAGTTAAAATTCAGTTCTTCAGCATATATAATTTTACTCTTTATTAAAAAGGAAAAGTAAGTGAATTTGCATACTAAGATGGATGTGCAATGTTTTTATATAAGAATTAAATTTTGGATGAATATTTAATACTACAGGACATGAAGCAGCATCAATATTTTTCAGAGTTGAAAGTCATTTTGATTTATAATCATCAATGATCAAATGCTGTTTTGCATAAGTATATCATAAAAATGGCAGCAGTATATTTAGGGCCATTGTAGAAATTGATGGAAATTCAGTTTTAATCCCAAAAATCTAATGATTTTTTTTAAAAAAATGAAACTCAAGTTAGCATCTCAAGTAGCAATTTTAAAAATCAAACACTCGAACACAATGCAACCAAAAGATATACTAACTTGGTTTTTATATGCTAAAAATGTTGGAAAAAATATTAAATATCAAAAGTCTTCATTCTCCATAATTAAACCAGTGTATTTCTATCAGAACATTAAATTTTGTTTGCACAGCTAAAAATGTGAGTCTGAGCTCACAATTTTCAGGAATTTTAATTGGCGTTGTGTGGAGTGATGGTACGCCCAGTGCAAAGTGCAAATGTACATTCAAGATGCATGATAAAGCAAGAATGTGCACTGCCAAAGACATGCCACGTATATTATGTGTTTTATACTGAATTAATTTCTGATGGCTATGCATTCAAAAATCCTTTACTGTTACCCTCTTTTTCTTTACTTTCTTTCTCTTTTTTGGAACTACCACATTTGGTGACATGACTTCAGACTTAAGAAGCTGGATCTAGCATGTGGCCAGTGGCCAGGCCTTAACAGTTTAACTCCCACGATGGGACCTTGATAACAGTATCATCATAGCTTTTGTTTAAGACACGTCAGCTCTGTTCTTGGCTCAAGGCAGGACCATGTCTAGATCTGGGCTTTATCTCTAGAATGGACAAGCTCCAGACGGAGTACATCACAGCCACTTCATGAGGAAAAAATGCTTCATGAATCTTCCTTTATTATCAAATAGCACATTTCTCCTGAGATCCTTGGATCTCATCCTGAAGGTGCCGGAGACCTCACACATGCTGGGCAAGAGCTCCTGTCCCAAATTGTCAGTGAACCACAGTGAGAAAAACCAGGAAACCCCACCAAGACTACCAAAGCCCAGAGAAAGGAAACAAATCCATGTATCAGATACATTTTTTAAAAAGGGAGTGTGCATTTCTTTAGGGAGCCCAATCTACCTCAAGTGCAGGTATGCACCACCTTTCTCGGCTCTAAGATGCTTTTAAATATCTCAGTGTGCTTACTCACTGCCAACTTGCCTCAAGCGCACTTGCCGAAAAGCAACCTTGGCTAGAAGCTGATCTAGTCTCAGACACAGGAGGGAGGAATGATCATGCCCTTCCTGCCACTCAGTTCAGTAGTCAGGCCTACAGGGTACCTGCAGGTACGACCAAAGTCCCTAAACTCAGGTATAGGAATATAAGGGTTGGGCTCTCAAAGTAGAAAGGGATCTGGGGAGGACAAAGGCTGGCAGCCCGAGGGGCAACATTTAAGCCACAGACAATGGAGGCGCTACACCAATTTGGAAAAGAAAATAAAATATGCATCAAACTGGTACAGACTTATTTGTCATTATTCCATAAACGAGATAATATAATAAATAACTTGCATAGCCCTTGTACTGTATTAAGTGCTGTTAGCGACCTAGCAATGGGTCAATGTTTATAAAAGCTTATGTGTAAATTATATACAAGCACTGTGACATTTCATAAGAGAGGCTTTAACTTTAGATTTTGGTGCCCTCAGGGGCCTGGAACCAATCCTCTGGCAGATAATAAAAGCTCACTGTAACTTATTTTCCCTCTAGAGAATCTTCCTAAGAAGGTATACATGCACAAATATGGATGCCCAAGGTTGTGTGTTTTAACACAGTTTACAGTGACCCCAAACATGGAAACAGTGGAAAGGCCCAGCAGTAGAGAAATCAACTGTGAGCCATCTCGTTCGTTCTGTTAAGCCATTTTCCTGCCTCAGTATACTAGAACAGTGTGGTTCTCAACCTCCCTAACACTGCGACCCTTTCATACAGGTCCCCATGGTGTGGTGACCCCAACCATAAAATTATTTTTGTTGTTACTTTATAACTGTTGTTACACTTCCTGCTTAATAAGCTCACACTTTCTTGTTTTTGTTTGTTTGTTTGTTTTTGTTTTTGTTTGTTTTCCTGAGCTCTGGGCTGGCTGGTTCAACTCAGATGTTCTTGCTCAAACTCCTCTCCCAGCTGACTTACTCAACCTGGCTTCTCTCTCGACTCAGAATTGCTCTGCTTGGCCTCAAACTAACTCAGCAATCTGCTCTAATCTTCAGGCTTCTTCTCGTTTTTTTGGCTTGTTCCATCTTCACCTGAGTTCCTCTCTACAACCCATTTATCACTGTCTTGGTAAAACTGTGTCCTCACTCTGTAAAACTGCCTCTTAAATAGCTTCCTCTTCCTCTCTCTTCTTCTGAGAGTTGGGCATATCCAAGTCTGTCAAATCTTCTCTGATTTGTCACCTTATCTGCCACTCAGTTAGACATCACTTTCAAATATGGATGCTTCCTTCTCCAAACTAACTTTACCTTCATTTGGGATTAAAGGCGTGTGCCACCATTTCTGGGCCTAGGCTTTTCTTTACCTCCTGAATTAAAGGTATGTTGGGCCTGGCAGTGGTGGCACACGCCTTTAATCCCAGCACTCAGGAGGCAGAGGCAGGCAGATCTCTCTGAGTTCAAGGCCAGCCTGGTCTATAGGACAAGTTCCTAGACAGCCCGGGCTACACAGAAAAATCCTGTATCGAAAATCAAAAAAACAAAACTAAACTAAAAAAGGCGTGTTTGTATTTCTGCCAGATGACACAGACCTAAAAGGTCTTTGGATGTGATCTCCTGCCAGAACAGCCATGTTCTGGATTAACATCCCTCGACAGGCAAGCCTGTGGGGCATCTTCTTGATGGATGATTGATGCAGGAGGATCTAACCCACTCTACGTACTGCCACCTCTGAGCCCACTTCCCTAGACTGCATAACAAGCAGGGTGAGGAAGCCAGTAGGCAGCATTTCTCCAAGGTCTTTGGTTCACTTCCTGTCTTCAGGCTCCTGCCTTAATCCTTGCCCTGCTTCCTAAGTGTTGGAGTTTGACCTGAAAGCTGCAAGAGAAAGTAACCCTTTCCTCCCCAAATTGCTTTGGTCATGGTATGTTATCGTAGCAATAGAAAGCAAACTAAAACAGTTAGAAAAATAGCAGCGTTCTCATTATAAGAATTTTTTTTAAAAAATACTGAAAGTAAACAAGAGAATAAAATTCCACAGCCCAGAGCAAACAGTTCTTCAGGTCAGGATGGCCTCCACACTGATAAGTCTTCCCTGAAATGAGGTCTTACTATATATGTGCACAGTGGCACTCTTCTGACCGTGAGCTAGCACACGTTACTGTTTTCATGGCCAGGTGACAAGCATTCCATGGTTTATATCCGAGTTTCCCAAATGCACAATACACATTTTTCCAGTGCCTCCAGCTCCCTTGTTCCCAGTGGAAAACAGGTGTTAATGATGATTCACCCATTACTCATATAGAGTGTGTATAATCCTTCCAGTGCAGGGGTTCTCAACCTGTGGGTCGAAGACCCTTTGGGGTTTGAATGACCTTTTCATGGGGTCACCTAATACCATTGGAAAATACCAATTTGCATTTATTTTTATTTTATTTTTTCAATCATAGAAAAATGAATTTAAATGTGTAGGACAGCTGGGAACGGTCACGTGTGCCTGTCATCCCAGCACTTAGGAGACAGAGGCAGGAGGGTGAAGAATTCAAGGGCATCCTGGGCTATATGGCATGCTGAGGCGGGAGGGGAAGAACCCCGGGAGCTGTACTGGTGTCGGATAAGAAGAATCAAGCCCTGGGGGCTGGGCCTGTAGCTCAGTGGCACAGCACTTGCTTCGCAGACATGAAGTCCTGGGTTGACTCTCCAGCACCATCACATGAAAGCCACCCGACTCCTGTTTTGGATGCTGATGTAGTTCTGTGCCAGAAACCTTGCCTATTGCATGTGCCAGACTCTGAGCCCAGCATCACAAGTTAAAAACTAAATTAGAAAGGAAAACAGCAAAACCAGGAGCTTGTTACTCCTCTATATACAGAATAGGGATGGGTTTCCTCAGCCCTGGGGTTCAGGAGCCTTACCTCACGGTGAACGGAAACTTGTCAATTGAAAATGAAAAGGAACAAGGTCAAAACTGGGAACGCAATGTTCTTAAGGGGTACGTGGCCAGAGATAAACATGGAAAACCGTCTCCTCAGTAGAGTCAATGTGGAGTGGAGTCTTACCCAGCAACCAAGACGTATTTTCCATCTGCTTGGTCCTTTAGCCTCTCCAGCAGGGACAAACGGACCTTGGCTTTGCTCTTGCCATAGATTTCAATTTCATCTGCAAGCAATCCTATCTCCTTGGCAAGGACGTCCACAGCCTTTGGAGTCTGTCTTCTTGAAATCTCAATATCACTGGAGGGAGAGAAAAGAAGCAAGGAGGAGGCACTCGCCTCAGCTTAGGTGGTCGGCGCTCGAGGGAAAAGCATTCGTACACCCCGCCAACCATTAAATCAACCCAATTGCTTTGTGGTCCCTTTTCCCAGGCAGAATTAAACACAACTGCAAACAATTAAGATCCATGAGAAAGTGACTTTCCTCCTCCCTTTCTCTTTGAGATATTATTACAAAAACACTTACCAAGACCCTAGAGTGGTGTTAGGCGCAACGTTAACACCCGTGTCACATGGAGAGGGCAATTGTGTCCTTTGCACTATGGCTATGGTAAACCCATTATAGAAAATGAAGCTCTGTGAGGCAGGGGAGGACAGGAAGGCTACTGCATGATGCTTTCTCGCCCGGCTAGCCAGAGTGTCTCTTGGCTATTCGGAAATATGGAAATGCTATTTCGTTTTATCTCCATCCATGCTTTCTCTCATTCCCATTTCCAGTCCAAAAATAATATTTCAGAATATTTTATTAATTATGTAATGGCTCGTGGAAGGACACAGTACTCGAAACTCAATCTCAGACTGAGAGAAGTCAGGACCTTCATTTGGTGGGTGGCTGGGCAGCCAGGCTTGACTGAGGTGAGCACAGGGCTGTGGCCAACGTGCTCAGACAGACATCTCTCTTACTTGGGGCCAGCCTGTCCACTTATCCCACTGAACATGTGTCTGAGAGGGAGGACTGAAGGCACAGTTATTCCTGACGCCTTGAGTACCCCCACAGAAGAGGACAACAGTTCCCTGGCAGCCCCTGGGACACAGCCATCTTTGAGACCTCAACTGTTCTCTGTCTGTTGCTACTGTTGCCAACCTGCCCGGCCCCAATACGACTATATAATTCTCTTCATATGAGAGGACCAGGGCAGTCTGACCTTGGTACAGGAGATAACAATAGACACACCCCATTCTCCCTGCTCCAGAGGGTACCAGGGAAGCTGGGAGGAGAGAGAGATGCTTCAGGTCAGCGTAGGCTGAACTCTGGGTTTCCTGGTTTCCTGTCAGGCAATCCCCTTCCCAGGCTACTGGCATAGATCTTCCTATGGCTCTTCTCACCCACCCTAAGCCTCTGAAATCTTAGGTTATCCTGACTTCCTGGCTGCCGGTTCTCTCCCATCAGCTGTAACTGAGCAGCTTAATCCTGGAGACTTTCCATATCTCCTTCTTTATTAGCTTAAGAGCCACAGTGACATCAATTTTGAGTTTTGTTTAGTTGAGATGGGGACCTGGTTGGCACCAAACCCTCAGTCCTCCTGCGGTACTGCCTCAGATGCTGGGATGACAGGCCCCTTTAGTTATTTATAAACTATACAGTTTACCTTCCTTTCCCAGTGGCTCTAGAAAGCACATTTGCCTAAGTAACTAAATTAACCCTCCCTAAATAGAGTCCACTTTGGAAGACTTTGGCATATGATTTGTTATCATTATTATTAGTCTATTATTTATTTTTAGGTCTCCACAAGTACACTGTATTTGATGGTGTGCTTATAAAAGCCAATCAAAAAAGAAGATATTTTACAAAATTAATACTAATAGGGATGAAATTATAAAGAATAGTATTCTTCCGTGGACTTTGTGTTAATGACCCAAAACAAACAATTCTATGATCTATATAGTCTATTGTGATGGTAAAAACAATCTCATAGGTATGCTTAGACAGTAGTCAGCTGGCTGAATAAAGAAAAGAGGTCAGGCTGGGAGGTGGTGGTGCACACCTTTAATCCCAGCACTTGGGAGGCAGAGGCAGGCAGATCGCTGTGAGTTCGAGGCCAGCCTGGTCTATAAAGTGAGTCCAGGACAGTCAAGGATACACATAGAAACCCTGTCTTGAAAAACCAAAAAAAAAAAAAGAAAAGAAAAGAAAAAGAAAGAAAGAAAGAAAGAAAGAAAGAAAGAAAGAAAAGAGGTCAATTCTGAAAAGTAACTGATAGCTGGGCACGGTTACACACACCTGTGATCCTAGTCCTTGGGAGGCAGAGGTAGGAGGGTCACTGTGAGTTTAAAACCAGCTTGGCCTACACAGTAACACTCATCTCTCCTCACTACCCCCCACCCGCCAAAGAACTGGCAACCAAATGAAGAACTTGGTCAGTTACTGTAGGTTTTATCTCTTCAGTGATGCTGGATGGGCTGGTCCAGGCCTCTGGCCTTACACACCAGGATAAGGTTGTGTGGCCACCTCACAAGAATGAGGCAGTCAGCGGTGACTCCTGGCCTCAGCTCTTGCTTCACGCTGATCATTCTAAATCACACACTAAGATTATGTCCTGTAGTTCCTATTTCCAAGTTATGCAAAAAGAATATGTAACTTGGGTTCATTAAGATACCAGAGAAACCCCCATCCCGACCACGACGTCTTTTGGGGCAATCTTGAAGAAAGCTGAGTGCAGGTCCCCTGGCTTATTTGCTCATTTTTCCTAAGACTAGAAAAATATCTGCTTTTAGCACTAAGTTGGTCCATATCCTGGGTGTTACTAGTCCCAGTAACAATTTCCAAATGCTGTATGAACTATATTCTGTCAGATAGAAAGACACTGCTTTCTGCACGATGAAGAGAAACAATTTGTATGTGCCCATTTTTATATAGGACATACCTCTAAGATGAAATGGAATGATAGGCAACCTCTCTCTCTCTCTCTCTCTCTCTCTCTCTCTCTCTCTCTCTCTCTCACATGGTTTTTTAAGACAGTTTCTCTGTGTAGCCTTGGCTGTCCTGGATTCACTTTGTAGACCAGGCTGATCTCGAACTCACAGAGACCCATCTGCCTCTGTCTCCCTGAGTGCGGGATTAAAGGCGTGCGCCACCACACCTACTGTGATAGGCAATCTTAATATGGATAAATATGGTAAGGATGCTCACCAGGGAGGACTTATGACAGAGAAATGGCATCTTAGTTTGATGACTAAAGAAAATTATCTATGATGAAAATCCAAATACCGGGGCTAGTGTTATAGTTCCCCTCCTGTTTTCTTTTCTTTTTCTTTTTCTTCTTTCTTTCTTTCTTTCTTTCTTTCTTTCAAATTTATTCATTTTTTCTTTCTTTCTTTCTTTCTTTCTTTCTTTCTTTCTTTCTTTCTTTCTTTCTTTCTTT
>OU015750.1:103708618-103747731 GCA_907169655.1 Acomys percivali | reverse complement strand
CTCTCTCTCTCTCTCTCTCTCTCTCTCTCTCTCTCTCTCTCTCTCTCTCTCTCTCACACACACACACACACCATTAAAAGAGAAATAAATAAAAAACTAATCTTAAAGACACAAACAACTAAGTCTGGCTTGGTGGCACATCCTTGTAACCTCAGCCTCAACAGGCTGAGGCAGGAAGATTGAGAGTTCAAAGTGGGCCTCAGATGAACAATGAGACTCTGTCTCAGAAACAACAGAAATCTTAGAGCAAAGAATTAGCTGTATTCCCTTTGAGTGACATAACCCCGATCTATGTGTGCCCTACAGCAAGCTCTTCCTTTAGGGCCACAGAAGTGGAAACCCAAGGTCCCTCTGGACTGCCTCGTCTATCACCCTGAGCCCTGGAGATAGCTCCGGGACTTTTCTCTCACTCTCTCAGCGTGAGGGGAAGCACAGACATGCCGCTGTCTGGTCCTGTTCTGTTCCGTTCAGTAGACAAGCTCCTATATCTTACAGCATGGCATACAAAATGGCACACTGAGGGAAAATTTTTTTAAAGTAATAAATAACGTAGTCGATCTTATAGCTAGAGTACAGAATGCAGAATTTCTGTGTCTGAGCGTCACATATTCAGTGGAATAAAAGAGCTAATTGTCAGGTCTCATTGTTTTCTGAGCACACCTTCAGGGACATCAGCCATCAGGAAACTCTCTCCCCGGGTTAGGTATCAATAACATGTGACGATATCACACCATAACCCCCAGATCCTGTCTACCTGGGGAGTTGGGGGTGAATGGGGCAAGGGGTCCTGCCTGATTACAGTGAGAATAAAAACCTCATTAAAGAACCTCACCTTCACCCAGCCACAGTGCATTAACAATTTTGGCCTTGAGTTTAAACAGAAGTACATCTCTCTTTAATAATGATTCCAAAACCATCTACCCATTTGTTTTACGCGGCTTACCTGCTCATCGTCAGCTCTTAGCCTCCTCTGGGCGCTCGCTATGGGGCCAGGCACTATCATATTTACATGGCATTCCGAAACCAACAGGAAAAGGGTTATAAAGGGACTAGATACATTTAAAATAAACTAGCTGCAATTATTCTACTTATAGAATAATTAAGTCAATATAGAAGGATTCTAGTCTTTTATGCCCTTCCAAGTACTGAAACATTGAAACTTAATGTTTTTTAGAAATAAAACATTTTTTATTTATTCTTGGATACTTTCATATAGTTAATCCCGTGCCAACTCTCCAAGAAACCTAGTTTTAATTAATTATTATTTTGTTTCTTTGTTTGGTTTGAGACAAGGTCTTACTATGTAGCTCTCAGGTGGCGGGTAGCTTGGTATGGAGACCAGGCTTGCTTAGAACGCAGAGTGATCCGCCTGCCTCTGTCTCCTGAGTGCTAGGATTAAAGTACTGTCTTTAGAAGCGGTTTCACCAAAACCAAGAGCTTTAAAAGAAACATTAAAAATAAAGTTTCAAAAAAAAATAAAAATAAAAAAAAATAAAGAGTTTCATTATACAAAATATGTCTTTTTTTTTTTTTTTTAACATAACAGCAGAGCTTAAAGACAGTCCAAAGAGCATATACTGAGGCAGATTTTGTCTCCAGCTAGAATTGTGCCAAAACACTCTCAATATAAACGCCAACAAAAGCCAGCAGGTCAATATTATTGCAAAGAATATAAAATCATCAAAAGCAGGAGGAGGGGTATTAGAACTAAGCTCTTCCTCTACCTGGGATTCTGAGCTCAATCTGCCGTAGCCATTACTTATAGGTTAGAGCTTGCTTTCTTCAGGGGGACAAATCAAAGTTGTATACACGTCTGCAGGAAATATGACATGTATTCTATGGGCTTTTGTTTTTGTAGCACAAGGGATGAGATTCAGAGCTTCACACTTGCCGTGTAAGCATGCTACCACTGACCTACATGCCCCAGCCTCCACACAGCATATATATTATTCTTCTAATTTTTATTTTTAAAAATTACATTGATAGCCAGGTGTGGTGGTGCACGCCTTTAATCCCAGCAGTTTGGAGGCAGAGGCAGGTGAATCCCTGTGAGTTCGAGGCCAGCCTGGTCTATAAAGTGAGTCCAGGACAGCCAAGGCTAACACAGAGAGACCCTGTCTCGAAAAACAAACAAACAAACAAACAAACAAACCAACAAAAATACATTGATGTATTTTTATGAGTGTGTGAAAGTGTGCATGCCACGGCAATGGTTTGTGTATGTGGAGGTCAGAGGTCAACCTGATGGAGTTGATTCTTCCTTCTACAAGTAGGGCCTGGGACTCGGGAGGCAGAGGCAGGCAGATCGCTGTGAGTTCAAAGCCAGCCTGGTCTACAAAGTGAGTCCAGGACAGCCAAGGCTACACAAAGAAACCCTGTCTCAAAAAACAAACAAACAAACAAACAAACAAACAAACAAACAAACAAGTAAGGCCTGGGGATTGTATCCAGGCTGTCAGGCTCGCCAGCAAGTGCCCTTACCCACCAACCCCACCTACCAGCCACAGGCGTGTGTTTTGAAACGAACTGAGGAGCTCCTGTCCTCACACTCTACTGCGCCTCTACCTGCTCCGTTGCTCTGTGTGCTTTTTAAAGCAAAAATGTTTCAGGGGTCCCTGTGAGGAGAACTCTGGATACACAAGGCTCATCTCCATTCTGAACCTGTAGCAGCTCCGTTTCCCTCAGAGATGCTGCTAAGAACCCTGTGCAAGAAGAGACTCCACCGCGCTTTAGAGTACAGGGGACATCGTTTCTAGTCTACCTCACACATATCAACTGTCCCCTTGGGGTCACAGGTGTCACGTCTGTCAGATACCAGAGGCCAGCAGAGGCATTTCGGTGGTGGCGGAGAGGGGCCTGCCTCTACTGACATCTTGGCTTCTCCCATCTTACCATATAAACCTAGTATCAGAAAACCCCCACAGCAGTGGTTCTCAACCTTCCTAACGCTGCGACCCTTTCAATACAGTTCCTCATGTTGTGATGACCTCCAACCGTAAAACTATTTTCACTGCTACATCATAACTGGTACTTGGCTACTGTTATAAATCATAATGTAAATATCTGATATGCAATCCCTTTGAAAGGATTGTTTGACCCCCCGCCCCCAAAGGGGGTCACTGCCCACAGGTTGAGAACCACTGCTCCTCCAAAGGTAAGTACACCAACAGTCCGTTCTCCTGCCCTGTCTCTCACACCTACAGCAGCTAGCATCTCAAGAACACATTCTCTCTCAAAGACGCAAGGGGACGACGGGTTTCCCCCATCCAACCTGCCCCTCCCCACCAAGGTGGAGCCCTTTACCTGAGGAGAAGCTGTGGAAACAGTTGAGAACAGTGGTTCCCGAGGGGATCCAAGCAGCAGGAATCTCTTCTGGCTTAGGGGAGCCTAAGACCACAACGTCTGCCTCTTCAAGCTAAGAAGAGAGGACCACACACAATAATCTATGGCACAGAGACATGACCGGCGCCTGCTGATGCCAGGTGACTCCAAAGTTACAGACAAGCTGTGGGCACAGATGAAAAGCGTGGGCCAACTGCATTCAATCCCATCTCAGTATAAGCAGAACGTGGCTAACGTCTCTTACCAAGGAAATGGGACTTTAATAATATCTTTTCATGCCGGACATGGTGGCATATGCCTATAATCCCAGCACTCGGGGAGGCAGAGGCAGGTGGATCTCTGTGAGTCTGAGGACAGCCTGGTTTACAAAGTGAGTCCAGGACAGCCAAGGCTATATATATAGAGAGAGAGCCTGTCTTGAAAAAAAAAAAAAAAAAAACCAAACCAAAATATCTTCATGGTAGCCACCTCAGTATATACAGTGTATAAGCATTATTAATCTCTACAAGTCACCCATCTATAGATTAATCGTGTTCAGAACAAAAGAGAGGGTTGGAAAGATAGCTCAGAGTGGAAAGAACTTGTAGTGTAAGCATGAGGACCCAGGATCAAATCCCCAAACGCACAGATAACCAGGCCTAGTGGTATGGCTGGAACCCCAGTGTGCCTATGGGTAGTCAGGTGGTGGAGACCGGGGAATCCCCCAGCAACGGGTGAGCCAGGCAGACTGGGGCATGCACTGGCAACACATCAAAGAGATCCCGTCTCAAACAAGGTGAACCTGAGCCTCTGACCTTTCTGTGGCCTTGCTCGCACTCAAATGAGTGCACAGGCACATGCGCATGCACGCGCGCGCGCGCACACACACACACACACACACACACACACACACACACACATATCCCTGCTGAGACAATTGTCTAGCCAGCCACTCTTCGTCCTCTACCACGACACGGCCATGACACGGTTAAACCACACCAAGACGTGTGGAGCCAACAGCCCCCGCAATCTGACCAGTCCAAGCTGTGCATGATCTCTGCAGACAGATCTGAAAAAGGCAGCTAGACTTGTGGGTGAGGTTATGTGTAGGGGAAGAGTGTTGGGGTGGAAAAGACGATTGTAAACATCTGTTTCAAAAAGCCATTCCTCATTTACATACTTAAATGACTGTCATAAATTCAGCCACAGCGATCCTCAAAGGAAATGCAAATGTTCAAGGCCGGCTCCGGAGCAACAGATAAGAGACATCACTTTGCTAGCTTTTCCTGCACAAAGACAGCAAAACTGGGATATGTTAAAACACCTATTGAAAGGATGTCTAGGAGAATAATGCAGAAGTGCTCATTTTGGGAAAAGCCAGGGACCATAGCATCCAACTAGTCCCCTAAGGGCCCTCAGGTTTTCGCACGTGCTGTCTTTGATACAACCCATTCTCTCCGTTACCTATAAATCTTGGCGATCTCACTCCGGCTCCTCAGCTACGTACCAACGTACACTCTCTAAAGCAGATGCGCTAATAAGAAACCAGGGGCAGTTAATCCTGCACAGAAGGGACAAAAGGCCCCTCCCTTAGCCATGATCATGGCATAAGATGCTAATTCTTTCTGGAAATAAAAAGCACTAGATGCTTAGATCAATAAATAGCCCACTGAGGACGGGGCAAGATTTTAATGAGCTCAAATTCAAGGAGAATTATGTCTTCTTGGCCGTTCCTGCTTCCCTCTTCCCACATGGGAAAGACCCTGGCCAGGGCCTGGCTTGAAACTTTACCTCATAACAAAATATTGCTTTCTCTGCGGAGACTGGAATAGTGTAGCTTAGAAGGAACCACCCACTCCCCAGGCAGAGGACCAAATGTTAAAACAATAGAAAGACACAGAGAGATGGACATTAATGCGGAGCATGTGGGGTGCAGTGTGGCTTAGATAACGTGAAAACTATTCCAGTGATCCCTACGGGGAGGGGCGGCAAATACAGAGGGAGGGAGGCAGATGTGATCTGGAAGGCTACGTGAGGGTTTGGTCCTTTCTATTTAGCAAATGCAATGCATTTAAAGACAGGAGACTACAGCGAGAACAGCCCCATCATCATCGTGGCTAGAAGGGACACATCAGTTCCTTCTAACAATGTGTTTTGAAACGAGGGTCTTGGGTTTTATAGAACAAAAGCTAAAATAGAACAAATAACTGAATCAAACAAAAACCCCAAAACAGTTGATGTGCTAACTAGATGGTTCAATGGGTAAGGGCTCCCGCCACCAAGCCTGAAATTACGAGTTCAATCCCTGGCGCCCCACGTGGTGGGAAGACAGAATGGACTCCTTCCCGCAAGTTGTTTTCTGACCTCCACACTATGCTGGGGCAAGTGTGCTATTTCTCCTTACCCCAGGGCCTCGCCTGCCCATCATGGCACTACCAATAAATACACAGAAGTGTAATTTTTTTTTTTTTTTAGTTGAAAACTTTTCTTTTTTTGAAGAGCTGTGGGGTTTTTTGTTTTGTTTTTTGTTTTTTGTTTTGCACCTGAGAGTTATCAAACTTGCTTCCACGTCTTTTGAATGTTCCCAGCCCAGTTAAGAATATGTTCAAATGCAGAACACTACTTAAAAATAGAAAACAAAAATTTCAACAGGAAACTGCTTTCCTCAGCAAAGACACACTTTTAAAATCATACTAAAAACACAGGACTAAGTGAAGGTCAGGATTCTTCATGAAAAATTCCCATTCATCTCATTTGTTAGGGTAGCTGGGATGTGAAAGTCAAAACACTGTCCCTGGGTGCAGACGTTAGAGTTGGGTCTTCATGATGGGGAAAAACAGGGCAAGCCACTAAGATACAGGATGGGAAGACCAGGGCAAGCCACCGAGATACAGGATAGGGAGACACAGGGCAAGCCACCGAGATACAGGATGGGGAGACACAGGGCAAGCCACCGAGGCACAGGATAGGGAGACACAGGGCAAGCCACCGAGATACAGGATAGGGAGACAGAGAGCAAGCCACAGAGATACAGGATGGGGAGACACAGGGCAAGCCACCGAGATACAGGTTGGGGAGACACGGGGCAAGCCACCGAGGCACAGGATGGGGAGACACATGGCAAGCCACCGAGATACAGGATGGGGAGACACAGGGCAAGCCACTGAGATACAGGATGGGGAGACGCAGGGCAAGCCACTAAGATAGGAGGAGAAAAAAGTTAGCATGCAATAGCTACTTATTTCGCCCCATAACTGGGAATGTAAGACCTATGAGTAGTTAATGTCTGGATGGACACTAGGATCTCAGTCAGCACTGGTGGCAGCCACCAACTGTCACACACACTGAAGAGAGGGCTACCAGGGGAAGGAGAGGACTGGCCACACTCATATGGCCTCTCATTTGATCTCTAACTTCTAGCAGAAGGCTCAGCGGCTCTCCAGATCCTATAAGGCCCCATTATAGATTCTCCACAGTGCCCTTTGTACAGAGATGAGAGTGTCCATGAGTACCATGTGTAGCATGGGGGGGAGGCTCCCTCATGACCCAAAGAATTTCATATTTTTTTTTAAGAAAGTGTCACTTTTGCAGGGTGTGGCAGCTCACACCTTTTATCCCAACACCCAGGAGGCAGAAGCAGGTGGGTCCCTCTGAGTTCGCAAAGTGAGTCTAGGACAGTCAGGTTGACACACAGAAACCCTGTGTCAAAGAGCCAAAAGTTGAAGGAGAAAAGGGGGCAGAAGAGGGGCAGGAAGCAGAAGAGGAAGAAGAGGAGGAAAGTGTTACTCTTATTATCTATTTATTTATTTTAGTTTTTAAAGATTTATTTATTTATTATGTATACAGTGTTTCACCTGCATGTACGCCTGCACACCAGAAGAGGGCACCAGATCTCATCATAGATGGTTGTGAGCCACCATGTGGTTGTTGGGAATCGAACTTTGGAAGAGCAGCCACTGCTCTTAACCTCTGAGCCATCTCTCCAGCCCCTGTCACTTTTATTTTAGAAACCATTAATATTTCCAAAATTGTTGATGTTTTCTTAACAGCATACAGGTATTTGGATACACAGAACTCACATTTAAAGACTAAAATATGCTCGGTTTAGTCATGCTTGTAAAGAACTACCACCTACAGGAACGAATAGGCAAACAATGAAAAATGGAATTTAAAATCCAGGTCTCACAGTAAGGTGCCGCCCTCATGGATCTCCATGTGGACACGGCCCACTTGCATTGTAAATGTGTCACGTTTTGCTTAGACATTCACTAATGTGCACTCATTAGTGTGTATTCTATCTTTTAAAAACTTACCCTTTCTTGTTCTCCTTTCTCAATGTTATCCTACCCACCCACATACAGCTGTTTATATATATACATGTATGCATTACAGGCTAAGATCCACATGAGAGAGAACATGGGTGTTTTTTTTTTTTTTTTTCCTTTTCTGAGATCAAGTAATCGCAATTAATTTTATACATTCTCAACGAATGCATTCTCCTGCAAATTTTGTGCTTTCATTTTCCTCTAGAGCTAGAACTGGAATCACTCTGTATATGTGGCAGATTTTCCTTATCCATTTACCAGTTGATGGACAACATCATAGTAAAAGCACCGAAGCAAGAGACAAGAGAAGCTTCTTGTCGATTTGAGATCTGTGGCCTCCTTGTCAACTTGGAAGCTTTAAAATACCTTTGAAGTTTCTTAGAAAATTCAATTATTGTCCCTGAATCTCCCTCTCTCTCTCTCTCTCTCTCTCTCTCTCTCTCTCTCCAGGGTTTCTCTGTGTAGCCTTGGCTGTCCTGGACTCTCTTTGTAGACCAGCAGGCTGGCCTCGAACTCAGAGTGATCTCCCTGCCTCTGCCTCCCGAGTACTGGGATTAAAGGGGTAGGCCACCACCGCCCAGCTTGTCCCTGAATCTCAAAAAGCAACAAACCAGGAATTTGAAAACACTGAAAAGTGCTTTTTCCCCACTCAAGCTATAATTCTAAAATGTATCATTGCTGAATAAAGATACTTCTAAAAAGGTAACAGAACAGAGCTGATCAGACTAGTCTATGCTGTCTGAGATTGGTCTCAGGATGGCTTCTCGGGAGGCGAGACTAGGATGGGCCGAGGGAGGAAGAAGGAAGGTGAATGAGACATCTGAGGGATCTGGAACTGAGACTCAACAGAGGGCAGTGGGGACCCGGGGGACCAGCTGGGACCCACCCCCATAGAGTGAATGTGGAGCAGAAGGCTGAGTAAGATTCCTAAGTTCATCTTGGGGCGCGGTGTGTGTGTGTGTGTGTGTGTGTGTGTGTGTGTGTGTGTGTGTGCATGTGTGTGTGCACGCGCACAATACTAATTAGTAAGAGAGGAGCTAAGGATGAGAATACTGTGGGGCATAGGATGTGGCAGAGGAGTTAGAAAGAAGGGGTGTGGCCCTACAGAGTAAGGGAGAGGGGCGTGGTTGAGGTTTACACCATCCCCAGGAGTCATACAAACTAGAAACCAAAACTACATTCCTGGCAACTAGGAACTGATGGGCAATTTTGCCACAGCAACCACACTCGGCACACTCTTCCCACTTGTGTGATGTGTGCAGGCTGTGCATGGAGAGATCACTCTGGCGCAACTGTCCATCAGCAGAGACCCTGTCTCCTCATGAAATTTTAAAACTTAGAAGCCTAACATTGAAATTGGCTGAGTCTAGGGCCATACAGCCTCGAACGTACCCGATCACATCTGAAATCAGCTGAGCAGGTACCATAAGGCTCTGCTCTGTTATCGGTGAAAGCAACAGCCACACTTTCCTGCAGTAGTAGAACCAGGAATATGGAAAGAGATGTACCGGACTTAAAATGCCGGGCTGCTCAGAGGGTTCCATTCAGAACACTGTCAGGCTCCAGCAAGACAAAGGATGAGAGTCATAGCCAAAGGTATTTCCCCCTCTCGGTGCCCAGCCAGTGACCTCACCCTGCGGACTGTCAGGAGTTGAGCGTGTTCCTGTTGTCTACTGTCTCTTGTGATCAGTAAAAACACATCATTGGCTTTTTAAAACCTCAAGACTTATCTCATAACTCAGAGTGACTACAAGCCAAATGGACACAGAGAGTCATCCTTACAGCATACACCTGGCAGCATCCCCCAGAAGGATAAGAAAGGGACCTTCCTTCTCCTAGACGTCTCCAGGTTCGAATCTTCATCATCCTATCGCCTGTCTAAGCTATTCAGTTATGCCCCCAAATGCTAGAAAAGACAGTTAATCTCTTTTGAAGTAAATTTCATATAGCCAAAAGTTGAGACAGGGCTGGGGATGTAGCTCCGTTGCTTTTGTGTTTGTCTAGCCTGCAGGAAAGGCAGGTTCCATAAAATCAAGCATGGTGGCACCCACCTATAGTCCCTGAACTTGGGGTGTAAAGGCAGGAAGATCAGATGCTTAAGGTCACTCTTGGCTATAGAACTATGGTTCTCAACCTTCCTAATGCTGTGGCCCTTTAATACAGTTCCTTGTGTTGTGGTGACCTCCCTCCAAAAGCCATAACATTATTTTCATTGCTACTTCATAACTAATTTTGCCACTGTTACGAATTGTAATGTAAAGAACATCTGATATGCAGACGGTCTAAGGTTAGATCCCTGAGAAAGGGCCACGATCCACAGGTTGAGAAACACTGTTATAAAGCAAGTTTGTGGCCAGCCTGAGCAACATGAGAACCTACTGAAATACACATACACACACACACACACACACACACACACAAAACCACCACTATCACCATCTATCTACAACAATAATAAACACCCTAAAAAGCCAGGGGAAATAATAGAAGGCGACGAGGAAGAGGAAGAAAAAAAGCCTCAAATTCAGTAATATGCTTTGAGAGGTCATAAAATAATTTTCTTCAAAGTCTTCAGAAAAAAAATAAAGGTAGAGCAGAGGGGGGAAAGAGGAGTAAAAAAGAGGGGAGGAGGAGGGAAAGGAGAGAGAGAGGAAGGGAGGGAGGGGGAAGGAGAGGGAGTGTATTGTGGTAAAGGCTCCGTGGAAAATGGTAGGCTTCAGGATACACCTTCATGCTGACCACACATCTTAATGCACATAGCACGCTCACGTTCAGCTACACAGCTGGTGCCGTGGGGACCGGGGCTCTACATCTCCTGGCATTTACGCTTTCCAATTCCCAGCCTCCCATCGCACATCTTGGGATCAGATTCCTGCCTCTGCTCTCTTGGAGGAACTCTCTGGGCCTCAGCTGCTCCTCAGAGGGCTGAGGAAGCCAGAGGCACGTCAGGTGGAGTCAATCACCTGGACTTGGGCCTGCACTCTGCTTCCCAGCAGTGGTCAGGCTCCAGAGTCCATGGCGAGCCTAATACCTGGTTTCTAGTGACTTACACGCATACCAGAAAGACTAGGAAGTGGGCTGTCTATACAAACAGATGGTGTGTGTGTCAGATTATGCACAAGAGAATGCCATTAAATGTCTCATTTTGTCCTCAGAAACCATTTACATTGGAGAGGGAAAACACAAATGACGTGAGAGTGGACTGAAGGTGACATCCCCAGCCTGTCAGGACAGACGAGGGCACTCTGCTGTGCAGTCTCCAGATCCAACTTCCACACCTGGACTCCAACAACTCAGGGTGCAGCTGCGGTTGGCCACGGGTGACTGCAAAGTGACACAGGCTGCCTGAAGGTTAAACCCAAACCACAGTCTGGAGAACACATCTCAGACCCCAACCAGGTTTCCCATAGAGAAAGAGGCACTCCAGCAACACAAGGACGTTCCTGATTTGTCAGGCTGTGTTCCAAAGCCAGCAGACCGCTACAACGTCATCTCCAACGCTTTGTCTGAGAGGAAGTGTTTCGGATTTGAACATCTGCAGCACAACCCACCAAAACTGAAACCAGAATAATTTGCCTATACAATATAGGGAGGGCACGTTACATGAGGGCAGCTATGAGGGGCAAAGTGGAAACAGAGACTGCTTTCATTACATTTGCCCCACAAATTTATTATTGCATCACTATGCCATTTCTCCTACATTCAGTGTCTCGGCTTTATATTGTGAATCATGTGCGGCTCCTCAGTCTGCTGATCTGCATGGTCCCCATGACCATGTTTCAGTTGCCTCTCATGAGTCCCTTCATCAACCCAGGCTGATATTTTGGCTTTAAAAGAAAAAAAAAATCCAACCAGCTCCTTCTTTGGTGTTGACAAGTCACATGATCAGGCTGAAGGGAGAGCGAAAAGTACAAGAAGCCAACATCTGAATGGACTTGGTCAAAGACAGTCCAGTGGCCAGGCTCCCAGGTGCCCACCAACACTCACACTCTCTAGAAGTTGGATGTTGGCTTAGCATGAAGCGATCTGGTGCCCATCCCACACATGACAGATACCATGTCAACATACCTGACCAGGTGCCATCCCTATCCCTTCAAAGGGTGCAGACCACTGTTTCCTAGCAGGGAGCCTGGGAGGTAGGTCAAGTCCAAAGCCTAGGGGATGGAGTCGCCTTCAGTGTCCTTCAGACTGCCTATCTCTCTGAGTCTCTGTATCTATGTCTCTGGGGTGCTTGCTAGGCAAGGTAGGGAGGTAGAGGCAGGCAGATCTCCGTGAATTTGCGCCCAGCCTGGTCTGCGAAGCTAGTTCCAGGACAGCCAGGGATATACAGAGAAACCCTGTCTCAAAACAACCCCCTCTCCAAAAAAAAGAGTTGAAGTGATAAAATAGTAAAAAGCCCTGGTTGCTGAGTTGGGCAGGTGCTTTGGGAATAAGTGATGTGTACTCAGGGGAGGAAACTGTGGTAGCTTCCGGCTTCTCAAAAAGATTGGTTTATTTGCGAGTGTGTACATGTGCCTGCATGAGTTTATGCACACTGCGGGCATGCAGGTATCTGAAGAGGCCAGAAG
Organism: Acomys percivali; assembly: GCA_907169655.1. Lineage (NCBI taxonomy): Eukaryota > Metazoa > Chordata > Mammalia > Rodentia > Muridae > Acomys > Acomys percivali. Next base: position 103,735,517 of record OU015750.1, on the reverse strand, counting down.
ACCGTGTTTAGCTGTGGTAAACTGAACCTGGGGCCTCTGCAAGGACAGTACACTCTCTTAACTGCTGAGCCATCTTTCCGGCACCACGTATCTGTTCTTAACTCTTATGGTCTCTAAAAGTCTCTTCTGAGCCTTGTTTTCCTCTCAGTGGCCACGATACTGACCAACAGCCTGCTTTTAATAGTCTACCATGTTGCTCTAAGTGTGAAAAGATCAGTGGGTCTAACTCAGTGACCCAGTCCACTCGAAAGGCTGGGAAGCCCCGACTCTACCTACCCTAACCTTTCACCTTTTACCTTTCTCACACACACACACACACACACACACACACACACACACACACACACACACAATATTTATAAATTTCCAGTTCAGTTTTAAGCCCTTTTATTAAGCATACTGTGTGTGCTAAATTTAAACTTTGTGATAATGGAGCTTTGCTCTAAAATCCCAGACACTTTTGAGCCTACAAATGTGAAAGATCATGTTGTTCCTTTTTTCTGTAAGTACCGTTTTTTAAGTGTCTCTGTGAAATGAGGAGAAATGAGACTCTCAGAGAAAAAGACTTCAAACACATCTCTGATTTCTAAAGCATCTCTTCCGCGTGCAGCTGGGCTCCAGCAGACTCAACCCAGCTGGAGGCTGTTCCAGTTGCATCTTCCAGCTGAGCTCCAACCATGGCTTCGGTGGGACTCCCAAAGGAGCAGAGCTCTGCAACGCCTAACATGTTCCACTTGACCTACAAGCACCCAAGCCAAAGCATCTCTCATTCAAGATGAGGTTGGGTACCAAGGTGAAACCCACAGTGACAAAGAAGGGACTACTTAAGGCAAAATTTCAACACCAGGATTATGGGTTATCTGTCGGCCCCATCACTCTGCTGCCAAGGGGTCTGGGAAGATGATACACTTGTGGGGAAGAGAGTAAGAAAAATCAGAGCCAGGGAGGGTCTCAGCCCTACTCAAATGTGACCGGCCAAGACTTGGCTCTATACTCATAAGCATGTGAAAAGTATAGATAGCATTCAGCCAACCTCCCCTCCATGATGAGATGTCTGCAGAATGCAGGATGCACCTCAAAGCACATTTCTTAACTTTCAGCAGCATTCTCCAACGGGCATAGGATATAAAGCTACTGAATGGAGGTTCATTCTGTTCTCTGCAGGGCTTGGTCAAGTCAGACCTCAGTTCTTCATGCTCACACTCCCTGCAGACCTCAGGTATAGTCAGTATCTGTATCAGCTCCTTTGCAGTTACTATAACAAAATGCCCGAGAGAGACTGGAGATAAGTTGATATGGTTTCTAAATTTTCAGGTTCAAGAGCTTGTGCTGACTCTGTTGAAGGCCTCTGTGGTGGAGTGACTCCCAAAGGCTCGTATGTTTGAATCTGGCAAGGTGACATGTGCTTGTAATCCCACAGCGAGGAGGTGGAGACAGGCAAGCCCCTGAAGCTCACGGGTCAGCCAACATAGATCATTTGGTAAACTGCAGACAAGCAACAGACCCCATCTCATAGAACAGACAGGTCCTAAGGATGACATCTAATGTTGTGCTCTGGTCTCCACACACGTAGGCACACACACATATACACACACCCATACACTCATGCACCCATACACACATACATACACACACCCATACACTCATACACCCATACACACACCCATACACCCATACATACACATACTCATACATTCATACCCACACATACACTCACATACAACCATATACTTATATACCTATATGCGCGCGCGCGCGCACACACACACACACACACACACACACACACACACACACACACACACATCAACACACATACAGAAGAATAAAAGAGACAAAGTGAAGAATGCTGGCATCACTTCCTAGGCTTTTGGCTAAAATCAAGTGTCTCAGATTCACAACAATACTGCTGTAACACGGAGGATTAAGGAGGAAGATGCCTATCAATTATTAAGAGAAGCTTCTTAGATATGTGAGAACAGGAATGCTCATCACCCCCAGATTCTCTGGAAAAGCCACCACTCCAGAGTCAGTCCTCTTTGGAGCTGAGATGAGCTTTGCCTCGGAGAAGAGTCCAGGTGATTTATTTTCATAATAAAAAAGTACTTTTAAAAAATGTCTTTGTTTTTCAAAAACGCAGCTATAGCCAGCCAAAGTCTCTGAACAGCTGTGAAAACATTCAGCTGCGGGGAAGGCATCTTCTCCCAAGGCTGTTCAGCACAGGGCAAGGCTTATTTTCCTCTTCCGCTACTGCTTCCAAACCAGAAATCCTAGGTCTTACGGTGCAAAATAGGGGCAGTGACTCATTGAAAGCCAAGCTAAGCAAGCACGAGGTTCCAGTCTATGAGAGAGGGAGGGGCCGGGTGAAGCAAAAATGATTGTACTTGAATTTTCTTGAGTAGGCTGCCCCCATGTGGTGACTCAAAAAAAAATACACACAGGTTTTATTCTCTTCCAAGACCACATTCCTGAACTCTCTTAAAATCAGCAAGCAGGTAGATCCACCTGCCAAGCCACCATTGCAGCTGTGGGCGGAGACCCCTGTCCCACACCTAGGACTTTCTAACCTGCCCCTCATTCCCCGTCTCTTACGACAAGTAATGTATATTCTTAGGTGTCATTCAGCATACAGCAGTCCCTATTATTTCAGGCAGGAATATATTCCAAGCCCCCTTGGCAGGTGCCAGAAACCCGAGATCACGCTAATCCCACTTATACCCTTCATGAGCACACATGCACACTCACAACTTTCACGTTTTCACCCAAAGGCAGCTGTTTAGAGACCCTCTCTTGGCTTCTCTGCCATATCCAGACAACCAGCTCCACTGTTCTCAGGCTCTGAGGCCCCTATTGGAAAAAGCCATGGTCAGCTGTACACAAGAGCTGCCATATTGCCACATAGATCTGATGCCCCAGAGGGGCTACAGAGTGACAAACAGGTGGGTGGCTCACAGTGGGAAGCTATGCCAGACAGAGATAATTCACCTTGGGCCGGGGCAGAATGAAGGCGCAGAAGGTCAGGAGCTCATCGCACTACTGGCTTATTGTGGGATATTGTTTTTCACTGCGAGGCCCTGCTGGTCCCAGTGACTGACGCAGGGAGCTAAAACTGCCATTCAACGTCCTGATAGAATTCACTGCTGCTTTCTAAAACTAAAAGCTTCACAGAGTACTTCAGACATAAAAAGGCACAACACGACATACTGGACACTCATTGAGAAAAGGGGCCAGTGGCACCACGCCTGATTTTGAATCAAGTCCTTAAGATAAAGAAACAACTCTTACTCTCTCAACTCTCTTTCTCTTCCTCTCCCCCTCTTTTCCTCTGTCTCTGTCTGTCTCTGTCTCTCTCTCTCTGGAGTACCACTCCCTCCTTCCTTCTCCCCCCATGCTCATTTAATAAACTCTATAACATAATATCTGCTGCCTGATACCCTATTATCTTCTTACCTTATTCCCATACATAAACCTTATGGCTGTGGGGCTGGAGAGATGGCTCAGAGGTTAAGAGCACCGTCTGCTCTTTTTAAGGTTCTGAGTTCGATTCCCAGCAACCACATGGTGGCGTACAACCACTTGTAACGAGATCTGGTGCCTTCTTTTTTTGTTTGTTTGTTTTGTTCTTGGATCTGGTGCCTTCTTGTGGTGGGCAGGCAGACATGTGGGCAGATACTGTATAAATAATAAATAGATCTTTAAAAAAAAAAAAAGATAAAGAAACAAGGGCTGGAGAGATGGCTCAGAGGTTAAGAGCACTAGCTGTTCTTCCAAAGTTCCTGAGTTCAATTCCCAGCAACCACATGGTGGCTCACAGCCATCTATAATGTGATCTGATGCCCTCCTCTAGTGTGCAGGCACACATGAGGCATAATACTGTATAAATAAATAAATAAATAAATAAATAAATAAATTTTTTAAAAAGATAAATACTTGGTGCTGGAAGGATAGCTCAGCAGTTAGGAATGCTGGCTGCTTTTCCAAAGGGCCTGGGTTCGATGCCCAGCACCCACATGGAGGCTCACAACTGTCTGTAACTCCAGTCCTAGGGGATCCAACGCCCTCTGCTGGCCTCTGGAGGTACCACATGCATGTAGTGTACAGCCAGCCATACCTCCTCGCAGGCAAAAAGACTCATAAAAAAGAAAAAGAAACACTGCTTCTCTTAAAATATAGGCCCTAATAATGTTAGAAAATAAGCCTAAATTATAAATAACTTTTTGTTTTTGTTTTTCAAGACAGGGTTTCTCTGTGTACCCCTCGCTGTCCTGGACTCACTTTGTAGACCAGGCTGGCCTTGAATCCAAAGAGAGCCGCCAGCCTCTGCCTCTTGAGTGCTGGGATTAAAGGTGTGTGCCACCATGCTCAGCTTATAAATGACTTTTAAAGTCTCAATTAAAAAGTATAAATAAATGATTCCTCCAAGCTCACATATTACACCATGTAGCCAAGGCTAACCTTGAGCCAGTCTCCCCGACATAGCCTCCTGAGTGCTGGGGTTACAGGCACGGTCTCTTCTTCATCCCTTTCCAATCACAGGTAGTCAACTCCTACCCAAAATGTTGAGATGTCAGACTCAGGCCGGTAGTGAGCATGGCTAGGCTGACAGTCGCCATTAGTGTAAGTGTTGACGGCTAGCTACCCTTTGCTCCAGTTTTATACTTTAGAATGGTGATTCATGGGTAGCAAGAATAGCAGTGCTTTAGTTCTTTAATTTGAGCTAGGTTCTCTAGCTGACCTTGAACATCTGACCTTCCTGTCCCTACCTGCAGAGCACCTGGATTGCAGGCAGGCACCACCAGGCATGCCGTGCTGGGGACCGAACCCGGGGCTTTGTGCATGCTAAGGCAAGTGCTCTACCAACTGAGCTACCTCGCTCCCTTAGTCTCCTTTATAATAGGTATGATTTCATTAAAGTTCACCCATATGTAAACTTATGCAGAAAATGCTTAGCATTTTTCTTCAGTTATGTATAAGTAGTAAAACAAACAAACAAAAAGACAGGAACATTAAATATTAAATATATCACATGAAACTCAATAAGTCAAGGAAGAAGCAGGGGAAGAAGACAAGGAATTAAAAGATAGAGTGTTATGACCTGCTGGGCCCCAATTACAAGCCCGTAGTCTGCTAAGTGCTTTCCACTGACCGACTGTCTCCCGTGGCCATCGCACAAGCCAGGGAAGAGCTAATACGGTGGCCTCTGCCACGCAGCGAAAACTAGTGGCCTTACAAATGACCTCATTGGGGCGAGCACCCAAGGCTGACTCTAGGAGAGAGCACAGAGAGAGCAGGGCAGAAATGGAGGCTAAGAGGAGGAGCAAGGGGAGGGGAGAAGTCCTCAGAGGGGGGAAGGGAGAGCGCCTCATTTGCCCCTTCCTCCCAAGGTGAAGGATAAAAGCTTTTCACTCCATAATTCTCAGAGTCATGTCAAGGGCAACAGGGATTCCCATGATAGCTGTTACCCCATTCCTTTCTCTGGTACTCCAAGGTGGATGGTGTGTGTGTTTGTGTGTGTGTGTGTGTGTGTGTGTGTGTGTGTGTGTGTGTGTGTGTACGAGTAAGCACACTTGGAGGCAGAAGGGGACACTAGATATCTGCTGCTAGGCTCACACAGTAAGACCCTCTTGTTTCTGCCACCAGAACACCTGGGTTATGAGCACATGTGGAAACATGCAGCTTTTTAAGTGGTTGCTAAGTTTTGAACCCAGGCCCTTGTGTCTGATCATCAGATGGTCCTATGCACTGAGCCATCTCTGCAACCTCAAATCTGAGCTTTTGATGCAGAAAAAAAAAAAAAAAAAGAAACAAGAGTAATTTTATTATTCAAAGTAAAAGAAGTGCCCGTGGACCCCTTCCGCTCCTATCTTGCCCCCGAACTACTTTGCTGATTTCCTAGTTTGTATTAACAAACGTGTTGCTCTATTTCTGGTTTTCCCCTTTTGTTCAGTTTTGGGTTGGGACTGTAGCTAGGGCCACATGCAGACGAGGCAACTGCTTTACTATTGAACAATCTCCCCAACCCCTGACCATGGCTTCTTGTTTGTATGTCCAAGAATTTGTCTATGATATACTCAGGCAGGAAAACATCAGGGTCGAAACAGAAATGTCTCTCACAGACATTTGTTTCCTACCACATTAATAACTGCTCTTTGTTTTTACTTTGTTTTATTTTTACGACAGAGCCTCATCTGTAGTCTAGGCTGGCCTTGAACCACTGTCTCAGGTTTCCAAATGCTGGGACTATAGGCAGGAGCCACGGAGACAGGCTTTGCTTTCTGCTACCTTCCCGCCTTTAATCCCAGCACTTGGGAGGCAGAGGCAGGCGGATCACTGTGAGTCAAAGCCAGCCTAGTCTACAAGGTGAATCCAGGACAGTCAAGGCTACACAGAGAAACCCTGTCTCAAAACAACAACAACAAAAACCCAAAAAACAAAAACAAAGAAGATTTCCCCATAGTCTTTCCTCTAATGTCCTGTTCAGTGCTCACTTTACACATCCCCAGCCCCTTCTTCTTTTTTATTACTAGGCATTCAGAGTTGTAGTGTCCTGAGTGAGGCCTACCTTGTCTCGGAGCTGAGGTGCTGTCCATGAGGAGCTCATTGTCATCGATCCTTTTCTCTGGAAAAGACACTGCAGGGCAGCCTCCAGGGGCCCAGCTGCCCCTATCACCAACATCTTCTTTCCATCCAAAGTGACTATCCCTACCAACCAATGGAAATTCAATATTAAAACCCACGCCACAGAAACTTCCTCCTAGACAGCTTTAACGGAAAGAACATCTTTTAAGTGGTTTCCCTCAGAGAACACCTCAGAAGAGGGAGTTGGGAAGATGATAAGAAACAGAGGTCAGGGTGGATTGCTGGAGGTGACAGCTTAGCTCATGAGCTCTCAAGAGCTATGGTTGCCAGCACAGGACCAAACTAGTCAACATTCCAGCATGGACGGGGTCTCGCAGGCCCCACTTCTAGTTAAGAAGCCACAGGCAGACCGCAGCTACCAGAATAGAGAAAATTGGTTTTTTTCAGGAGTTGGGGGGAGGGGGCTGGTAGGCCACCCATTCTACAGTGGACAGCCCATGTGCATTTGGATAACACTCATCGTATTCAGTAGATTTCCTTAAAGAACATGAAACTGCAGTGGCACATGCCTGTAATCTCAGCACTCTGGGAGGCAGAGGCAGGTGGATTTCTGTGAGTTCGAGACCAGCTTAGTCTACAAAGTGAATCCAGGACAGCCAAGGCTACACAGAAAAACCCTGTCTCAAAAAAACCAAACCAAACCAACCAAACAAAAACAACAACAACAAAAAGAACAAGAAATTGGAAGAGAGATTAGTAGGGAAGGGTCTGAGAGGAATGATAGGTGGGTTTGAGCAAAATAAAATAATCAGGAAAGCAGACAAAGAAAAACATACATAGAGAACTTGCTGTCTCAACAACACAGTGCACTGACCGTGCACTAGGACGGAGGGTTGTAAGAAACCAGATTCTCCCCTCACATCCTTTGTTTCTGAGTCTTTTGGCTCATTTCCTGTCTACAGTTCCTGACAAACATAGTACCAGCTGTAATTTGCCTTTATGAGCTTCTGGCAAAGCCCTGCAGGAAGGGACGTACAAGGCTAGCTCACAGAACTCATCTTAACGGCTGCTGGCTAAAAGGTACATGGTGGAAGTTCAGCTTCTAATAGAACCTCACCATGTATTTTTGGAATATTGCCTGTTGCCTGTTCAAGAGGGGGAGGGACATCTGCTTTTTCTCTGCAAATTGGGGCCAAGAAAATTCGAGCTTCTGTGTTCTCAAGTTAGGAAGCCGTTAAATATGTAAGCTACCCCTACGGTGTCTTTGTTAGGACTCCCATTGCTGCCCGGAACACCATGACCACAAAGCAAGTTGGGGAGGAAAGGGTTTATTTGGTTTACTCATCCAAATCATAGTCCATCATTGGAGAAAGTCAGGACAGGAACTCAAGCAGGGCAGAAACCTGGAGCCAAGAGCTGATGCAAGGGCCATGGAGAGGTGCTGCTTACCGGCTCAGTTCCCATGGCTTGCTCAGCCTGCTTTCTTATGGAAGTATTACCAGCCCAGGGATGGCCCCGCCCACCGTGAGCTGCGTCCTCCCCTATTGACCACTCACTGAGAGAATGCCTTACAGCTGGGTCACATGGAGGCATTTCCCCAACTGAGGCTCCTTCCTCTCTGATGACTCTTAACTCGTGTCAAGTTGACACACAAAACCAGCCAGGGCACACAGTAGTTATTAGTTAAATTCAGTAATCAAAAAAGATGAAACATTTGTCTCTATTTTCCTGGCACAGGAATGTGAGGTCAAAAGAAGACTGTAAGGAATTAAACCCTGCTGGCTATAGAAGCAGACCCACTTGTTAATACGTCTCACCTGGAATCTCTCTATGCAAAGCCCCCTGCTTTGTTGAATCACTTCTGTGAGAGTCACCTGTACCTTCAGAGTGACAGATCTGCTGAATCAGGGGACATTTTCACTATGCTTATTTTAACTGTTTTTTGAGAGAAGTCAATGTTTAAAATGTTTACAAACGTTCATTTGTAGCCATCTCTCTTATACTTATTAATCTTTTCATAAAATTTTATTTATTTGTGCAGCATTCTGCCCACTAGAAGAGGGCACCAGATCTCATTATTAGATGGTTGTGAGCCATCATGTGGTTGCCGGGAATTGAACTCATGACCTTTGGAAGGAACACACAGTGCTCTTAACCTCTCAGCCATCTCTCCAGCCCCATACTTATTAATCTTACTAGAAAATGCTTTCAGTTAGTCTATTTACACCCACAAGTACAAGCTGAAAGAAAAATGTCAATGTTAAGTAGCACTTTGAGAGAAGTGTTACTAGAATTTTTCAGAAACAAGTTATATTTTTAAAAAATATCTACATAGCAGTAAGTAGAAAATAGCATTTCTTTTCTGTGTTTCATTTAGGATCTTCCAGCAACACATCCTTATTGAAAAACAAAACAAAACAAAAACCCTAATAAACAGAATCGATCATTCCAGACCTGATTTCTCAGCAAGCTCTACTGCAGCTCTCGCCAGAGGTGAAACAAAGCACTCAGGGGCGTCGCCTCGTACCAGTTTCCCCAGATTGACATCAGTCACCCTGAATTGGAAAGGACGAGAACAGATGAGTGGTGACGTAGAAATCATCGCAGGATCAGTCCCAAATACAGCAAGCGGATGATTGATGAGGAAGCAGGAAATGGAGGCCGTCAGCTTCTCAGAGCAGTGCAGGAAACTCCTTAGGACCCAGCACGAGGCCATGCAGGGCTGCACTTCACAGCTCCAGAGACACCATCAATGGCTGCTAGGCCCTGACATCCCACAATCAATTGTCCACTTTCAGACCTCAGGATTGAGTCTATCAACCCAGAGAACCCACTTGGCTTCGCTATTCATCTCCATGGGAAATTAAGGGAAAAACAACTAGAAACCACATACTTGTTACCAGTGGCTTCCATGAGCCTTTCTCCACTCAAATCTAGAGCAAGGACCTTAGGACCAGGCTGCTGAGCCGGTGTTCTCGCCCCAGAACATCTTCATTACTTTGTTCCTAATGCTACTTTGTAACATTACTTCACTAGGAACAGGAAGACATTCAGAAGGTCTCTATGGTTCTCTCATTGTACAGAAGGTTGGAAACTACATCCTCCTACCTTAGCACTTCCTGGTCCACTGCAGCATCTTCTCACTTTATGATTTCTCTATTACAGAACTGCAGGTTTTTATCATCCATCCAACCATCTCATCTATCCATCCACACTTATCTCTATCCTGGAGAACTCAGTGCCTTACCTATGCACACACTCTCCCTCTGAATTACACACCAGCCCTCCCAGAACAACACTCTAGGCCTTGGTTGAGTCTACCTCTCGTCATAAGGAAAGGATGGGGTGGCATAAGCCAGGGTAGCTCAGTGAGGCACCAAGCTCTCAATCCAGCTGCTGAGGGACAGACACAGTTCACAGAAGTCTAACGTTAAAATTTTGTTTACAACCTTATAGCCCTAAATAAGCCCTGCTGTTTAAGCTGCAGGACAAAGTATTTCTTTTGCTTCTATAAAAGGAAGTGGAGCTTTGAGTCCCTCGGAAACATACTGCTCCCCCATTGCAGGCAATGGCATTCACTATCGTAGGGTGCCTACATCATACCACAGAATCCCACAAAACACCCACTGGTAACAATTCCTTCCTCGACCTCAAAATTTACTTAGAAACTCATATTATTAATAAAAGCATCTGTTGTTATTATTTTTTTTTCTCAACCAGTTTAGGAGTAAAGGAGGCTGAGGGGCTCCTGAGGAATCAGGTCTCAGGTTGGTTTTTGTTTTTATTTTATTCACTGTTTGGTAGAATTACCAGGGAGGATTATTCCTGGCCAAAGACTCAGTCAGAAAATCAGGAGCTTGCTCAGTGGATATGACAGTGCAGGGTATCTCCAAACAGACGTGTGTTTGCCAAGATACATGACTTTCATTCATAGAATTTTAAAAGTTCTCAACCTTCTAAGCTATTAAAAATGATTTCTTTTTTACTAATTACTGATAGAGTTGCACAAGTTAGAAATTCAGGCGGCGGGGGGTGGGGGGTGGGTGGGTGGGGCGGGGGCAGGGGTGGAGAAAATCACCACAGACAGCTACTTAGCAACAAGGTAGGTCACTGTTGATTGTTTTCCTTTATGCTCTCTTACCCGTCCACATCTTTTTCTGGTTTCAGGGCCCCGAGAACTTTGTTGCTCAATGAATCTTCAGATATCTGAAGGACCAGGCCATGCACCCTGGGGTCATCATTCATCTTCAGGACTTCATCTATGATCTAAGCAGGAAAGAACAAAACAAAACATTAATTTTGTCAAAGTTAAGAGCCAGTACAAAAGTTGATGGGGGAAGAAAAGGATTTCCACAGAGGCTCAGTAAGATAGCATCGTTGGTAACATGTGTGCCCCCTGATGACCCCAGCTGGATCTCTAGAACCTACATTAAAAAAGTACTGGCCTTGGTAGTAGAGCCCTTACTCCCAGGACCAGGGAAGCGAGGACATGCAGCTCTCTGGGAGTTCCCGACTAGCCAGTCTAGACTACAAGGTGAGCTCTGTGCCAATGAGAGACCTTGCTAAACACACACACACACACACACACACACACACACACACACACACACACAAAGATGGATGGCTCTTCCTCTGGCTGCAGGAGGCATATGCATCTGCACCCACAAGTGCACTTGCACACACACACACACACACACACACACACACACACACTCACACACAAACAGGTTCCTAAAAGCATATCTCTTACTTTTAACTCGTTATTGACTGTGGGGCACAGCGAAGGTTCCATTTCCTTTTTACAGCATGCTCAGAAAAGCCCCAAAGCAACCTGGATGAGTAAAGTTTTTATGGCTTCATAGTTCCTATGGTCTCACCATGTGCCAAACAACAGCAACAACAATAACCACCCCCGCCCCAAAGCTTCACTGTCATTCCAGGTTAGACAGACAAAGGACAATTCCCTGCCAATCACCAGTTTTAAGTCAAACAATCACAGTTTTGGAGGAGGTCGGGAAGCATGCATCCAAGCACCCCACCCACATCCAGTGGAACCCATGGATCTATGCCATCACACACACAATAGAGGTGTCCCACAGTGAGTGCCAGTGGTTCACTGGATCCAAGAGTCATGCCAGGAGCCTTTCCTAAGTCTTGGGACAGAAACTCAAACACTCAGACTGATTCGTTTCACTTAACCGAAACCACTGATTTAAAAGTAGGTAGATACAGCCGGGCGTGGTGGCGTTTGCCTTTAATCCCAGCACTTGGGAGGCAGAGGCAGGTGGATTGCTGTGAGTTCAAGGCCAGCCCGGTCTACAAAGTGAGTCCAGGACAGCCAAGGCTACACAGAGAAATCCTGTCTCAAAAAACAAAACGGAAAAAAAAAAAAAAAAAAACAAAGATCCCTACCCATGTATGTGGGTCCCCCTCAAAGGAAGTGTCTTTTAGTGATTTTTATTTCATTGCTTGCCAAAAATATCTATGTTATTACTAACACCTGATAGGGAAGAATAATGTTATTTGGTGTACCAAACCAGAGCAAAATTTTGTTTCATTCATTCAGCTGTGAATTGAAGTTTCCAGGAAAATAAAAAATAAAAAGTAACATATGTTAAAGATTCTACAAGGTTGGGCTGGTTGGAATGTCACAATCATGGAGAGTTGGAATGTTATAAATTATCCTGGGCTATTTTTAATCCTCTTTACAGCCATTTGCTGCCTACCTATATATTTAATCTAACAGCCTCCTGACTACCAGGTCAAATTCATTCCGAATATAGTAACACACTAGTAGCTTTCACCAACCCCAGAGGCCTCAAGAGGCTTGTAGCAGACAGCATAGAGGCCTTAACACAGATAGCATCTGAGGCTTCAGCAGAGACTTGCACTCCTGGCTGTAACCCATGGGCTGGCTGTCTTCACCAATATATTTGAAAAGGGCCTTGATTGATGAGTTGCTGTTGTTGTTGTTGTTGTTGTTCTGCTACTAAAACAAACTTGGAGAAGCTGGAAGCTGGAGAAATGGCTCAGCATTGTGCTGGTCTAGAGGACCGTGAGTTCTGGACTCGGTTCTGTTCCAGTGGCTCACAAGCATGTATAGCTCAAGCTCCAGGGGATCAGGTATCTCTGGGCTCCCTGGGGACAGCACTCATGTGTACACACCCAGCCACCACATTTAAATAAAACAAATAAACAAATATGTCCCGAGCATCTGCTTCCTACAAGTTCTAAGTAAGGGACCTGCCAGCTAGATGTAAGCAATACTGCCTTGGTAAACATGATATGCTAATAGGAAAGCAAGCCTCACCCCAATAGTAGTGATGATATAAGTTCTGGAAGTGATCAACAATGTAAAGAAAAACAAAGTGGGACAAACAAGGTCAAGAGTCACAGGGTGAGGGTGGTCAGGGCTTACATGTAAGCCGAACCCAGGAGAAAACAAGAAATCAGGTGGGAAAGCACTAATAAACACACAGCAAAACTAAAAATATAAAAGCTTAATACATTAAGACACTTGACATAATGCCATACTCACTTATCAAAATTTCAGCCAATAAATAAATAAAGATTATTTTTTAAAGGAGTGGGAGTGCACAAATCTTTATTAAAAAAAAAAATAACCAAACCAATCTTGGTACTTGGAGACTGGGGCATGGGGATTTTGAATCTGAGGCCAGATTGGGCTTCATAGTGTTTTCATGACTAGCCTGGGCTACACAGTTGAAACTGCATAAAGAAATGAAAATGTGGGGCTAGAGAGATGGCTGAGAGGTTAAGAGCACTGGCTGTTTTTCCAAAGGTCCCGAGTTCAATTCCCAGCAACCACTTGGTGGCTCAACCATCTACAATGAGATCTGGTGCCCTCGTCTGGTGTGCAGGCACACATTTGGGCCAAATACTGTATAAATAATAAATAAATATATAAATATATAAATAAGTAAATCTTTGAAAAAGAAAGAAAGAAAGAAAGAAAGAAAGAAAGAAAGAAAGAAAGAAAGAAATGAAAATGTGACTGTACACAGCGAGTGCCCTGGAAATGGATGGCCTGCTTCTTTTCATTCTGTTAGTACTGGTGCCTTCATATTTGGCACATATACTAACTAGCAAAACAGTATTAGCTGTTTGTCTAGGACCTAGTGTCCCTTTTTCATAAGAAACAATCTTTCACAGTGTAGCCAGACAACGCAGTTGCAGCAGATGGAGTAGAAGCAAAATTGTGGTTTTCAGAAAACATCCTTAGAGGCAGGGGCCTACCTTAACCCTTTTTCTTACTAGTCAGGACAAGGAGCTTTACCTGGGATGCTGAGAAAGAGGGGACAGTAGAGACCCTCATTCCCAACCCTTCTGTACTGCAGAGAATTACCTTTCCCCTGGGATCCAGAGAACACTCGGTTCAAGACAGTTACTAAAGACACAGAAAGACAGACTACAAAAAGCACGCTCCCATTTCATCAGTGACTGAGCCAACTGCTGGTTCCCACCAACCAAGCAAAACAAAACACATTTGAGAGCAAACTTTTGGTCAAGCTTTCTCCTCCAGATATCTGAACTTCGAGACACCCTCAGGCTGAACATGTAGACTGTAACCCCTGAGAACAGGCTGGTCTTGGGTAGTGTCCTCCGCTGATGTATTACCACCAAGCCACTCCCTCATGTCATCATAACACCTAGGCTTACTTCTCCCTATAGAAAAAAAACCCTTCTGCGCAGCCCTGAAGGAACTGCAGGTTACTTCACACTCTAAGGTGTCAGTTACTCTTCATCAACTGTGATACAAGAAACACTCAAGGGAAAGTTCCAGAAATAAACAATTCATCAGCTTGAAATCTTACACCTCACTGAGTAGCGCAGTGAGATCTAGAACCAATCGGACATAAATCAGCCCTTTGTGCAGCAATCTACACTTGTGTATGGGACCACTCCTTAGTCATTAGGAGTCACTTGAGTTCCCAGAGGAGTGTGGTAGCCTCACAGTGCTAGTGCTTAAGTTTTCTTTTACTGAATAACGGTGCTAAAGCACGAAAGCATCAATTCTGATGCCCAAGAGAAGCCGCACAGTGCTGAAAGGTCTGCACTACTTGCACTTTTAGGTATCTGCTAGGTGCCTTTCCCCATCCTAATTGTCTCTGTATCTAGCAATAATCATTTTGAACTAATTTGAATAATCATTAAAATAATTAAAAATGATCATTATTGAGTGGAGTAGCTTTTGACCCTGGTGAGAATGGTGCTGTGACAGGTAGGTGACTCCACCATCTTCGATCTGGTGGTGCACTACAGAGATGTTAGAGCAATAGGAAGGAAGCGCTGTAGTTCTCATGACTTTGGGCTGCTTTTCCTAGCTAGTGACTTCTGATTTCCAAGCAGCATTCATGCCTGCCTGCTGCCCTCACCCTCCACCCCTGCAAAGAACCCAACTTCATTATTCCAGATCCTGTGATTTAAGTTTTTCTATCCCAGGAACCTTAACCCACTCTTCCTTGACACAGCCAACCAGTAGCCACAAAAGACTCACACCTCCGCCCAGGACCACGGCACACTCGGGAGTGATGCTGGTAGGCACAACCAGAGCGCATGGCCCCAGATGCCAATGAAACAGTCCCAGAATGTTAAACCTAGAGAGGAACCTTGAAGATCAAAGCTGCCCTGTCCCTACATTACATCAGGCTGTGGTGACCCTGACATGCTAAAGGAATGGCTCAAGGTCAAAGATGCTTCTAGGACAGAGTAAAACTAGGTGGATTTCAAGACACCCTTAGCCCAACAATTATCTCATGAGATGCCACTACTTCCACAGCAAATAAACAGCTACAATCACCAGTGTCCCAGCTTGTCTTCAGTAGGAACCAACTGCAAGGGAGAGGCGATCAGGAGCTTTCACATCACAGTGAAGAGAGGTCTCTTCCCCCTGGAAACTCAGCCACAGGAGAAAGCTGGCCTGCAACTGGTGACCCTGGTGGTGACCCTGGAAGATGCTCGTAGGCCCGATGAGAACAGGAAATAAGCTAGGCTGGCATTACCTCATCCTCTGCACTGTCTGGGGGCAAGCAGATGTGAGTGATGTCCAGACCAGCCTAAAAAAGGAACACAAGATTCTATGTCACCACAAGAGAATACAATGTTAGGAATTCTAAGGAGTTGCTAAAATCACCAGCTCTCACCTCCTTGGCCAAATTCTGGTTTATTTCCTGCATCAAACTGTCATCACCAGCCTAAGGATAAAGGAGCAGAAGAGAGAATGTTACAGTGTGAAAATACCTTGACAACGTGTACCAAACACAACACAGAGGTTATATTTGTGAATACAATGAACACAAGTGACCAGAATACAAAGATGATAAGAAAAATATGGAAAACAGACAAACAAACAAACAACCCCTAAAAAAACCAAACAACAACAACCTCTTATTGTCTGTGAAAATTGGGCTAACAGCTGGGATCTATGGACATAGCAACTTCTTGGAATAAATTTTAAAATTGATAGATGGCATGTTATAGAGTATGGTGGTTTGAATGAGAATGCTTGCCACCCCCCCCCCCATCCCCCATAGGCTCAATTGTTTGAATACTTGGTCCCTAGTTGGTAGAACTACTTGGGAAGGATTAGGAGGTGTGGCCTTGTTGGAGGAGGAGTGTCACTGGAGGTGGGCTTGAGGTTTTAATAGACTTGCCTCATTCCCAGTGTGCCTCTGCCTCCTAGTGGAGGATCAAGACGTTATCTCCCAGCAGTTCTCACCTCCATGCTTTTGCTCTGTCATACAGGCTAACCCTTTGAAACCATAATTCCAACTGAATGCTTTCTTTTATAAGCTGCCATGGTCATGCTGTTTTAGCAATAGAAAAGTAACTAAGACATGGGGCATATAAGAATGACAACTTCAGCCGGGCGGTGGTGGCGCACGCCTTTAATCCCAGCACTCGGGAGGCAGAGGCAGGCGGATCACTGTGAGTTCGAGGCCAGCCTGGTCTACAAAGCGAGTCCAGGGCAGCCAAGGCTACACAGAGAGACCCTGTCTCTAAAAACCAAACAAAAACAAAAACAAAGAATGACAACCTCATGGCCACCATCACTCTCTGTGTGACCCACCAAAGACAGGGATTTGGATATTTGAACTTAGGTTAAATGGTAACATGTAACCAGATCTCCACTAGTCCCAGCTCTCAAACCAACTCCCGTGCTAGGAGGGGATATAGGTCACAAGAACACAATCTCACAAACCAAGGCACATTGGCCACACAGGCTGCTATTCTGATACTGGACCAGCCTGCCAAACACTACCGTAGTAGGCCAACTACTGGGCCAAATTGCTTCCAGGCTTGGATCATCCTGCTGTTTCCTTGCACCTGCCATCACACAGGGATGCCAATAACCCAGAGCCAACTGCAGCTTAGGATTAAGGGACAGCAGCCAATGGATAAACACGGAATGCAAGATCCTCTGACAGAATAATGACTTCTGACACTTGGGCTGTAAAACATGAATGTGCACCTGCCATTACCCATTTGTCTTCCCCAGAAACAAGCGAGAACTGACTTGGAAGCCATATTTGATAAGTATTCCTAAATCCTGGAGGCTAGCAACTATTCTGTGCCCTGTGATTTATGTGGGTGCCAACCTCCTGACCTCAACGAGCCACCTATGCCAGAGGAAGATAAGACTCCTGCAAGGCCGTGTCTAACCTGCAATCCTGCAGAAGAAAGCCCGCATAACAGCACTTGCCATTGAAAGGACCCACATCTGGTCTCCATTTATAAGTATCTGCTAAATTGTACCTTAAAACAGTAGGGAGTACCATGCTCACAGCTTACCTGAATAACAGCAAGAACTGGCTTAAAGGCAGGGTTTTTCTCTTGCAACAAACTCAGCACTTCTTTGGAATTGTGAATGACTTCTCTATATTGGCAAAGAAACACAACACAGTCATTTCTTTGTTCACGGTTAGACAGGACAGGCACAATGAGCATCCTTACAAAGCCTGGTACTGTGAGTGCATCAGACAACAGACAGGGACTGAGCAGAGAGCATGAGGGAAGGCAGGTACTGCAGATACTGGCCATGTGTACTGGCACAAACCCGTAGCCCCAGCTCTAGGGAGGTGAAGGTGAGAGGATCATGAGTTCAAGGCCAACCTAGGCTACATGGTGAAACTTTGTTTCAGAAAACCACACATACACACACACACACACTGAAAGCCAATTCTGGATGAACTGTGACAATCAGATTTTTAAAATACACAGAGGGCAAACAAGTTAACTGTGGCCATTGGTTTCTGAGAGGTTAAATTTATCTCCTGGATTTTCCAAGTTTAATATAACAAAAGGTCTGGACTCAGTTGGGAAAAGTGCTTGCTGACTGTTTGCCAACCAGACTTCCATGGTAAAAGGAGAGAACTGACTTGATGCCCCCAAGTTGCCCTCTGACTCTCACACACACAAGCATGCAAATAAAATAAATGTAATAAAAGAATTTAAAGTTTGGGTTCCTATTCTACATAACCCCACATTTTCACAACACTCTTTTAGTCCTCCCCCAGGAAGAACGAGTTTGGGGTACCATGGGAAAAGAATACAGATGGGGAGAAGTCTGTGAAAATGGTATCAGCTGAATGGACTGGTGGTGTAGGAAAAGGAAATGGTGTCTCTAGCTAAATTCCAGGTCCCAGAGTTTAAAGGAAGGATCAGAGACAGAAGAAGAGGGAAGGAAAGAGAGACGCTGCAGATGTGAGAAGCATTGCATGCTGTAGCCCGCAGGGCCCCTTCTGAAGACTGTGTTACACTGCTGGGGCAGCTTGTTTTTCTGTCAATCTTTTGTTTGTTTGTTTGCTTGTTTGTTTTTGGGTTTTTTCAAGACAGGGTTTCTCTATGTTATCTTGACGGTCCTGGACTCACTTTGTAGACCAGATGGCCTTGAACTCACAGCGATCGGCCTGCCTCTGCCTCCCAAGCACTGGGATCAAAGGCCTGCGCCACCACGCCCGGCTCTGTTTGTTTGGTTTTAATTGTTCACTTTACATCCCAGTTGTAGGCCCCTTCCCTCCTCTCCTCCCAGTCCCACCCTCCTTCCCTGTCTCCCCTATCCCCCTTCCCCTACTCCTCAGAGAAGGAGAGCCTCCACGCACCCACCCACCCACCCCAGCATATCAAGTCGCATCAGGACTCAGCGCACCTTCTTCTCCCGTGACCTGGCGAGGTAGCTCTGTCAGGGGCAAAGTGATCAAAAAGCAGGCAACAGAGTCCATGTCAGAGTCAGCCCCAATTCCTCTCCCTCCATAGGAGGACCGAGCTGCCCATTGGTTACATCTGTGTAGGGGCCCCAGGCCCAGTCCATGTATGGGTCTTGGTTGAAGCTTTAATCTCTACAGGACCACTGGGTCCCTGGTTAGTTGGATTTGTTGGTCTTCCTGTGGGGCTCCTGTCCCCTCTGAGTCTTTCTGTCCTTCCCCCTCCTACCCTTCCACAAGACTCTCTGCACTCCACCCAAGGTTTGGCTGTGGGTCTCTGCATCTGTTTCCACCAGCTGCTGGGTGGAGCCGCTCAGAGGACAGCTATGCTTGGCTCCTGTAGGCAAGCATAGCAGAATATCGTTAATAGTGCCAGGGGTTGGCTGTCTCGCGTGGGTAGGTCTCAGGTTGGCCCAGGTATTGGTTGGATAGTTCCTCAATCTCTGCTTTATTTTTGTCCCTGCATATCTTGTAGGCAAGCTAAGTTTTGGGTTGAAGTTTTTGTAGGTGGGTTGGTGCTCCCCTCCTTCCACTAGGGTTGTGTCTAGTCACAGGGTTGCCTCTTGAGTCTCCATGACTCCTGCTACTAGGAGTCTCAGCTAGAGTCACCCTTCATATCCTCGCAGGAGCCTGCCCTGTCATAGGCCCCTAGGTTGACACAGTTCTACAAGGGCCCACCCAGTTTCTCTTCTCTCTCTACAAATCCTCTGTCTTCCTACCCTTACTTTCCCCAGGTCTGATAAGGACCCTCCTTTCTCTACCCTGTTCCCTTTCTTTAACCATTTCTGCTGTCTATTCTATTTCCACTTCTGAATGAGATTTAAGCATCCTTTCTTGGGTCTTCCCTGTTAGTTATCTTCTTTGGGTCTGTGAATAATGTCTGTCTTGAGTCTGCCGCGCTCCCTCGCACCCACGCACCCCCAAAGTTCAGTGAGGGCCACCTTCTCCTTCACACCCTGGGAGTAGAGAGGTACTATACCCAGGTGAGCAGATCTGTGTAAATATGGCAGGGGCTGACTTTCTTTCTAGAACCTTCTAAATGGGTTATTTTGGAAGCCATCAACTCTTCTATATCATGTTCTCACCAGCACATCTCTAACTCTGCTCGCTCTCTCTCTCGCTCTCTCTCTCTCTCTCTCTCTCTCTTTCTCTCTCTCTCTCTCTCTCTTTCTCTAACGAAAACAAAAAACTAGAAGATACTCAGTTTCAGGGCTAACAGCTTTCCTTGCTCCTCCCGATGGCTGGATGAGCCTGAGGTCCCACACGAGCTTGACAAGCATTGCAAGGCACCACCAACCTCGGGCCGCATCTAAACACTGTTCCCAGTCTTTATCCTATGCACCTGACAACTTTCCAAAACTGACTTCATCTCAGCCAGATGCCAGCAGTAGTAAGTCCCCAAAACCGAACATCGCCCACTTTTTAGAGTGGTGGCTCAGGGATGTTATTACATGGAAGGTGCTGAACCCCCATGCAGGTGAGCCCAGGGAGCGGAGTGCTCAAAAGACCACAAAGAGTTCACTACTTGCACGGGAGTCTACTGCCACAGAGGCTACCAGAGCCAGTGGCCAGGCAAGTGTGCACTGGTAGCATTTATTTGTTTGGCTTCGGTTTTATACACCAGTTCAATCCCCAGGGAAGTAACCTCATTATCACGCTGATACAGGAAGGGATTCGGAAAAGTGCACGTGTCACTTCTCCAGTGATAGGTGACAAGGCAGAGCTGCTAAGCTACTCTAGGCCAAGCTGGGTCTATGCTTTTGCTTGGTCTTGGGGGGAGGGGGAGGGGTACCTCATCGTGAGCATCAAGCACCCATAGGTCTAAAAATTCTCTGAGGAGCGTGATAAACATCAAAGTTCTACCACAGAAAGTCTGATTTAATATGCTGGGCTGGAGCCCAGGAATGTATCATTTTAAATAAGTGCCAGGAGTTTCTGGAACATGGCCTGTGCATAACAGCCATGTCTGGCATTCAGGCCTCCAGTATACTAAGGGAACCTTCCATGGACGCTGACTTCATCATCTGTAAGAACAGGTGGAGTTCAGTGGCTTTTCACCTTTTCCTTATTGTTGGTTCCCTGCCCCCCCCACCCCACCCCCGCGACTAAAATTAACTGTATGAATGAGAAATATCAATCCTGCGTTTGAACCCTTGGCCCCCAACTGCTGCTGCTGTCTGTGAAGGCTGTGGACCTTTAAGGAGGTGGAGCCTTCCTGGAGAAAGTGGGTTACTGGGATGGGGGCCCTGGAGGTGTTTATAGCCTGTTTACTTTTGTCTCAGGATACAGTGTGACCAAGTGCCTTCCACTCCTAGCACCATGATTTTACTGTGAGTAATATCCACTTGAACTATAAACTTAAACGAACTCTCCCTCCCTCGGGCTGCTTCTTGTCAGGTATTAGTCATAGTGACAAACTCTTAACATAAGAATTCACAAAAGAAACCCCTCCAGTCTTGTCCACCCTCAATAAACTAAAAAAAAAAAAAAAAAAAAAAAAAAAAGGCACCACTCCTTCCAGTCCCAGAGGAGAAAGGGAGGGGGGACACTGGGAGAAGACAAGAGAGGGGAAGCTGTGGTGGGGATGTAAAGTAAACAAACAAACAAAACAAACAGACAAACAAAATACCACTGCCAGGTGTAGTGGCACAGGCCTATGATCCCAGTACTTAGGGAGGCAGAGGCAGAGGCAGAGGCATGCAGATCCCTGTGAGTTTGAGGCCAGCCTGGTCTACAAAGTGAGTCCAGGACAGCCAGAGCCACACAGAGAAACCGTGTCTCAAACAAACAACAAAAGGAGCGGTTCAATAGATAAAGTATCACTAGGTTTAAGTTAGCTGTCAAGGGCTTGGAGAAATGGGTCAGCAGTTAGCGGCACTACTTGCCCTTCCAGAAGATCTCAGTTCAGTTTCCTGTACTCACGGGGAGGCTAACTACCATCTGTTCCTCTAGTTCCAGAAGTCTGGATGCCCTTTTTCGGCCTCCAAGGGCAAAAGGTACCTATGGTGCACATACATACATGCAGGCAAAACACTCATACACATAAAATAAAAAATAAATATTTATTTATTTATTTTGGTTTTTTGAGACAGGGTTTCTCTGTGTAGCCTTGACTATCCTGGACACACTTTGTAGACCAGGCTGGCCTGAAACTCACAGCGATCCGCCTGCCTCTGCCTCCCACATGCTGAAAAATTCAGTTGTTAAAACAATTGAGGTAAGAAACAGATAGAAGATACAGTTACACAAAGGGGCCGCACCATGCAATAATACCACTTAGAAGAGTCAGAAGAGGCTGGGGTACCCGCCCACAAGTGGCCATGTGCATGGTTTCCACTCATGCAGTGACAACTGTAGTGATAAACAATACAAGAGTGCTCCCATGCCCAATACACCTAAAAAGCAGCAGAAATGTTTCAAAAAATGTGTCTATGCCCTTGGGAGAGAAAAATCTCAGTTCTGACTGGGAACAGTGTAGCTAAAGCTCAAAATTTCCTATTTCTAAAGACAGCTGGTTAAAGGTTTAAGCTAGCAAGGCCCAAACACTACCCCTGTTAGCAATACTGTTACAAATAGCATCATTCGCCAGCTCATTCATGCCCGCCTGGCTAACTGCGTTAAGCCTATGAGCTGAGCACAAAGCTGCCTTGTTCTAACAACCACATTCCTAGTTCTCCCTGTGGCTCCGCTGTGGCCACGCCTGAGTGCGGGAGGAAACAGCTGGCCATGTTACTGAAAGTTACCAATGTACACTTATCCCTGAAAGCTGAGAGCGCTCAGTGACAAAAGTCCACATTTAACTTCTCAATTCTTTCAAAGGTAAAAGAAGGATCCTTCTAGGAATGATCTCCATAAATGTCTCTTTCAAAGACAGCCACGGGTATTTAGAGAAGCAGTCCAGGGTAAAAGTTTTTTTTTTTTAACTCTTTGCTTTGATCATTACCGGACACTGGCCACATAATGGCTGCGATAAGAAAGCTTGACCCCACTGGAGTTTGCCCAACTCCAGTAATCCAGTAATAGGACTCTGAGTTTCAAATGTACACGACCACCTGGATCTCCCAGTCTGCCCCTCCCCCCCACAGCTGCCTGGGATCATGTGATTAGCCTCTGGCCGAAAGAAAGACTGTGCTGTGAGAGGACCGCATAGAACCTGGCCCTCTTGATCTCTCACTGGCTGGGAGGTGACATGACCAGAGATCAGGAGTAGTGAGCAACCGTCTTGGGGACCTTCCTGGAGCCTTCGCTCTGGATATTACCTTTGGGTGTTGCTGTGGTTTGAATGGGTCCCCTAAAGCTCATGTGTTGGAGGCTTAGTTTCTGGTGCAACAGCGCTGAGACAGGATACATGGGAGAGGGCATGGATTCATGCTGGTCCCATGGGATGATGGGTAAGGATAAGTTTACGAGGCCATCTCTCTCTTGCCCTTCTGCCTTCAACTATGTTGTCATATAGCAAAGCCCTTGCCATATGCCAGCCCCTTGACAGTGGCCTTCACAGCCTCCGAAACAGTGAGAGAGAAGTCTCTATACTCAGCCTGTGGTATTTTGCTATAGCAGCAAAACCCAGAAAAAAAGACAGGTATTATGGCTCTTTAGCCAAATCTGAGATTAATAAGATTATCCTATATACATTATCCCATCAAATCTAAGCTAGACAAGGAAAGACACACCACCAATTTATGAACCACTAAGAAAAAAAACTGCTAGCAGTTAAATGACAGCATACTCCTTTCTTTCCAAAATGTATTTATTGTATTGATGGAATTTATTTTTAATTAAATGTATATGTATGGAGACCAGAAGAGGGACTTGCATTCCCTGAGCTGGGGTTACAGGACCTGTCATTGGTCTGGAACTACTGGACTAGGCTCGGTGGGTTAGTCAGCCAACCCCAGGGATCTGTCTGTCTCTGCCTCCCTGGGACCGGGGTGACAAGAGTATGTCACCACACCCACATGGGGCCTAAGGATGGAGCTTAGGTTCTCATGCCTGTCCCAGCCAGTGCTTTGCTAACTGAGCAATCTCCCTAGCCTGGCTTACATTTTTAAACAACAGGTAGAAATAAAATTAGGGATATTTTATAGTATGTGAAAACTACCTGAAATTCAAATGTCAGTATCTATAAAACATTGAATTTTTATCAAAAAATGTGGGAATTTGCTTTTCCTTGTTACAAAGGTACCTATGTAATACTTTAAAATTTGCTTTTTAGTCCACTAAACCCTAATACCATCACCCCAAGTTTGCAGATCTTAGTTTATTACAAAAATAATAATTATTTCAAATAGCCAAAACACCAAGAACGTAACACATATATAATTCCTGATTGTGCCCATGGTTCTTGCTATAGGTAGTTTACATGTGTGTGTGTGTAATAATATAAATGTATATGTAAAAATAAAAATGTTTAATTAATAAAAAATAATAATGATAATAACTATTTGTTGCGGGCTATGTGTGACAATCCCCGGGCCAGATTATTTTTGCTCATTTAACTGTGTCCATAACCCCAGTTGGGAGCCAGATAGGAAAGGGCTTTCCTGCCACCTGCAGGTAAGTCCTCAGCGGGTCCCTCTGCACCACAGTGGCTCAGCAAACCAACTTCTCAGTTTAGGGCCTGCCCAGGCGGCTGGACGCGTGGACGAGACGCAGACGGCGTCTGCATAGATCGCTGCTGGACAGGAAGGGAACTTTGTAGATACAGTCACCCGGGAGCCTACATGCTCTCCGAGGGGCGATGCGACCTCCAGGGCTTCCGCAACGGGTTTCGCTCGCGCCTCCAGGAGGTGGTGATGGTGGTGGTGGTGGTGGTGAAACAGCAGCAGAGGAGGGATGGCAGGGCCATCCTCCTAGCTTCTCTCCCGCCATGGGCCGCACCGCCCCTTTCCTGTCGGCGCCACGCCCGGCGCGGTTGCATCAGAGCCGGAGGCGGGCGGTGCACGTGGAGCGGGGCGTGCGGTCCGTGGGGCGCGCGCCGGCCGGAGGATGCCCTCATCTACTGGGTCCCATACTCCGGGAGCACCCTTTTCCTCATTCCCTTTCTTGTCAATCGCCAGGCACCCCTAGCAAGTTGGCACCAAACACTCTGCCTCCCGCCCTTCGAACCGGTCCCTCGGGTCTCCCAGCGACCGAAAGCTCCGCTGCACCATCCCTGGGTCCTTGGCTAGGGATCTGGGCGCAGGCAAGCCGGACACTCACCTGACGATGGAGTCCTTCCCGAGGGCTTCCGGACTGCCAGGGCCACGGCTACTGAAGGCCTGGCCATCCTGCAGCCGCCGACCGCGCAACCCCTCGGGGTCACCACCTCCGCTGCTCCTGCTTCTGCTGCTCGAGCGACACAACTCACGGAGCCGACGTGCCGGGCCCGGGGGCAGCTGCTGGCTGTTGAGCTGGCGCAGTAGGAGAGGCAGGCGGGCGCTCATGCTGCTGCGGAGCGCGGGGCGACTGGTCCTCCCGAGGCACCGAGATGCGGCAGCAAGTTCCTCCTAGGGTTGGCGAGGCAGGAACCAGAGAGCCAAGCTACACTGTAACGGGCCAGCAGCAGGAAAGACCAGGCTCTTCCTCGTGGGAGGAACAGAGGCCCCTAGGGGGCACTGTACCTAGTGGCCGTGACGTTAGGAGGGCGGGGGCCAGCGGACGCGAGGCTGCTGGTTGGAGTTGCCAGAAAGTCAAGGCAGAGGAGGTGGGGCATCAGGGTTGTGCTGAACCTTTGCCCTGAGGTTGTATGGCTAATTCTTCTGCTTCAAAACCTGGTGCCACCCTTGGTCTTCAGAAAGCAGCTCACTTTCCGTGGTGGCCCTAAGTCCAGTTTACGCCTTCAGAAGGAAGAGTTTCTTATGTGGGAGGTGGCCTAAGGCTAAGAGTCATTCTTGGAGTCTGCAATGCTTGTTTTGTAGCAAGAGCAGGTTAACATCATTGGCCTTAAGACTGAGAGTCTTACAAGTTTATAATGTACAAGGCCAGTGAGAAAAACATGGTAACTTTGTAGTCCTCAAGGTAGGATAAAATTCCTCCAAGGTAGAGACAGAGTTTGAGAGTGCACACTGTCCCGTTTGCTGGAAAGATCTCCCATTTAACCCCAACAGATGTAAAGAATTGAGTGACATTCGTTCGATTTCCAACCAGGAGAACCTGGAGATACAGAGAAGTCATTTGGTTTGTTGGCAGAGCCGTGAGCCTGTCCAACTCTAGGCGAGCCTTCTCCTCTTCCTCTTTTTAGTTATATTTTACTTGTGTGCTTGTACTTGCCAAGGCCTGCAAGTGAAGTTCGGAGGACAGCTTGAAGGAGTCAGTTAGTTAGTTCTTTGTTTCCTCCATGGGGGCGGTGGCCTGAGCCGGGGGTCGGGGTGGGGAGAGGAGGCCCCATGTTCTGGGGTCAGAACTCAACTTCCCAGCTTTGGCAGCAAGTGCCTTTACCTGTTGAGCCACCACCTCAGTGACCCAGGGGTCGGTGTTTTTGAATTGCATGGTCAAGCAAGTGCTAAAGAGGGTGTTACGTAATACGCTTTAGCTGAAAGATCTGCCTGGGGAAGGCCATCACCTTTATGGAAAAAAAAAATGTGCACCTGATTGGAACTGGGAGCTGCAAAAACTTATTCACTAGGCAAAAAAAATCTCTCTGATGGAATTGAGTCAGACCAGTAGCCATTTTGAAGACGATGCTTTGGAGGTTGGTCTTCAGTCTTCATGACCGCTGTGAGTTGGAGAAATGTCCCAAAGGTCCATATATTAAGGACCTGGCCACCATTCTGTGATGGCACTGGGAGATGGAGGGATATTTTAAGAGTTGAGGCCTCGATGGGGGAATTTAGATGTTTAGAGATGTGCCCGTGAAAGGGGTATTGGGACCTCCCTCCCTTCTTTGCTGTCTATCATTAGGCAAAGCTGTTGTTACACACACACACACACACACACACACACACACACACACACACAATACTTCTCCTTGATGTACTGCATTGCCACAGAACCCCCCCCCCCAGACTATGCACAGGCCAGACATTCATCTGAAACCAGGAGCTCATAATAAAAATTTCCCCCCTAAAAGCTGACTATCTCAGGTATTCTTTACTGTAATGGAAAACACCGTTGAA
>OU015750.1:103694560-103708608 GCA_907169655.1 Acomys percivali | reverse complement strand
GAGGCTAAAGTGAATGGAGGCAGAGGTCACCAGGAATGTCAGATCAAGAACCTGGGAGGCCAGTCTCCATTAAAATATGGAGGCCCCTTGGGTAAGGGTAGGGTGTAGAGAGCATGATGGGAATTGCAGTCCATGGGCTAACACTTGCACTAATTGAGGAGGATTATCGGGAGAGGTGGTGGATGACAGCACTCTCTTAACACAAAGGTCTTCATTCCAGAAAGCATGAGCTTCCATGCAGCAATTCATCCAGCTTTTAATGCATATGGGTGTTTTGCTTGCATGTAAGTTTGTGCACCGCATGCTCATGTCTGGAGTTACAGACAGTTGTGAGCTGCCCTGTGGGTGCCAGAAACCGAAACCAAAACCAGGTCCTCTAGAAGAGCAGCCAGTGCTCTTAAACTCTGAGCAATCTCTCCACCCAAACCTATCTATCGATTAGGGAAGGTTTGACTGGGAATCCCTAAACATGGCATTCCTCATCTGTGGAATACACTCAATATTTGTGTCATACCCCTAAGGGCTGTGGTGAGTCTGGGGCACAAGGACCACTGCAAATGTGAAGCTCACCCTCCCTGCAGGGATGTAATAACGCCCCTTAGCCCTGACCTGGGAAATCAAGGCAGGCTAACTTCGTAGCTCCCCTCATGGTTCTCAGCAATGAGTTCAGTGCTAGATGGAGCAGGTGGGGAGACGAGACGAAGTGGATTATCCTACAGAAGAGACCACAGACAGCTGGGTGGAGCATCTCATTCCGCTTGTGTGTGGGCACATCACACTGGCTACGATCAGGAGGAGGAATGTGAGGATGAGGAGTGTGGGGAAGACAGTTGCTGATGGCCAGTGAGGAATCCATGTAATCCCAGGAAAAGATGGCCTATGGAGAGGACGCCTTGGACACATGCGCAAGAGGTCTGAGGAAATGACGTCAGCTCTGTACAGTTGGAGTGGAGGGTAGACTCCTGTGCCTTAAGAAGGGAGTCTGAGCTAGAGAGGGTTCTTAAGGAAATAGAATATGAACTGGAGCTTAGGCCCTGTGTGAATTCTGAGCAGTCAAGACGACTCTTTGACCTCGTATCACCAGCAGCCTTCGGAGGCTTGGAGAGGTCGGGCAGAGAGGAGTCCTCAGTGAGTTGGCTCAGATGGAAGTTCTCCATCTCACAGGAGCCTCATGTTCTTCATGCTTTCCGTGACAGGCACTTGTTTTCCCTTAAGAGCAGATCCTTTATTGCCTATCTAGAACATCTGTGTTCAGGCTGCCAACTGTGTCCTCCAGTTGTCAAAGCCAGTAACCATCACTAATGTTGCTTTTTTCACCTTTTGTCCCTTCAGCTCAGAGCTCATCGCATCGCCTCAGCAGAATCCAGGACCACATGGGCCAGCCCACTCTCTTCTCTTTTCTCCTTCTTCTAGATACATTGGGAGATTTGGATTTTTTCTTTTAAAACTCGTTTTCACATTGTACAAGATAGATTCAGCCTCTGAACCAGCAGCTCATAGCCTCCAACTTAACTTGCCTACAGAAGAAGGAATTTGCTTACACCATGGGCTTGACTTTGGGTTCCATGAGAGCCTTGTGGACAGCTGCCCATCGCTATACCAACAGGGCATTTAGGGGTTTGTGCTTGCCCACACAGCAGAAGTTCTGATTGCTATCACATCCTTGTCCTTTTATGCCATGCTAAAATCACGTGGCTTTAGAATGAGCGAGTCTGACTGCTTCTTGTCCTTTCACATTGCACACTGTATGTGAATAAAGCCACCGTCTGAGGAAGAAGGCTTTGTGTATATGCCTGTGGTATGTATGCACCACAATGTAAAGTCGGCGATGACCCCCCAGCCACCTGTGCTGCTTCCCTCCCCCCTTTCTTCCTGACTCTGTGTGCTAGGTTGCTCACTGTTTTCGTAGCATCCCAAGAAGCAATTATCAGGAAAGGCTTTTGTCCAGGTAAAACTCCCAGGATGGCACGAGGTACCACCCCGACACACAGATGCTTAGCTGAGAGCACCCAGAAATTGGCAGAATAAACATCTCCAAAATCCAAGAGGAAGGAAAGAGAAAAGACTCATGAAATGGCACCTTCTCATGTTTGGGTGACACTATATTACTGATGGTGCTATAAATTATTTTTAAAAATTTAGATTAAAAAATTATTTTATGTGTATGATTGTTTTGCATGTGTGTATGTATGTATACCATGTGTGTGCCTGGTCACTGTGGAGGTCAGAAGAGGGCATCAGATCCCCTGAGACTGGAGTTAGAGACAGTTGTGAACTGCCGTGTGGGTGCTGGGACTCAAACCCAGGTCCTCTACAGGGGCAACAAATGCTCTTCTCCACTGAGCCATCACTCCAGCCCGGCTACGAGATCCTAAAATCTAATTATTTGTTACTCATACTTGTCTCCATATAGTCCTGATTTGGCTGGTGTCTCCTGCTTTGGGCTTCTGTAAGTTTTGAACTCTGTTTAGTGGATCATTAAACATGTGCTGGCTGGGTACAAATTGCCCTGTTCTGGCCAGAGCTGGCACAAAGCATCCTACGGGATCAGCAGACAAGAGGTGCATGTGCCACCATGTAGAACACTTACCTAAAAGGGAACATTGAGCTCCTCCAAAAGAGCTTTCAAATGCAAACGTCCTACATTAATTTAGTTATGTAGACTGATGGAAGGAGTGAAGGGTGTGCCATCTCAGAATATGCTTAATTGGAGAATTAATTATTTTAAAGGCAAAAATCAGCTGAAGCTTTCCTGACTTCAGGAGGAGGCTACCAGGCCTGTCTTACCTACAACAAGCCATATAGATTGTTTTGGAGAACAGCCTCTGTATTAGAGACTGGTCACTGGTGCTATATAAAGCTCTGACCTGGCTCCCATTTCCCCTCAGCTTCCACATCTGCCTCCTGACCTTTGACCTTGTATATGTTAATAATATCTCTCAAATTTACTACTCTGGTCTGAAGATTTGTTTGTCCTTGTATTCTTTCACAAAATTATTGATGTCTAAAACTAGCACTCTTTGGTTCTTATTCTTCTTTAAATATCCCCACATCTTTTTATAAAACTAATAAAACTATAATATTTTTCTCACGTTAGTTGGCTACGTGTAAATTTGGTCTATAGATCCAGCCAGAGCCTCCAGGTAAGGACCAAGAGGGGAAGCGGAGGAAATCTCTCCTCTACATTGTTTTTTGCATTTATCTAATTTTTAAATGTAGCATAGTGCCTTGGTAGCTTTGGAGCTCCATTGCTGTAAGCTAGTTATGGGGTCGGCAGGGGTGGGGGGGGGAGGGGAGAGTGAAAAGACAAACCTGAGAACATACATATGTATAGAGACTTTAAAAAGGAAAAACCAATATATACAATAAAGATTCTGGGCCTGGAGAGATGGCTCAGAGGTTAAGAGCACTGACTGTTCTTCCAGAGGTCCTGAGTTCAATTCCCAGCAACCACATAGTGGCTCTCAACCATCTATAATGTGATCTGAAGCCCTCTTCTGGTCTGTAGATATACATGTAGACCACTGTATACATAATAAATATTTAAAAAATATTCTGATTGTATGCATGCAAGGTTTCTAATAAAGACATATTGACATAAAAAGTTGTGAAAATGCAGTAACAGTTTCTTTCACTGAATTCTCATTCCTTAGTGAAAGTATTGAGTGTAGCCAAACTGGCCAGCTAGAGAAAGCCATAGCTCACATGAAGGACTAAGGATGTGTAAACTGGCCAGCTAGAGAAAGCCATAGCTCACATGAAGGAGTAAGGATGCGTAAAGAACAATTACCACTTACTCTTCATGGTTTTTTCCCTTCATCGAAAGACAACTTAGTAGATATTTAGATGTTTCCCCCTTTCTTCTGAAGAGTTATGCAGAGAATTCACACACAGCATTGGTCTTTGGTTGTCATTGGCTTGTCTAAACTAAACATGTGATTTCCAGGAAGTCATCACAAGGGAGATCTGGGACAACGCGTAGAAATGCCTAGAAATACTCCAGAGAAAGAATCTCAACAGCTTTTCTCCAAGGGTGGGATTAGGCAGCCTACATTTCAACTCAGTTGGCTAGGACCTTCTGTTTATACTTGGAAACATTGTTTTAAAAAGCATCAGTAATCACCCATTTATAGAAGCGTGTTTTTGTGTCTCTCTTTTATCTTTTTTTTTTTTTTTTTTTTTTTTAAGACATGGTTTTACTGTGTCCCCCAGGATGCCCTGGAATTCACCCTGTAGACCAGGCTGGCCTTGAATTTACAGAGATCCATTGCCTCTGCCTCCCAAGTGCTGGAATTAAAGATGTGCGCCACCACCAGCCTGGCTTGTCTCTATAATTGTAACAAAGAAAATTTGGAATGTAAAGTTGTATAAAATAAGCCTTACTTTGTAGTGAAATTTTAAATTAATTTTTCAATTCAACAATGAAAAAGGATGTCTTGTTATTACATTTTCAATGCAAAGGCTTTTAATTTAGTGACTGACATATTTTTTAGACTCCTGTCAAGAAAACAAATCCCATTTCAGACACTGAGCTTACTACTTCAAAAACAATCCAGATACAGAAAACTGGTTTGTCAAGAGCCACTGAGACTTTGTATGCCCTCTGCCCTAGTTCCTTTCTGCTGTTGTGAGAAACACCACGACCAAAATCAACTTAAAGGAGGAAAGGCTTTATCTCGGCTTACTTATGCTTCCAGCCCACTGGCTATCTCTGAAGGAAGTAGAGGCAGGAACTCAAGGCAGAAACCTAAAGCAAAAACCCACTGGAGGAATGTGGCTTGCCAGCTTACTCTCTGGCTCACAGGCACATGCTCAGCTAGCTTTCTTATATAACCCAGCACCACCTGCCTAGGGATGGTGCCACCCACAATGGACTGGACCATCCTACATCATGACCCTAGGCTGTGTCAAGTTGATAAAGCTAACTAGGACATACTTTTACCTTGAATAATTTTCTCTGTGGTTCAAAAGGCAAGACAGAGTATTGTTGCCAAACAGTATCTAAAAGCCACAGTGTTCTAGGGCAAACACATTAATTCAAACAAAAATTTTCTTTCCACTTTATAAACTTTATTAAATAACGGGCGTTACTAACTTTCATTGTCTTATATACAGTATTTAAACTATGTTTTCCAAATTGCATTGCTTTCCCTCAAAAGAAAAAAAAAGTAGGTGAAAAGTGAACTTATATATATATATATATATTAAAAAATGGAACCTTCAGTATAGGACTTTAAAATCCATAAAACTTTCACCCCAATTATATACAACCCACCCCACCTGCAAAATAAACTATTTTAAACAAGAGCACTGAATTGATGACATTGAGGGAGTATCTGAGCATGTACACACACACACACACACACACACACACACACACACACACACACACACACACACACGGCTCTCAAAGTCTGCAGCCTGGGCCACAGAAGTGATCAATAAAACTACAGATTTATCCTAGAACCCAAAGGACCATATACACAAGACATTTTGTACAACATGACATCTACCTTTGTAGATGACAACAAACCATGCAACCATACACTGGTGTGAAGTAGTGATAATTTCCAAGACTCAGACAGCACGGTAACATTAACAACACTGGAATGTGGGTCATACAGACTAAAAAGAAAAACAAAACAGGAAACTACATTTTTGGACAAGAGTCAGGTAACTTAAAACAAGCAAATGAGGGCGGGGGGAACCGTGATACAAATGTGTTCACACTCATCTAGCAAATTCTAAGAACAGAGTCCTTGTCTCTTTTGCTATTGCTTAGTCTGGAAAACTCATGTCATGTTTAAATTAAAGCAATGAAAAAAAGGAACGTTTTCAGAGCCATGTACCTCAGTGATGGGGATCAGTCAGGGCATCAGAAAGTGGGGCAAGGGCTCCACCAAGGGTCTCCTTCAGCCCCAAATGTTTTGGTAGCTACAAGAAGAGTTAAGGATTTGAAAAACAAGAAACTCTTAAAAAAAAAAAAAAGGAAAGAAAGAAAGAAAGAAAGAAAGAAAGAAAGCAAGCAAGCCCTTAGGGACTTATTTGTAACATAAAGATGGAATTAGAGAGAGAGAGAAAAAAACTATGGGAAACTGTGAATATTATTGCAAATGAAGGACTTTCCCACCACTTCCTGCCATAGCTTTATAAATGGAACAGATTGTTTTAATGCTAATAAAGAGGGGGTAAGTTAAAACAGAACGTGAGAGGGTGAGAGAAGACTCCAGAATGTTCCACTGTGTAAAGTGAGAACAGAAAGGGAGAGAGTAGTCTGGCTGCATTCATGCAGCCACAGATAAAATGCTTCTACGAAGTGGCAATCACTCTGTCTTTGTTTCTCTCTTTGGTTTTTCCTTTGGATCAGTGTCGTGCTTTTCATAGTCCATCCCCATCAGCAGGGAGTTAGGCTGGTGGTACGCTGCCACAGTGGACCGCTGCATGAGACTACCATTACAGTGGAAAGGAAGTTACTAGCCAGCAGCCAGCAACCAGACGACCTCTTCTTCTCTGTCTTCTAGAACACTGAAAGGGGCCCTATGCTATGGACAGTTTTGAAAATAAACTCGTGCCCGTCCGTATCTGTGGCGAGGCCGTCTCAAGGAGGGCATTCAGTCAAACCCAAAGCTCAGGAAAGTGTCTATGAAGACCTGTTCTAGAAGGGTCATTTTAATGCATTTTTGTCTTCATGTAGCCTAAGGTTTGCTCCGTACTGAAGAGAGACAGTCATATCCAGTAGGATAGTGGGATGTTTTACATGGTGATTATTATTATTATTTTCTTTTTGCAGGGCCAGTTCTCCCTTAGTTGTAATATGAGGAAATCAGCTGTTTTCAGAAATCTCCCTATCTTATCTAATAATTAAGTTGGCTTGCATTTTATTAAGGCTTAGATTTCTTTAGGCCATGAAAGAAATAGTTAATTTCAACCCAGAAATGATAGAATTATCACCATTAGTGGCACATCATCTGGGCCTTGTCCTGAAACACAGGTAAAGATTTTTTCTTTTCTTCTAATAGCAGGTTGCTCCTAGGGTTACATTTGAATTTTTTTTCAGTCGTCACATAACATTGGCATCTAAATGAAATGTGATCGGGACACTGCCGTGGGAACCTTAAAATACGTCAAGAGGCTATATTCTAATCAGAGGTCTCTGGTATACATACATCATTCTTGAGTCTTGCAACAAATATAAAGATGCCACGTATAAGCATAATTCTTTAAATAACTCTAGCCTCTCTTTTTAAAATCTGCGAAAGAGACTTGAGCTGCTTCTGAGTCACAGGTATGTGGGGGAGGTGGGTAATCTAAGAGTTGTATGGGTGCTGTTGTCAGGGTATGGATCAGCCTGCTCAAAGAATTGTGCTATAAAGAAAAGCACATTTTAACCCTTTTATTATTACAAAATTGTTTTAAACTGGTACATATATTTAAAAGAAAAAGAAAACCAAAAATAAAACCTAGGCAAAACTGCTTGAGCTAAGACACTGAAATTTCTCCCTCAGAGACTGGACAATGTTTTGCTGATTGGGCGATGGGCCCCTCCACAGATAATCATTCAGTTTGTCAGAGTCTTTAAATGCTGTCAGGTAAGGAGGAAGCCCATGCCTGCCACTCACTGCCTCCTTCAAAGAGCAAGGTCTGCTGTGGCTACAGATGTTACCAGAACAGTCAGGGTCTGGGATCTTTGAGTCAGACTTTCTGTCCCGACTGGGAAAGAGATCCAGCCCCACCTCATCCTCTTCTGACTTGATTTCCACATAGTCATCTTCATCTCCCTCGGTCTCTTTAAAATTAGAAAGGTAGTTCTGTGTTGCTATTTGGGCGCTTAAAGGTACGTTTCTATTTACCACCAGCACTTTCTGTGAGTCTTGGAGCGTGAGATCGGAGCGTTTGCCAGTGTCCTGTTGACATGAGTCTGCGAACCCCGACAGCAAGTCCTGCTGGCTCGCACCTCTGGAAGTCTTCTGTAAAGACAGCAGTTGCTTCTTTTCCATCTCACTGGGGTAGTTGATGGAGTCCAGGGATTTGTTTATCAAGATTGAGGAAGAAGACTGAGGTCTGCTGTAAGCCTGGGATTTAGCGCTGATCGCTTTGCAACCCAGTGAGTTGTAAAGATGGCCCTGACAGGAGTTCTCTTTGTGCGGCTGGTTGACGACCACGCTGCACCTCTGTGGCACAGAGCCCAGCGGAGGGTCTGACACTTGTAGAGAAGGCACTGAACAAGCGGCCGACAGCTGTCTGGGAATACTTTTTGCGATGCTATCTAATGTGGTGGGATATTTTGACTTTGAGTCTTGCTCTGCTTGGGCGGAGAAATCTGCCAGCTCTCCGTTACTGTAGGGTGAGTGCCAAAGCCAGTCCTCACCAGTGCACTGGGCCTGGGAAGGTGATTCGGGCCTGAGGAGGGTGGGTTCTTGGGTGCTGGCCCAGCCATCCTTCTGAGCTTTAAGGGGTGTCTCTCTGAACACAATCTGGTCATACAGTTGGGAATATTCAGCAATCCTGGCACCTGGAAGGCAGACATTGAAACAGTAAGTACACATAGGATTATCCTTGTATAGGAAAATTAAAGATGAGAACATAATGCCCTAAATGATGTATTAAATAATAGCAGGAGACTTAAGATTAAGCAGTCACTGAATGCAACACTAATAAAAATAATTCACAGCTTAATGAAAATAGAGTTTGTTTACTTTTGATTGGATTTTACATTATCTTATCTGAACAGGAGATCTGCACGTGTCCAGTGTATATCATGAAAATTCCTTTAATCCACAAAATAGTGCTGAAAACAAGTGTCAAAGGAGAATGCCAGAGCTTACATTCTGCTGTATAGATACTTTACGCCCGCTGAAAGAAGCTGGACCACAATCCTGTGGCCACCCCTGGCTTCATGCTACTCTTGTTTGCCCTCAGACAAGTTTTCTTAGAGAAGTTGGCTTGGGGCAGCTGTTCTGACACCGCTGGCTTCCGAGAACTTGGCTGCTGCCTGGCAGCCAGCATCTATGAGAGTTCTTCCCCTTAGCGCATGTAAACACTAGCTCACCTCTCCTTTCCCACTCCCCAAAGCCAAGAGCAAAAGCCTAAGTCTCCAAGCCATCAAGAACAGATCCCTTGTCCATGTACTCCAAAGCTGAACGTTCCCTGGCACTGACTTAAGAAGAGGATTTGATGGTTACGTCCACAAAAACATTTGCCACCTATAACTGAGCCTCAGCCCTTTCCCCAAGTTGCCTTACTTCAGAGTGTAGACATCTCTAAAGATAATGATCTACATCTTGATATGTGAGGGAGAGTGTTTCTCTTGGACCAGCAGCACGTTGCAGTGAGATATGCATTTAGTGGAACTTGTGCTATTTCTTTCAGCCTGCCTTCCTGGTATCATGTGCTCTTAGCTACAACCCCTCCATTTTTTCACCCTTGACCCCTGCTTCCTACAATCAAGGCAAACTATCTCTCATTGGAGTTTATATTTAGACGCTTTGGGTTTCAAACTTCAAACTGCATTTAACAACAGGAATTATTGCTCAGAGAATTTTAGAGGCAAAACACTGGCAAATTTCTCTCTAAGTATCAGAGTGAAGACTCACAATACCAATTCGAATGCAGCGGCACCGAAAGAGATACCACACAACCATCTACTTGCATTGCAGCGTTCTATGTCATCCACTCTCCCAAAGCCTGGGATTCGAGTTAACTATGAGACCCAGCCACAGGAGCTGGGATTTAAGACAAAGTCATATAGTTTAGCCTTGAACCATCCCTCACACACTATATGTAGCCCCGAGCTGATCCACAGCTCAGGCAGGGGCACTGAACTTCCACAGGGTTCTAGGGAGGCAATCATTTGAGGGAGAGCAGAACTAATTAATAATTGAAAGTATTCTGGCATAAATTTACCCATGAAGTCTTTTAGGAGGACATGGCTCCTGACTTACATAATGTCTAAAATACCCATTGTATTTTTCATGTCTTTTTCCTCTCATATTCTCCTCTTCTTTGCTTAATAAAGTTTTACTCATCCCTCAAAATCCTTCAGAAGCCCTAGTCTACTCAAAAACCCCCTTTTCCAACTTCTTTTGTAAGTCTTATCTTGAGCTGAGAGATAGCTTAGTGGTTAAAAATGCTTGCACTTTCAGATAACCCAAGTTCAGTTCCTAGCACCCACATTGGGCAGCTCACATCTGCCTTTAAACTCCTGTTCCAGGGAATCCGAGGACACCTGCACGCACATGGTGCATATACATATACTCAGGCATACATACATATGTATATATTCAAATATATGCATGCAGAAAAGCTATATGGCTAATTTCTTTCATAGGCTAGTTTATTACTGCAGACAGCCTAGGAGCTTTTGGTCTCAGAGAACAGCATTGTACACTTTGTTCTGAGCACCAAACATAATTTCTAGAAGGAAACAGGTCTCAACTATTTCATTACACAGATTTTTTTTTTCCTACCCTTTCCTTTTGAGCATAGGATTTCAGGTTTTTGGGCCTTTCCTGGGAGCACCTAATAGAGCCAAGACAATGTAGAAATCAGGCCACAGCAGGAGAGTGGAAACAGGCAGGTGGCCTTGGATTAAAATGCTTCCCATAGATAACTTATACTGGGGGCCACTTATAAGTTCTGAATATAATGTATCTCACTAGAAGAGAAAACTTATTTCAGCTTTTTGTTCTCTCAGTTTTCCCACTTGAGAGCGTTTACAATTTACATGATGCCAGCGTGAACGAGATGCATTGTCAGAGCTCAGGCTGTGATTAAATAGTCCCTGCTAGCCAGATGCAGAGAACGCAGTTGGCCGCCATTGGTCTTTCCAGCACAGAGAACCCTGTGAGCTTCTGTCTGGTACTGTCTGTATAGGGCATATACGTTATTATTGCATGATAATAGCAGGCTGTCTGTGTTTTATTACTTTTCTGAAGGTTTTGAAAGTTGGAGTTCTTATCATTAAAGATAAAAATTGAAGTAATTCCTGCAGTGGGAAATATCAAACATGTTGACTCCAAGACAGAGGATTAGAAAGATATTGATGTTTCTGATGTTGCTCAGATGTAGACAGAAGCCTAGCAATGTGCCTTCTCTATGTTACA
Source organism: Acomys percivali (assembly GCA_907169655.1). NCBI lineage: Eukaryota > Metazoa > Chordata > Mammalia > Rodentia > Muridae > Acomys > Acomys percivali. The sequence goes on along the minus strand of OU015750.1, from coordinate 103,697,506 downwards.
GAAGATGTTCTCCAGCCTATATGGAGCTAATATCCACAATATGGGCCTCAAATATCATCAACTGAACAAGATGGCCACATGCTACAACAGGGTCTAAAGGATGGGAGCTACTGGACCTGGTTGGGTGACTTATAGGTGGACATGTGACTCGGGGCCTGTAGACCCCAGGGGACAGAGTTCAATAAAGATGCTCGAGGGTTTCAGCAGGTGAATAGGGTGCTCTTCCTTCCGCACAACACCGAGAGCAAGCTCCTGGCAAAGTGGCAAGGCCCATGCGCAGAAGTCTGGAGAATCGGTCCGTTCGACTACGACGTCCTGTGCCCAGATAAACAAGAGAGAGAAAAGGAGTCATAATGTCAACTGATTGAAAGCCTAGTGGGCACAGGAGGTGGCCTCGGTCACCCAGATGGAGACAGGACTGTGAGAAGGGCAGGCCCCAGGGGGTATGCTCCTGCCATGCAAAGGGGAAATCAGCATTCCCAGAAGACCCCGAGGCAGGAAGTGCTCCACTTTGTTGGAGAAGGATGGTCCATAGTAGCCTAGTAGCCCACCATGTCAAGGACAGACATGAGTACAAAGCTGAGAAGAGGCACGGGATCCCAAGAAGACAGCAGAACAAACCAGAAGCAACAAATAGGCAAAAGGGACCTCAACTGGCAATCACCAATATTTAAAAGCTGGGTGAAATGAAATCCATTAAAGGAAGTTGTAGGTCCTAATTCTTTTGTTTTGAAGGACTTGCTTCCAACAAGCATAGGGTTCTGTGTCTTAATGGCTGGCTCCTATAATCCAGTTGGCCTGGCCCTGGATATTAATGCTCGACCGAGCTGTAGTCTTCTGGCACAATCCACGAGTCATCATTGTCATCAGAAATCTTTGTAGTAGTTTTTCTCTGATCCTGGGAAATGAAGGCCTGGTCTCAGCCTATGACTGAAATTACCTCTATGCACCCACTCTCAAGGACACCCATTCCTGCCCCCACAGCCCTCCTGCAGTCTGATGCCAGTCACTTTCTGTAACTATGAAACAACCTGTTTGGCAAGATGAGCATTGGAAAAAGAATACAAATGGCTTTTAGCACACTACTGTCAGGAGGAAAAGCAATGCATTCTAGCCTCTCTCGCAGTCACACAGAAACCATTTTCCTGCTTTAATACTATTATAAAGAAGAATGCAAAGAACCTATAAAACCTCTCAGAAACCAAGCCCGAGGCTCCCCTTCCTGATCCAGTAGGAAAACACTGAACACGAAAGCGTTTGATAATTCATTTAAATTCCGACACAGGTTTTTCCTTCCAAATCTATTGGATTCATTTAGGATTTAGATGTCTCCTTCCTTCTGTCTAGTTTCTATTGAGATAAAGAAGCCTACTCTAGAAAAAGGAGGTTAGTGTCATCCACGTTCTAAGTGCCACTGACGTGCACAAGTGTGCTGACTGACGCCTTGTCATGAGGCTGATCTGAGGGTGTGTGTGTGTGTGTGTGTGTGTGTGTGTGTGTGTGTGTGTGTTAGTAGCACAGGCTGGATCCAAACTAAGATCTTCTTGCCCTGGTCTTCTGGGTGCTGGGATTACAGTATGAACAATCATGTCTTGATTTCTGCATTTAATTAGAAAACAGACTCCTTTCTTTTCACACTGAGGTAGGTTTTTTGTTTTGTTTTTGTTTTTTTTTTGTCAGAAAATAGAAGGATTCCTGTTTTTCTTTCTTTTTAAAAAACCAGAATCTCGGGGGCTGGAGAGATTACTCAGAGGTTAAGCACACTGACTGCTTTTCCAGAGGTCCTGAGTTCAACTCCTGGCAACCATCTATAATGTGAGCTGATGCCCTCTTCTGGCCTGCAAATATACATGCAGATCACTGTATACATAATAAGTAAATCTTTAAAAACAAATAAACAAACAAACAAAAAAAACAAAACATACACACAAAAAAAACCCAGAATCTCACTATGTATCCCAGGCTGGTTTGGAACTGGGTAGAACTCATAGAGCCTCCTCTTCCCACATCCCAAGGCCTGGAATTTCCAGTGTGTCACAAGGCTAAGACAAGGACAGGATTCCTTAGAATAGGATGGCCTTTAAAATACAGATAGATTCCAGGGCATCTGGACATGACTGAATTGGAAGCGTGCCTGGCTAGCCCGTGGTCCAACCTCAGCACCACCTAAGATGAGGTGCGGTGACAACTATAATCTCAGCATTCAGGAGGTGGGTACAAGAGGATCAGAAGTCCAAGAGCTTCAGTGACACAGGGAGTTTGAGGCTAGCCTGGGCTACATGAGACTCTGTCTCAAAGGAGGTGGGAAAAAAATGGCAGATTTCAAGTCCCCACTCCAGAAATCGGTATCTGGAGATGAAGATGAAGAGATTCCCTTATGGAGAACATCCCTCGTGTGTTTTCTCATCAAGCTGCATGCTTTATTCACAACTCAGGGCTTCCTATGAGATCAAGTGTTTCATTTACACTATGACTTGCTTGCCCCTGCACCCCTGATCTCACTCACGTCCCATTAAAAATCCCAGATACGCCCACAAAGGAAGTCCAGCTGAAGATTTAAACTCTTTGGAAGTGGTAAGTGAGAAGCCCCAGTAGGATGGTGTTGCACACAGGGAAGCTAGTCACTGTTTAAAGGAACCAAGTAGTAGCTGAAATATGTGGGTGCAGATGAATTGTAGCGTAGGTAGTTGGGGAAAAAATGCATAAAGACAGGGGTTGGAGATTTAGGGCAGCGCTTTAGAGGACTGGCTGCTTTCCCAGGGGACCTGGGTTTGATTTCCAGGACCAACATGCAGCAGCTCACAGCTGCCAAGTCCAGTTTCAGAGGCTCCAACACCCTCCTCTGGCTTCCTCTGGCATGGTGTGTATGTAGTGCACAGGTATACATAGAAGATAAAAGTAAATAATTCTTTAACAGATATTCTGTTTTTTTGTTCTTTCTTTCTT
>OU015750.1:103664586-103677920 GCA_907169655.1 Acomys percivali | reverse complement strand
CACACACACACACACACACACACACACACACACACACACACACACACCCTTTAATTCTCAGGGGGTTAAAAAAAGGGGGGGGGGGTAGTTAGCAACCTTGGCTCCATAGTCTAAGACACATTTTCTAGTGAGTGCCGCTGACTTCTTTTTGTCCATATATGTCAATGTAACGCCTGAAATGCTTTTTGTGTGTGTTTTACCCTTCTGAGTGCAGGGATTTCAGGCTCCATTGTGAAGCTATGCCTTGCTTCCCAGCAGCCTCCTCGCTAGGGCCTGGGCCTTTTTAGCGTTAAGGTGTGTACTGACTGACTTTCCTCTTACCTTAGCTGGGATCTTTGCTACATGGTTCTCCAGAATCAGCCTCTTCAGATGCAGAATCCAGAGGCGTTTGTCTTGCTGGGATTTGGCCTACCGGGAGAGATTTAAATAGTGAGACATAGAGATGGTGGTTGCCGGCCCCCCTCCCCCCCCTCCGTCCCCCCTCCCTTTGTATACCTCTTCCACGTGGGAAGCTAGGGGTAGCCCACCTGTTACCTGAACTGTGTGCTGCAGCTTGGGGTTCTTGTAGTGGAAAACACTGAAGCTGAGCGGCTCCTTTGGTATAACCTCCACCAGCATGAGGTTGCGACACTGAAGCAGAGAGAACAGCCGGTGAGGCACACCACGTGCGCGCTGCGCCAAGCGCGACAGCCACCCCCAGGCCTCACCCACCACCCCATGAGGACCCACCAGGATGTGAGCCTTGTGGGTAAAGGTGTCATCTCTCTTCTTCGTGATGAGCAGCAGCTTGTCCAGGAGGAAAAGCGTCCTTTCGTTTTTCGCCCTCTGGATGCGGAAGGTTCCCTCAAGCACCAGTTCCCCGAAGCTGGTGAGGTCCGGCCCCTTCCAGTTAGTCAGCAAGCTCTGGATCTCCTGAGAAAAAGGGACATTTACCCCCCCAAAATTAAACACCAGGCAAACGGCAAGGTATTGCACACTCAGTGGCCTGTGGTTGACCTCCAGGGTGGTGACTGAAAATTTGTGTTTATGGGCGAGGCTAGCAGTCGAAGGTCACCCAAAAGGAGTCCAGGTTTTACCTGCCGAACTGCCAACTGCTTATTATCATTGCTCAATGATTCAATGCCATGCTGGCAGCGGCAGCCATACCCTTCAAAGAGCTTCACGGGGTGGCCAGGAGTGTGGCGCCAGTGGAGATGGGCAACTTCTCTAACGCGTCCCATCCTCTCCTCTGTGGATTAAAAATCTCCAGTGTTCAACTTAAGGAAGTTCTTCTAGAAACCGAGTCCATACCATACATGACTAAAACCCAAGCCTGTGTAAGATCATAGATACTTTCTCCGGCGTTTCTCAACTTTAAATCATTTATCTAGAAAGGAAATGGACATGTCTTTGCTACTCTGTTTTAGCGCTTTCAGGGGAATTTAGGAAATATTAGTGATATGACTGGCATTTCTTTACCATTTCTCCCCCTCTCGCCCCCACCCCTCACCCCCCAGACAGAGTCTTTCTGTGTAGCCTTGGCTATCCTGGACTTGCTCTGTAGACCAGGCTGGCCTTGAACTCATAGAGATCTGCCTGCCTCTACCTCCTGAGTGTTAGGATGATTGGCATGTGCCACCACGGCTGGCTGTTGTACACCAAATTTTTAAGGAAGCCGATTACATTTGTTTGAAAACTGTAACTCTTCATTGGGAAGCTGGGCATGCAGCTCGGTGGTGGAGTATTTGTGTAATTTGTGCAAAGCCCCTGGGTCCACCTCACTACCAAACAGCAAATCAAATAAACAAATTTCACTGGCTATAAACAGAAACGGTAGAAATGGAGTAAAGTTTCAGGTCTGATGTAGTGGTATCTTCAAAATGTCATGCAGATTGACACAGTATGAAAAATTAGCTATTTAGCCATTTTTGACTCTATAAAAGATGTCTGATGGATGATTAAACTTTTTACTAATGCTGAGAAAACAACAGCAACATAGCCTGGAAGACTAAAATGTTGTCTTCTTCTGACTTTTGACAGGCAGTGACATCACACCAAACTCTGGTTGCCTCTGGTTGATTTTCTTCTGAGTTTCTGAGGAGAAAAATGCATCCTTTCCTGAATTGGGTTAGCTGTGGATTCACACTCCATCTTTCTGTCTCACTTGTAAGGTCACACACAAGACTAGAATTAGCTAGTGAATCATGTGCCGCCTTCTTCTTCTTCTTCTTCTTCTTCTTCTTCTTCTTCTTCTTCTTCTTCTTCTTCGTCTCCTCCTCCTCCTCCTCCTCCTCTTCCTCCTCCTCCTCCTCCTCTTCCTTCTTCTTCTTCAAGATTTATTTATTTTTTATTCTCTGTGTATGAGTACTTTGCCTGCATCTATGTCCCTGTGCGCATCATGTGTGAGCCTGGTGCTCATGGAGCCATAAGACGGTGACTGATCCCCTGAACAATTGTGGGCCTCCATCTATGTGGGTGCCGGGCACTGGACCCCCTGCAAGAGCAGCAAGTGCTCCTAACCACTGAGCCTTCTCCCAGCCCTCCACCCTTCTTAAGGGGCTCATTTTTTGGAGGAGTCTAGGACATAATCAACAGTTCCTGAGTGTGGAGAAAGGTTCCTGAGAATTTAGGGTTCACAATGTTGGTGCAAGCCTGTCAACCAACTGTCACATTTTAAAGTTGAAGAGACTAAAACAATATGCTGGAGACTCGTGTCTCAAGTGAAATGCAAGGCAAGCAACCACTCCAGTCTCCAGTCTCCCAGCTGAGTCGCCTGCCCTAGGATTGCCATTGCACTGTGTGTCATGATTTCATATAAATAGTAGAAAGGCATAGAGGCTTTAGAAGTCCTTACATAGTCTAGAGACAATTGCTTTCAGCAAAAATTGTTGATTTGTAATGATATAAGTAAGGCCTTGGGAGACTCATATTTAATCAGGGCCATCAAAGGAGCTATAAGAAAACTATTAGTTAGGCCAGGTGTGGTGGCGCACACCTTTAATCCCAGCATGCGGGAGGCAGAGGCAGGTGGATCGCTGTGAGTTTGAGGCCAGCCTGGTCTACAAAGTGAGTCCAGGACAGCCAAGGCTACACAGAGAGACCCTGTCTCAAAAACAACAACAACAACAACAAAAACAAAAAAACAAAAAACTATTAGTTTAAAAGTGATATAATTTGTCCTATGTAGCTACTCTAACTGATGGTCAGCATTGTCCACGCCCTGACCCGTCTTCAGGGAGAACTTCGGTGAGGACTATAAATGAGAGGTGCCAGTTATGAAGCTTTGAATGTAGGATTTTGAGACTAAAACAGTGTCCGAGCACCTGCTGGGTGCTGTCACCTGGCTGTGTGCTCACCTGCAAGCGGACAGCGTGCTCGTGCTTGCGTTTCATGTCATTGATGTGCCAGGCCACTCGCTGCATCGTATCTATGGCATCCAGCACAACGTCATAGCCTTCTGTGTCCTTGTCAAGGTGATTCTCTATTTCCTTAAAAAAAAGAAAGAAATCTATTATTAGCTTTTTAAAAATGTAGTCAGTGAAGGAAATGGCTTCTCTAGGTTTAGTTTATATGTATATGTATAAAATAGATTATATATATATTAATTTATGTATCACTATCATTCCTTAAGTTGAAGAGATAATCTTGCCATAACTACAAACCACAAAATGGGCAGGAATAATGAAAGTATATTACAGTCGCAGTATAAAGGGTACAAACCCTGCACTAAGCCACATGGAAATATTGTAGTTGCAGTGGTAGCCAACATAAGAGAGAGTTTAGTAATATAGTTCTCATTCTTAAAGACAAAATCTTTTAAAAATACATTATTTAGGCATGCAGTGGTGGAGCACATATTTAATACCAGCACTCAGGAGGCAGAGGCAGAGGCAGAGGCAGAGGCAGAGGCACCTAGATCTCTGTGAGTTCAAGGCCAGCCTGGTCTACAGAATAAACTCCAGGACAGCCAGGACTATAAGGAGAGATGCATGGATATGGGGCTCAGCATGCTAATGTAGGATTACTGTTTTTAAGATGATACTGCTTCAAATTAATAAGCATTTGTTGAGGCTGGAGACGAAGCTCAATGGAAGAACATTTATCTGGCCCTAAATTTGGTCCCTAGTACCAAAAACAGGAAAAAGAATTTTCTTCACCATCTACCTGTGAGGCACATTGAAGAAGATAAAAAAAAAAAAAAAAAAAGCAAAAGACTGGGGTCTCTCTAGAACCCTCAGGGGTCCAGGGGACTTAGAAGCGGTAAAGAATTATCACAGGCATTATATCCTCTCTTCCCTCCTTGGGATTGGGAAACTTCATGGGAAGATGAATGATCAGGAGGAGTCTTTCTTTTAGTGTAAGAGTCAATTCTGTCTCTCAGTCAGTAGACAGAGAAGCTCGAGAGGTGCCCCTCTGAGAATGCATGTGTGGCTCAACTTTGAACTGGTATGAATTATGGAGGGGTAGGTAGTCTAAGCTTCATGCAAAGCAGAAACACTTTAAAGGCAACAAGAAGCTAATTTGGAATTAATTCAGTTAGCATTCTTCCCCTTTCCTTCATTAACAGTCATTTGTAAGTATCGATTAAGTTTGTAAGGATCTCTACTTCTTACAAGAGTTGATATCTTGGATTTTTCTTGATTGATGGCCACCTGACTCTCTAAAAGACTACTGTCTTATATGTCATATTGACATAGTTTATCAGGGATGTATTCTGGGGTGGGTATTACTTTTTCAGCAATTGTCTGGACACTGACTTAGCAAACTTATCCCCCTAAATCTAGAAGGTCTTTGGGATTAACTTAAGAATTAAGAAACTATTTCCAGTGTGGCTTTGTAAGAGGACAGATGGTTCTCCAAGGATGAGCTACTTAAATAAACAGATGAAGAAATGTTTGGTAAATTTTTACATATGTGAACTCAGCAAACCAGAAATGATTGCCCAAGTTAGAAACCTACACAGTCAATGGTCACGCTGCCCAGAACACGCCTGATCTTGCCTGACATTGGAATTGAGACAGGGTTGGGCCTGCTTCGTACCTGTGTCAGAGAGATACCAGGCATGCTGATAAAATGGGACTCTGGATTAAAATTACTTTATTAAAGTTTTTTGTTTGTCGATTGGTTGGACGGCTGGATCTTATACAGCAGAGGCAGGCCTCAAACCCTCTGTCCAGCTGAAGATGATACCAAAGATTCACTCTTTCTGCCTTTGCCTCTAAAATCACTTCAGGAAATGGTTCTTAATCTTGTATACAAAATAACAAATTACACACACTATCTCATTCTTCTTGAATGGCTACGAGCCACAGTGAACGTAGCACGTTATAGAATCCGGAGGCAGGTAGACTTGCTGCTCCTCAAGCCTAGTGTTCTGTCTTCTCTCCCCCCCCCCCCGCCCCCCGCAACCCCTGCCAAGCTAAGCAAATCCTACTTGTGGAATGCAAATTATCTTCAATAGAGCTTTCTCCATCTTTAGGAACTTCGTTAGAGGGTAAGAGAGGAGAATCTGAGTTCTACATCCATCTTGTTCTGAAAGCCTCCTTGAGGTTTTTTTGTTTTTGTTTTTCGAGACAGGGTTTCTTTGTGTAGTCTTGGCTGTCCTGGATTCACTTTGTAGACCAGGCTAGCCTCGAACTCACAGAGATCCGCCTGCCTCTGTCTCCTGGCTGCCTACTGAACTGGGTCTCATGGAAATAAAACAAAACAGGAAGATGAACCTGCTCTTCATTTAGATGCTTACTTCCGGCCTGAGGCTGACCCTGCCCAGCACAAGTCACTCCTCAGCCCTGTCACTGTCCAAGTTCAAATTAATCTCTCATCTTGGCTGTCACCAATGGGGCTGTAGCCCTAGCATACCAGTATCTCTGATTCCTCAAAGAAAAGCAGCCAGTTGCAAAGCACGGGCATAGAAAATGTTTCCGTATGAGCAGAGCATTTTCTGGTGTCCCCACAATTTAATATACACACCCCAAAGCCCCATACCTTGGCAAGTGTTCTTGCACAGCCCGAGACTTACATGCAGAAGGAGATGGTACTTGAGGATGCGCTGAACTGGTTTTAGGAGATAGGAGCCCAGGGGCAGTGAGTGTTTCAGAGTTTCCTGGCGCTCCTGGAAGAACTTCGCCAGTATCTTGTTCCTCATGCACTCAGTTAGCACGGCCACAGACCTGTGGAGCACACACTGTTCATCAGCACGGTGCCATGTTTCACGGGAGTGATTGATGTTTTAAATGCCAGTCTTGGTGTCCTAAAATGGACTGGGTAGCCACAGAGTTAGTTAGAAAAAAAAGAGGGGGTGTGCCCTCTGCATTGGGTTGAATTAGAAAAGGGATGAATTTAGAAGTTTAGAACCCTGGGCCTGGGCTTTAAAGGACACTGCACATTGGATTTTAGCCCCTACACAAGCCCCATCCAGATGTCTTTGTACAGTGTGCATGTTGCACACGTGGATTCAGTCCCCACAGGTCAGGTTATAAGGCACAGCATTCCTGAATTATAACAAAACAGTTCCTTTTAGCACAGACATGGCCTCCCGTTAGGGCATTTGTCACTCGCCCTCCCTGATGGTTTAGGTAGTGTACCCACTGTCACATTTGACCGGAGTTGACTTCTCTCAGAGAAACTCTGAACACTTCTCCTCTCTACTGTCAATCTTAATAGTCTCACTGCATGACATAACAAAAGGGGGCTAGAGTCCCTTCCTGCAGCCCCCAAAGTAATATGTAGTGCCTATGTGTCTTAAAGCAACAGCTGGAACAATGCTTAGCCTCTGCCTCAAATTAGCTAATAGGATTGGATATCACACATATGTGCAAATTATTTGCTTTTGTTCTTTTGGTTTTGGTGTTTTTTTTGTTTTGTTGTTGTTGTTGTTGTTTCCAGACAAGGTTTATTTGTGTAGCCCTGGCTGTCCTGGACTTTGCAGACCAGGCTGGCCTTGAACTCACAGAGATCTGCCTGCCTCTGCCTCCCGGAGTGCTGTGATTACAGGCATGCACCACTGCGCTTGGCCATGTGTGCAAATTAAAATCCTGGTGTGGTATAACTTAGATGTGGGCAGGGACCATCTTATTCTTTTCTTCCCCAAGTCTTTACCGTGTTCTCAGGATTAACTGAGAGAATCAGGTAGAGCCAAACAACAAAATAAGACTCCTTGGAAAGATGTTAAGTGAGAGTCTTGTAATTGAGCTGTTAGATTCACCTTGTGCCAACTGCCTTAGAAAATATCCGTTCAAACGGATTTAGTTCTCCCTTGAGTCCTGGTTTTTTATTTTATTTTATTTTATTTTATTTTATTTTATTTTATTTTATTTATTTTTTATTATTTTATTTTATTTTATTTTATTTTATTTTTTGAGTCCTGTTTTTTTAAACTCTTTATGGTGTGATCTGGGCATTTCTCTGAAGTCCTTTGCAGTTACGTGCAGTTGCTCAGTAGCCTGGTGGCCCAAGTTCTTGCTCAAGATTGGAACCTGCTACAAATCAGGGCACATGACGCTCCAGGTTCTCGGAAATCTCAGGCATAGGGAAGGCATCTGAAGACAATGGCTTGACCTCCTTTGTGCCTGTCCCTGGGGGGAAGGAGGGAGGGAACTGTGCCTCTTCACAGTGAAATCACTCGGGTGTGACTGGCATGAAGAACGAAGTCACCTACCAAGGCATGCGGCCACATTTAGAATCATTAGCCTGGGTCTCCAGCAGGGAGAGAAATCTTGGTACTCTCGGCTTGCTAGGACAGGGAAAAGGGAATTTCAAGTCACAGAGGCACAGAAATATTTCTTTGTGGATACTAAAGCCACACACAGGGCATCCCTGTTAATGTTTAATTCAGTGTTGGGTGTTACACCTTTCAACACTGTTCTAGAGTGAAGAAAACAGAGATGCGAGAGTTGTAGCCAATTGTCTTCCAGCTCTTGTTACTCAGTGGTCAGACCATGTCCAGGCTGCTACTGGAACTGCCCTCCTGCCCCGATCTTTGATACAAGCAAAATGGAGCCAACATCCTCTGGAGGCTGGAGGCATCCCCCTCCTCATGCTGGCTTCTCATGATCTGTCCTTCCTGAATTTTATAAAAATTGGGAGGCTCATAAAGCTCACCAAGCAAAACTGGAACATCATTCTCCCCCACTGGCTTACATATACTCATTCTCAAACTGTGGCACACATTAAAAGAGGTTAACGGAGAAGCAGATAGCCCAATGCAAGAATATGGGTCTATCCATTTTTTTTTTTTTTCTCCAGAGATAAGCAGCGATACTCCTGGTCTTATTCAGGGTCTTTCCTGAAATGATTTTCCTGTTCCAGGTTCACAGAGCCTGTCAGACCAAAGGCACCAGCCAATATCTGAGATTCCCTCCAGCCCTTTCTCAGGATTTTTGTATTTCCACGTGCCCGGAACTGTGTCTAAGGACTTGAAACAATATGAAAGGGAAAAGAGCCTTGCTCCTCGCCAAGCCATACCTGGGGTAGTTGGTGCAATACTGGGTATAAATGTGGAACTCTTCACTCTACAAGAAAGCAAAAGAGACTTTCATGAGCCCCAAAGCACAGGCGACAACCTTCATTCAGCAGCAACACAAGAACTAGCTATCAGACTTTTACCATTTCAGTCCCATTGGTCCATCCCATGAGCCTGTGCGGCCATCATCCATGCCTACGGCTTTCTATCCAGAATCCACATAACTTGTACTCACTTAAGCCCAGCAAACACTCTGAACACCTGCTGTGCCCCAGTGACTTGGAAGACAAACAGGAAAAGGATGAAATTAAAGTTTCTGCTGCCAAGGTACTTATGGTCATCTGGTGGGTGCATATGCATCAGGGAAATATAAGTAGGTTATAGACAAACATCACACAGTAAAAATATGATGGAGAATGTATAAGAGACCAGAAAGCTGCTGTATGCTTTCAAGTTCTGCACATATATCTCTTTCTGCCAATGGCCATTCCTGCTCTTTTCACTGCTTGGCCCCTGGCTGTGAATCCAGGCTGTATTTTTTCCAAGCACCCTTTTTTTGAGCTCTTGGATCGACCCAACTGTTTCTAATTGTGAACAGCCACCATACTCAACATCCGTCTGTCTGGCAGCACTGACCAAGTGATGCTGATGTCTCCTGTTTATCTGTCTGGCTCAGAGTCGTCAGGGCAGGGGCTATGTTGTGTCTCCTGATAGATAACATCTGTTGACCCCTCTCTCATTCTGCATGTCACCTGAGAACAGGGCCTAAGTCTACTTACCTTCATGCATGTGGCATAGCAGCCATATCTCAAAAGCCATAAAGGCTTGACTAGCAAATGGCCCTATCTGCCACTACCCCAAGATCTCCACCCCCAAGCCTTAGTCTTTCAGCTGTGAGTTTATATTACAGGAAATAATACATCGACACTGGCTGCTTCAGACAGTTCTTTAAAAAGATTAAGGGCACAACCCAGGGCAAATATAGAATGAGCACTGTAGTTTATCTTATTTCACCTATTAATGAGGAAATTGGTCAGTCAGGCATCCAAAACTGGATCGAAAGAGAAAGAAATAGAGCACACTTGGGCATGCTCAACGAAGAACAATGGTATGAGTTTTACACGGAGATATGAAATAGCTCTTTCCTTCTGTGTGCTGAGGCGAGGAAAGAAATGAGTGATCAAGTTGGCTGTGATGACGTAAGACTGGGCCAAGAACACGGAGAGCTCGGGGCTCAGCTGAGACTACAAAGTAAGACTGTCCAAAAGAGAAAGGAGGGAGGGAGTCAGGGAGGGAGGGGCAAGAGGCAGGGGGAGAGAAAAGGAGAGGTGAAGGAAGAGAGGAGGAAGGAAGGAATGGGGAGAGCTGAAGGAAGGGAGGGAGGGAGAGTGAGGAGAGAAGAAAGAGGGAAGAGAAGGAGAAGACGAGGAACGGGAAAGAGGGCAGAAAGAAGGAAACCCATCGCCCAGGTCATTTGTGTCTTTGCGAACAAGAACCATTTGCACTGTTCTCGGTGATATGCAACTGGCAAAGATGAAAAGCGTTCTATACACCCTCAGGGAAAAGGGCAGGAGCTCCACTGGATTATTGATTAGGAAGAATATAGCAGAAAGGAGGGGGGTTAAACCCCACTAACTAGTCTTTTTGCTGATTTGTGGGAAACGAGTAGCCCTTGACAACTGCGAGCCAGACAGATAAACAGAAGACACCAGTGTCACTTGGTCAGTGCTCCCAGACAGATGGGTGCTGGGTATGGCAGATGTTCAAAATTAGACACAGCTGTCAAGCCAGAGTTCGGGGAAGACTGCTTGGAAGGAATACAGCCTGGATTAGCTCTCGAGGAAGGCCCAGCGGCCACACTGTGAGAAGAGCAGGGATGGCCATGGGCAGTGGGGACACTACACTGCCGAGGGGCAGAAATAGATCCACAGAAGGTGTAAAGCAAAATGTAGGGCTTCAAACTTCTGATTGGGCAACTGTCGGAATGAGGAAGTCAAGCCAAAGAATCACTGGCTCTTGCAAAACCTTATCTATAGCTCTGTTCTGAGCAAGAGCCACAGGACGTTTGCTGGAAACCCACATTTCCCAACTCCTTAAACTGTTTTGCACAGGGTTCTCAGGTGATTCCAAGACAGTTATTTCTGGTGTTGTTTAATTTTTTAAAAAACTTAAACATTTTAAAATTTTAAGTTCTGGTCTCTATTTAGAATCTTCTCTGTTAAACTTAAGTAGGACTAAAATATAAATATAAATTAGATATGTATATCTATTTATAATAAAATATAAAGCTAGAGTGGATGACATAATAGCTATTCAGGTAGCTACCATTTAACCCAATAATCATAACCTCAAGGTCTGTACCCTACCTCTTTCTCTTGCTCTCCCCCAACCCCACAATCACTCTGAAGCAAGTTATAGATGATGTATCATGTTGCTTATAAATATTTTACTATATATCTCTAAGCATTTTAAATTTTTTATTTTATTTGTTATGTGTGTGGGTGTTTTGACAGCATGTATGTCTATGAATCACATGTGAACATGGTGCCCTTGGGGCCCAGAAGGGAGCCTCGGATCCTTTGGAACGAGATTTACAGATGTTTGTGAGCCAGATCTCTGGAAGAGTGACCAGTGCTCTTAACCTCTGAGCCATCTCTCTAGGCCCTGTTGCTAAACATTTTAATCAAGAGGCATCACAATTCCATGACCATACTTAAATAACTCCATGATAGAAGGTTTGCCAGTAACTAGGCACATTTCTAATACTTTTCCCGATTTCCTTTCCTTTCACATTTCCCTGTTTGACTTAAGTCCCAAAGAAGGCTCATATACAGTAAAGGTTGCCAATTGTCTGCTTGCTTGCTTGCTTGCTTTGTAACGCTGGGATAGAACCTAGAATCTCAGCATCCTAGGCAAATCCTCTACCTTCCATCAATCTTTACAACCTCTTCATTGTTTCTTCCTTTGCAATTTAGTTATTGAAGAAAACAGACCATTCATTCCACCCACATGGTCATAGCATAAGGGGTCGTGGGGACCCATGAGGGTCCCCTACCCCCATCCTGTTCACTGTACTTCCAAGTGTTAACAGTGCTTTGCTCAGGTTGAGGTTTTATAACTCGGCAAAATGCACCATAGGGTTGTTCAGTTCTTCCATCTGGAGCTGCAGCATCTGCACATCTTTTTTTGTGATATGAACGGGCACTAGTGTTACTGCATAGGTCTGTCAACAGCGGTGACATTTCTAATTCAGTTATTCCTTCTTTACTTGCTATTCTCAGAATAATGTGTTGCTTTCTTAATATCCCATAAAGAGCCTGTCTGATTTATAATGTCACTGTAAATTCATAAATAGGAACATATTCATTTAATGAGGTTCAGTTGGTTTCAATTAACTAGCTTTACTGGTTGTGTTAGTCAAGGCTCTCTAGAGAAATAGAATTTATAGAAAAAAATTTATCTGTCTGTCTGTCTGTCTGTCTGCCTGCCTGCCTGCCTGTCTACCTGCGTATTGAAAGGGGAGTTATTAGAATGGCTCACAGGCTGTGGTCCAGCTAGTCCAATAACAGCTGTCTGAACACTAGCAGAAGGTCAGAGAATCTAGTAGATGTTCGGTCCATGAGGCTGGATGTTCCAACTTGTCTTCAGCGTACACCAGAATCCCAAAGAAGTAGGCTCTGACATCAGTGGAGGAACGGACTCGCCACTTCAAATGATTTAAGAAAAAGAAATCCCTCACAGGTGTGCCCAGCCACTTGGGTTTTAGCTAATCTCAGATATCATCAAGGTGTTACAACCGAAAAGAGCCATCACACTTGTCTGAGGTTCAAATGACTGCCATCTTTGGCCAGTAGGCACTCTTTGTGTCTCTGACAGGACCCTTCATCTTCCGAAGCTCCATCTTTTATGCGTGATAAAACATTCCTTACCGTCTTGCGTGCTTCCCAGCCACCTCATGCCTGTGCTTCTGAGCCTTGACCCTCAGCAAGAAGAAGTATTTGGAGACCAGTCTGGGCGTTAAGGATGTTCTTGCCACTGGCTTAATCATTATTTCTTTAGGGCTTTTCAGTGGACTAAATTAGAAATATTGTTTTTTCTAAGAGATTTTAAAGTAGGCTTCCCCTATATTGATATGATATTTAAAAAAACCCCATAATGTTAAAAAATCTTTATCATTGAGAATGAGCAGGATTCGACAAGTGTACCGTGCATCTGAACTCAGCCAATGGGCAGCACAAGACACAGCTGCATGGAAAATATTGTGCACAACCACTTCATCCTAGGCACGCATCTCTGAGTCCGTATTCAAATCTGGATCTCTTCCCCACGATACTGTATCATGTATGCGAAAAGTTCCAAAATCTAAAAACATCTGAAATGTTTCTGGTCCCAAGCATTTGGTATAAGGGTGACACAGGGATAAAGGGGACCAGATTCCAGACTACAGGGCATATTTAGTCTGGTGCATTCCTGCTTCTGTATTTTATTCCTCCCGGCAATTTCATTTCTCAAGGGCACTGACATCAATACTTCCTTGCATGATCTCACAGAAGAAAATGGACAGTGCCATCAATATGTGGTGGCCGTGTTTTGACCACCACACATTTTCCAAATCAATTAGGATTTCCACTGCAAGGCTAATCTTCCAACTGCATGCATATCCTTTTGAGTTTGTTTCATTTTACTCTTGGTATATAGAGCCTGTTTTTTTTTAAGCCTTAGTTTGGGTCTTTGAAATATATATATATATATATATATATATGCAAAGCCAGTTTTACAAATAAATACATATTCAGAAAAGCTAACTCAGTATGTTCCATTCTAGGTGATTCCTTCCTTTCCTCAATTGTGTGTGTGTGTGTGTGTGTGTGTGTGTGTGTGTGTGTGTGTGTGT
>OU015750.1:103647933-103664576 GCA_907169655.1 Acomys percivali | reverse complement strand
TGTGTGTGTGTGTGTGTGTGTGTGTGTGTGTGTGTGTGTGTGTGTGTGTGTGTTTTGAAATAGAGTCTCACGTGGCCCAAGCTGGCCTCAAATTTCCTATGTAGCTGAGGATGACCTTGAACTCCTGATCCTCCCGGGATTTCATGCCACCACATCTAGTTCCTTTCTCCTAGTTTTTAATCTTATCAGTTATGCTGGTTTTAAACACAGACATCCCTTTATCAGATCAACAAATCACACCATGGTCAGCACTGGGAGGCTTATGAAGACAGATTGCTGGACTGAACACCAGTCTTTCATTTAGTTGGTTGCAAGCATGTCTAGTGAGATCCTCTGTGATGCCGATGATGCAGGTGTGTTCTGCGAGCTTAAACACTGTCCCCTCCCCCCCAGGAGTGCGTGGAGACATTCCTTACTTGTTTGAATTGCCCCACAGTACTTCATTATTTGATCGACTATACAAAAGATTATGCAGGCAGCTTTCTGTTTAGGTTGTCTCTAGTCTTTGGAGGATCAGATATATCAGATTCATTGAAATTTTGTCAGTTTATCCTACGAATAGCTTTCTGGTGGAGGAGGGGTGGTGGGTGACCGAGATTCTAATTTCTAAATACTGTATTTGGCCAGCAGCTCCGTCTCTACAGCATGCGGGCCAATTTGAATCTGTTTCCTTCCAGCCTAAATAGCGTTTTAAACCCAGCACCACATTTTCCAATATAGCACTTTAGCTGTCAACTTCTAAGCATTGGAGAATATAACTTGATTTTTTTCTTTTTTCTTTTTTTGGCTTCTATAGGCTCTATAGACATACAAGTTCACACAGCAAATACTATTCCATTAGACCAGCAAATGCCTGCCCCACTGTAGCCACCACCTGGGCTTCTCCACAGAATGAGTTAGGCATTTATTGGCTATGCAGGACAGCCCTGGCTCCTGGGACAAGAAAGGTGAAGAAAGGCAAAGAGATTTGCTCAGGTCCTTCAGCAGCCATAGGGCAGATGTGAGCTTTTCCCACTGGTCCACACTGACTCAGAGTTGCTGTTCTTCCCTCACTCTGGGATAGAACAGTGTCCAGCTACCTTTCCTCATTCTTTGGGACGTTTAGGATCATGGGGTGCGCCACACTGAGAACCATGGCCTTCATGTAGATACATTGCAGTTGAGTCCTACAGTCAACCTACACACACTGGTCCCTAAGAAGGCCCTAGGACGTTTCAGTTTTGAGGCAGGTGACTCAGTTTCTGTTCTAGAGACTTCCCCACTAGCGGCATATCCTTAACAGAGAATTAAATGCAGGTTTGACCTTAGATGTGCAAGCATATGCTGACCTTACAAACAATGGCATTATTAAAACAAAACAAAACAAAACAAAACCACGAAAACCCAAACCAAAAATAAAACAAACAAACAAAAACAAAAACAAACAAACAAACAAAAACCCCAATAGCTCCTAGGCCTGTTAATGCTTAAACGTCATAATACCTGCCCAAATCCCTTTAAGGATGCACTTAGGGGAATATATTATACAAACTAGAAAAAAGCAGATATTACTTTCTAGTTATTCAGCCCTTTCAGATTATAATTAGAGAGGATACCGAAATGAGGTGGTTATGCAAAAAGCCAAGTTGTAAGGTACTGCGCTGCCAAACAGAGCACACAGGATGGGGTGACAGAGAAAAGAAGTCTGAGTGATTTTAGAGCTTTTTTTTTTTTTTCCCCACAGATCTCTCTCTCTCTCCCTTACAGTCTTTGATTTCAAGGATATAGTACATCGGTGGCACATGGGGCATGTGACAGAGACTTGACAGAAGCTTTCAACACTAGCAATTTCTTCATGATAATTCCAGCATGTAGTGTATGTGTTGGGGGGAGAGTATGTGTGCATATATGTACATACATGTGTTGCATCTTTTTGTATGTATGTGTGCTCATTCTCCTTAGCTATGAAAGAAGGAAGGTGTTATGGTAGGTGTGAGGTGAGTGGGCACTGAGGGAGAGAGGAGGCTAAAGGAAAGTCTGTCCTTCATGCTGGCCGGAGTAACTCCTACTGACAGTCCAGGGAGGGGTGAGCATGAGTGAGAGTGGCTGAGAAGGCAGTCTAGGGACAGACAGACTCAGGTCTTTCAAGCTGCCCCCAGAGTCCCGACTGCAGATCAGCATACACGAGGCATCAGGTCTAGGAGGGAACGTTTATTTATATTCCTCAAGCCAACTGCCATCCTGGAAGCAGTCAGTAAGACAAAACTGAGTTTTCTTTCTTTGCCTAAGGACTTCCTTAGCCTACACTTAGCACAAAAGTAAACCAGGTCAAAGACGACTGTCTGTGTAAGCCCCAGCAATTCTGATCACAGCAGAAATCAGCTGCCAGCTTTACGTTTTTTTTTTTTTTTTTTTTCAGCTGAAGACCTCTCAATTAAAGCAATTTTCCATTCCTCTCGGAGCGGAGCAGCTGGCGGCAGTTTAGCCTCGCCTGAATGTCAGGGTGCTGAGTGAGAAGCCGGTAGCACAGGGCCCGGCAGCCCTTCCCCCCTCCTGCTCCCACGTGAAAGTGCTGAGCGCCGACGTCGGTCTTCTAATTAACCTTGGCCATATTACAATGAAAAATGAGATTTGGGAGTTGGCAGGGAGGCCCATAAACAAACTTTTATGTGAGTAATTAAGCCAGAGGTAAGCGAACACTGGAACCTCTTTAATCAGGTTGTGATTACAGTTAGTTACCAAAGGCCGAAAGTTTCCTAAAACGTCAGTGTTGCGCATGTGCTGCGCTTATTTTGACATACTTCCTTTGAAATGCTCAGTCTATCTTTTTGGTTTTACACCATTTCTCCTGGCTCCATTTTCTTTGTCTTTTTAAAATTCCTACCCAATAAGAGAACCTATTACAAAGAAGGCAACTATGGAAACAAAACCAAAAAAAAACACCACCTCCCAAAAAAACCCAAAACAAACAAACAAACAACAACAATAAACAGGGGCTGGAGAGATGGCTCAGAGGTTAAGAGCACTGACTGCTTCTCCAGAGGTCCTGAGTTCAATTCCCAGCACCCACATGGTGGTTCACAACCATCTATAATGTGATCTGATTCCTTCTTCTGGCCTGCAGGTGTATGTGCAGGCGGAGAGCACTGTATTCATAATAATAAATTTTAAAAATCTTTTAAAAAAAAACCTGTGTGTGTAAGCATGTGTGCACCAGCATTATACATGGGAATGCCCACAAAGCTACAAAAAGACAAGAGAAGTTACATACAGGCCCATTGATTGCCTTTTAGTGATTTTCATCAAACCCACAGAGCTGTTAGGTTTGAATTCCCAGGCATGTGGGTCGGTCTGTGGCCATCAGACTGAACTGTGTGGAATAATAAATCTAGAGCCAGGAATGGCGGGAGCAATATCTTAGATCACCTTGGACTTCAGGGCCCTAAATGAGGTGCTAACTGAGGGTTGGTTCCAAAGCACTGCAGTGAACTCTGCTTCAACCTTGCCCACTTCAAACCTTCACACAGCCCCAGAAGTCACATGATATTTTCCTGTCAGACAATTTCTTCTAGATAGAGCTTTTTTTTTTTTTTCCCCAGAGAAAAGCTGTTGAGTCCCAAAGAGACACTTGAGTAAGACAGGATGCTGTGTCTGGCAGGCAACAGCATGTGGCTTGCCTGGGAGAAGCCTTCCAAGTTCAGAGCATGAACTTGCTTCACGCCTTATATTCTTCTAAACCACCAATGACACATAAGAAAAATATAAGAAGCTTACAGCATTTTTTTAAGATGCAAAAAAATCAGCTTTGCCATCCTTTACCCCTGGAAGAGTAACAGCAGTGACCCTGCTAGCACCACACATCATACACAAAAGATGTAGACTCTTGTGCTGTTTTAGAATGGATTTAGAGGTATGTTATATGATTTTTTCCTCTTACATTCTCTAGTCTGGATTCTCCCCTTCCATACTTTAAGCTTTCCAAGGAAATAGTGAATAACATTACCCAACCAGCACACAAACTCTCAGAATAATAGATCTAACATCCCTTTCTCTCTTTCCTGTGATAGTGTGTGTGCATGTACACGTGAATGTGCATGCGAGTGTGCGTGTATGTGTGTGTGTGTGTGTGTGTGTGTGTGTGTGTGTGTACAAAACCAAAATGAAAACAAAAAAGTGCATCACTAATTGGCTAGCTTATTTCACTGTTGGGTAACCATCTATTCTAACTTTAAAATGAAAACAAGTCACATTCTGCCTATCCCTGGTTGGCCCTGAAAAATGAATGCTGCTTACCTTGGACACAAAACACTCTGCTATGGCCACAGGATCATTTTCACAGTTTTCCAGATCTTGAAGAAGTTCACTAATAAAATAAAACACAACATATAGCCAGGAAGTGTTAGATGATAGTCTTCAGGTTGAGGGCAATCTATAGAACTTAAAAGTTTAAACCCTTCTGTTTGTTTGTTTGTTTGTTTTTGTTTGTTTGTTTTTTCGAGACAGGGTTTCTCTGTGTACCCTTGGCTGTCCCAGACTTGCTTTGTAGACCAGGCTGGCCTCGAACTCACAGTGATCCGCCTGCCTCTGCCTCCTGAGTGCTGGAAAGTTTAAACCCTTCTAATGGCTTTTACAAGGCATCAGGAAATTGAATCACAGAAGGTCAAAGGCTTAGGTAAGAGTTGTCCAAGATCATGGGAAGAGCATGAGTTTAGATACGGGCTGGACAACTGGTTTTCCCACCAGAGATAAGGCCTGCATAAGAGTTAAGTATCCTGGACATCTGTCATCAGTTGCTAAAATGCTCACACACGTTCATTAATTGAAGAAGTGCCTAGGTACTTACCTACACAGGCCATCAACAAGCAAAGGGGATACATTTCCATTCTCAATGAGTTCCTGATGCATTTGAAGAATAAGATGCTCAAATCACACTTTAAAAAAACGTTCATTCCCTAAGTGTTAATGGGAAAGACTATTCAAAGGACAGATGGACCAAGAAAGAAAGTATCTCTGCTTAAATGTCAACTCATTACGTTTTAGTGGCAGGACCATTATATCGCATAGCTATCTGTTTAACTAACCATTTAATCTCCCAGTGTTGCCCAAAATTCCCAAGGTGGAATTGCTCGTTCACTGGAATCTTGGTTAAGTGGCACATCTCCAAGTTGCATTGTAACAATGTGTAACTTTAATGCCAGTCGGGTGCTCATTTTTAAATGTTATACACTGAACACTTAATAAAAAGACAACCAGTTCTGTGGGAATTAGAATGAAATACTTTCTCTCTGTGCTTCGGAGTCTCACTAGCTTCTGCTGAGACGCAGTTACTGTCTCTGCTGGAGCAGGTCCCTCTTTCTAAGTTTTAGCTATTGTTTCTTTCTTCATTTTATTAAACTCCCACCCATCATTTTCTCAATCAGATATATTTTACAATTTGACTAGAGTAAATGTTCAAATTTACATCTTTAAAAAAAATTATTTATTAAGTATACAGTGTTTTTCCCTCTAAGTTTTTAGAATTTTTGTCTTTGCTAATGTAAATCTGAGGCTCTATGCTAGTCAGCTCGGGGTGTGGTCTCTGATCATGTATGCAAGCAATTTGGATATGATCTTGAGATATAGCATCTAAAGTCCCCTCATCAGGACACCCATAGGACATTAATCCACAAAAATGCTGCTTTCTGTTCCACTTTCTCTTCAAATTACCGTGAACTCTGCCAGAGGCTGTGTGCCTTGGCTTGCCTCACAGAAAGTAGGAGCCGACACAGGGATGCTGATGTTTGCTATGAAGTTAAACAGTAAGGAAGGCGCTTATATATATATATATATATATATATATACACACACACACACATACATGGTTCCCAAACAAAAACACAAAGCCATAAAACCATTTGCCAAAATGTGTGAGTTTATTATTATACTATAAATTGATACTTTAATTATTTCTGAGCTGTACTTTCTAAAGCGATACACAAAACATAAAAAACAAACAAAAACCACCACCACCAACAAAAAAAATCCAAGCAAATATGCTTATGGGTCTTAACCACCTGCAGCAAAACAAAGGATCCTGGAACTATGAGCCTCAAAGCTACTGTTTTGGAATTATGTGTTTGCTGCGTCTGTCCCTCTGCTGGTGGCTGGCAGAGGTCCTGTTAGCCACATTTGTGGGTCTTCTCATCTGACTTTCTAATTTCTCTCACTTTCCCATCTTTTCCTCATAGAGTGCTTGTTGTCTCTTTCTACATTCTTTTTAAAAATTATTTATTTATTTATTTATTACATATACAGTGTTGTGCCTGCAGGCCAGAAGAGGGCACCAGATTCATAATAGATGGTTGTGAGCCACCATGTGGTTGCTGGGAATTGAACTCAGGACCTTTGGAAGAACAGCCAGTACTCTTAACCTCTGAGCCATCTCTCCAGCCCCCTGTCATCTGTTTCTAGATCTTAACTTCATTTCCCATCTGTTGACACTCTGCTTATATCTATTACCACACTCTTCATGCTATTTGGATGTTTTTGTCTGAACATGCTATTTGGATGTTTCTTTATGCTTCTGCTTTCATTTCACAAGGGCAAAATAGTCTATAATGCTCTACAAAGCTATGAGGGTGATGGTGATGATGGTGTTGATAAAGATGGTGACCTTCCTGGCTGTTCTTTGTCTATGCTGAGCTCTTGTTCCTCTGTTTAATGATTGTGGCTTCTGTCATCCGTTCAATAGTTCTTCTTAAAAAAAAAAAAACAAGCCTGGGAATCTTTACTCACCCTGGATAGTTTTATGTCACCTTGACAAAAGCTAATGCCATCTGAGGAAAGGGAACCTTAACTGAAGGTCTTTGTAAGAGTGGGTTGTAGGCAACCTTGTTGCTTTCTTAGTTATTAATTGATGGGGGAGGGCCCAGCCCATTGTGAGTGGAGCCATCCCTGGGCTGGTGGTCCTGGGCTCTATAAGAAGGCAGGCTGAGCAAGCCACAATAAGCAAGCCAGTGAGAGCGCCCCCCCTCCACGCCCTCAGTGCTGCCTTCTGCCTCCAGGTTTCCACTTGATTTGGTTTCTGCCTTGGCTTCCTTAGTAGACACAGTGTTTCAGGATATGTAAGCCAAAGCCAGAAACAAAAAACAGAAACAAAACCCCTTCTCTCCCTAAGTTGCTTTTAGTTATGATGTTTCGTCATAGCCATAGTGACTCTAAGATGGTTTCAAGCGAGACCCCATAATGCTGATCATAATCTCTGTACATAGATGGAGTTTATCACATAGTGACCTTCACTCCCAGGTAGTGGTACTTAAACATTTAAAGTGACGTGACCTATTTATACCCTGAAATGCTCTTAAAAATGGAATCTATATATAACATTTGCATTTAGATTTACATACATACACTAGAAGTTAATAATAATGCCAAGTACAGAGTATTAATCAACAGATACAGCAGATAATTATATTAATATAAACATTTCTTTGTAACTTAAAAAAAAAAAAAACCAAAACAGAGGAGCATGTTTTACATGTTTGTACATTTCTCATCTAACTCCAGCTGGATTCTCTTACCTGTTGCTGAATTCAACTTGCTCTATGTAATCTATTACTTGGCTAAAATCTACTGAAAACAAAGTAGCCACAAAAACATGTCATTAGGAGCTGGGGGAGCACTTTAATGGCTTCTTCAGACAAGGGTGATTGTACTTTGCTAGTCTCCTGAAACTCAGTAAGTGGTGTGGATCTTTACAAGTCTGCTGAAGTCAAAAACCACACTGAATGGGCCATCCTATCACTTTTCAAATCCACTGCACCATTCTAATCACAAACATTTCCCCCAATATTCTCATTAAAACACCTCCTTTGCAAGGTTAATTTTACTTTGGCAAGTATTCCTCAGATATTTGTATTGCTATTTGTAGCAAGATGGATCTAGTAATAAGTGAGAAGCAGTTGAAACACAGAGAGAAAAGCCAGGAGACAAAGAAGAGGGGAGGGCAAGGCGTTTGGGGTTGGGGCTCTCATTTATTGAAGTAAACGTTGCTGTTTTTCTAGGGTTTCTGTCTGGGCCTATCGATATCAGTCTTCTCTCTGGGGAGATAAGGATTTTGGGCGGGTTCCAGAACACTATCTCTGAGCTTACTTGAAATATTCCTTGGCTATGTGTAACTAAATTCTAAATTCTGTGCTCTGAGCATTCCCCCTGATCATTAATTTTAGATCTCCAGAGTGGACTTGCTGGGAGGAGGAAGGGTCTTGGGGTCCACCTTGGCTCTAGACATCCCTCACCTATAAATGAATGAAACCATTCACTGCTCAGGAACCACAGCGCTGGAAGGGAACATAGGTCCCAGATAGTCCCAACCTAGCCTTACAGTGAGGAGATAAGGGCTTAAAAAGAGAAAGCTGCTTATTTTAGACTACACAGATTATAATTAATGGCAAAGCTGTGGAAGATTCCTGAACCTCACCTCTGTACTGAAGAAGGCATTTCTTTAGCAAACTTAAGGAAGCTAAGTATGAACTGCATGCCCTGGAGTTCTCAAAGGCACACCTGGGAGAGCTACTTGGTGCCACCTGGCAACTTAACTTTTATAGCCTTTTACTTAGATAACATAAACACAATGTAAATGAGAATGGTGGGCGTTCCTTATCTCATCTTCTTTCATGCTGTTGCTATCCAAACAAAACCATGTGCTTGCTAAGTTCAACAATGACTGAGAGTCTTCCCTGTCAGAGGTGAAGAGAAGCGCTGAGGTAAAAAAGACAAAGGCGATTCACGGACGTGCCTATGAGCATGTTCTGGTCATAGCTGGTCAATGTTAGTAAAGCAGTCAATACCACACGGTAGCCTGTAAGCTGAAGTCAATCAAGGAGAGAAACCGAGGCAGAGGCAGAACTGGTGGAGGGTTGAGGGGGTCATCACAAAGTTTATTCTCTGAGGTGATTGATGTTTGAGGGCATGAAGAGACTTGGAAGAAATCGTTTAAGAAATGAGGCCCCCTACTTCAAGACAGAATGAGCTTGGTATGCTCTTGGGTGCTGTGCCTGGGGGTTGGTGAGCATTGGAGAAGAAGGGGATTCATGAAGACAGGTAACTGGAAGGAAGGTAAGGAAGACTGTGGGATACAGTGGGGGGGGGGGGGCCTCAGTGTGGCAGATCAATCACCAGAAACAGGACTGGCCACCCAGAGTTTCAGTCTAAGGGGCCAATGACTACAGAAATGGCCTCAGTGTAGCAGGTGGGCAATAGACACACACTCCAGAAGATGGAATGTCCAAGATTTCTTTCAGAGTTAAAGTCAGATGGTAACCATCTTTCTTTCAGGATCTGGTCTAAATTCTTTTCCCCGAATTATCAATTATAACAGCCTTGGCTGTCCTGGACTTGCTTTGTAGACCAGGCTGGCCTCGAACTCATAGAGACCCACCTGCCTCTGTCTCCCCAAGTACTGGACTTACAGGCATATATCACTATGCTCAGACATCTCTCTTCTCTTTAGAATGGGATCACGAACAAAAAAACAAAAAACAAAAAAACAAACAAACAAACAAAAAGATATCATTTCCTTCTTGCACGCAGGCCTCTGAGCTCGTCATTCTGGACAAACAGCAGTAGCTCTCTTCGCCCTCAAGAGCATACTGTATGTGATGCTTTCTCTGACTACTGCTGTGAACCTAAAGGCAGGAACTGTGTAATGACTGCAAGGTCACACTGCTTTATGCTGAAGGGTCAGGAACTGGCCTTTCCTCTTCCTCCTGGCATAGGCTCCAGGCAACACTTCCTTTCCCCACCACCTAACTAAGCCATTTTAATGTTTAGCTTCCACAGAGACACATGTGCATATGGGACTGGAAAATAGCATGTGATGCTCAGTGACACATTAGGCTTTTGTTGTTGTTTGTTTTGTGCTGCTTTTTTGAGCTAGGGTTTCTCTACGTAACCCTGGGTGTTCTGGCACCCACTGCTAGATACAGTAAGCCTTTCATTCCAGTTGACAGGAAGAAACCTGTCCATAAAAGGATTCCCACCATTGCACAAACCTGAGAGTCACTGTGCTGGGTTGAAAATATACAAAAAAGGCAATCATTACATTGCATTAAAATTACCTATTTAAAGAAAAGCACAGCTCAAAGATAAAGATTTTATTGTTTTAATTTTTGGACTTAAGACATCTTTATCTTATTTTGTGAAGATTTCACTAGACCATTAAACAAAATTAATTGCATGGTCCCAAGCTTCTGAGAGCATCCTGTTCATTGCTGGAGTGCATGACTTAATGACCTGCTCTACAACGGTGTCATTCATGTCTGAGCCATAAGACCAGGTCCAGCATTTTTCATAGAGTAAAGGCTCAACACACGGGTGTACTGACTGAAGAAGAAGGAAAACGGTTTGAACCTGATGATCTTAATCTGTCAAGAAGCAATTAGATACAAAAATCCAATCCATGCATTTCCTCATGCTTCACCCTTAAAGAGATTCACGTTAAGGTCTGGACAAGTTTTCTCTATTTCAAGAGCACTGGCACTTTCCCTTTGGTGGGTAATACAATTTTCTCCTTTCAAAGCTTGGGAATCTTCGGGCCCAAGTGGTTTCTTTTAACTAACCTAGTTTCTGACCACTTGGAGATTTATTCCAGACACCAAACCAGAGCCTTAAATTTCAGGTTTATACAGTAAGAGATGTGGCCACTAAAAAGCAGACCAAGATGAAGTCTCAGTGACATTTCATGGTGAGGGATTAAAACATTCAAATTTCATGACGCATCAAAAGAGAAAGGGAGGGGACAATGAAAGGCAAAGTGTCCTCATCCTTTATGAGCATAAAATATTTCCTCAGTTATGAACACAGGAAGCACCACGGGCATAGGAAGCTCATTCTGGTAGTGATATAGGTGTGTGGCTCAAGTCAGAACATCTACCAATACACAGTTCAGTCAATATGCACAGGAGTAAAATAACCCGCTGTTTATTAAAGCCATCTCTGCATTCAACAGTGCTCAATGTGCACAATATTCTGATAAACTCCAGCAAAATGGAGAGGTGTTTCTCTAAGTTTTATTATACTTAATTCGTAAGTCCAGAGATGTTTCTGATGATGTCAAAATGAAAATAAGGGTGTGACATTGTGGAAGAAGGTCGATTCAAAGCAGTGGGATAAGAAAAGGCCCTGGCGCTGGAGAGATGGCTCAGTGGTTAAGAGCACCACCTGCTCTTCCAAAGGTCCTGAGTTCAATTTCCAGCAACCACATGGTGGCTCAGAGCCATCTGTAATGTGATATGGCGCCCTCTTCTGGCTTGCAGGAGTACATGCAAGCAGAGCACTGTATACATAATAAATAAATAAATCAATCTTTAAAAAAAGAAGAAGAAGAAGAAAAGGTGCTAAAGGGAAGAAGAACTAAAAAAGTCAACAAAACAATTCATGTTATTTTCAGAGTGACTGCACAGAATTCTAGAAGCATGTACAAGCCATTGTTAGACATCACGGGGAAGGCTGGAAAGTTCCTTTGATATGACAACTTATATAAGAATAAAAAACATTCCTAATTGATACTATATAGTTAATTTTTTAAAAATTGAAAAAAAAAAGTCAACATAATGTCAGTATTTTAAGGTCTCTAGGGATGAATTTTTAAAGCTACATGTTTCCATGTGGGAGAAAATTTGTTAAATATTTTTCCAGGATGTTTTAAAAGGTAGATGGGACCAGGTGTGCATATGGAATCCCAGGATATGGGAGGTGAAGGCAGAAAGATCAGGAGTTCAAGGTCATCCTTGGTTATACAGTGAATTCTAGGCCAGCCAGGGTTACATGAAATTCTGTCTCAAAAATAAATATGCAAATAAATAATTGGCCAAAGAGACATACAGCTATAGATGGGATGACCTGGTCACGTAAAGATGGCATGACTTTTGAAAAACTAACAATAACACCAAAATCACTTGATAGGGCTAAGTCAAGGGCAATGAAATCAGCGTTGAAGGAAGCAAACAGGGCTCAATAATGAAGGCATCATGGCACCAGGACAGTTGGAAAAGTACACTAAAGAAGACTCAGAGACCAGACCAGAGCCACACCCCCAATGGAAACTTGGCATACAAAGGACAGAAGATGCAACCTAGCGTGGAGAGTTTGAATGTTTCAATCAGTTGTGCTGGGACCGTTGGCTAGACATGTGAAATCAGAGCTTAGGTCTATTGTCAAACACTGCACCACCACCAGTTTCAGGCAGATTAAAAACAAGTGTGAAAAAGCAAACTTTAGGTATCTTTGGAAAAAAAAAAAACTTATTACCCAAGAATGGGAGATAATTTTTAAACTCAAGCCCAAAGTGTCCTACTTTCAAAAGGGTATTTTGTGTTGAACAGTTTGCTTCTTAGAAGCCACATTAAAGTTAAAAGGCATGTCTCATTACATGGTCCATAGAATTTATCAATAACTCTTATAATGTAATGAGAAGAATCATGAGACTGGCCAATGGATATGGCCAGAAAAATCACAGAAGAAATATAAGTGGCCAGCAAGGGGAAAAAAAAACATTCTTATTGCAACTGGCCCAATGCAAAATGTAGAGCCACTCTGGGAAAAGTTACATGGCGGTCACACTACTAGAACACTAGAGCTCAAAAATAATGTTGAGTGAAAAAAAAAATCTGTAAGAGTTTGACAGTACTGTATGCAATGCCTGAACCAAGGAAAATAAATATATATGTAATGATGGTAAAACTACCCCAAGGCTTGGTGGTGGAACATATATATGTGCAGTGTATGTGAGTTTCATCCCCAGAAACATGGACACTATCATCACAATAAAACAAAACAGGCAAGCAAACAAACCCAGATTGGTAATGAAGCACCATATTGAATTGTAAGTTGCGGTGACGTATGATCATCTATCTTACCTGATTCTGCATCTTTCTCATTCTCCCTTCAGTGAAGAATCTTGCCATCTAAGACACTTGTTTCTCTGATTTGTCATATATGAGACAATGATACATGATAGGAACGTTTATGCCACAGAGCCTGGCAATTTCAATTCCAGCTTTCTCTTCCCTTGCCATGCTAGAGAACTGGTCTACCAGCATGAGAGTGCACCAACTTGCACAGTGAAAAATGACATTGGAGAAGGGCAAAAAAGAGGTTTTCAGTGAGATTTTTAATACATTAAAACATTTTTTTTAAAAACATGTAAAATTAAGTATGGTACAAAAAAGCTGGGGTTTATTATATTACTCTATACTTTTCTCTGTTTTAGAAATGCATGTCAATGTTTTATAAGCCATGTGTTTGGCATCAGATGTATTTTTGGATTTTGGGATATTTGCACAGACACAGTGCCGTATCTTGGAAATGGGACCCAGGTTGAAACACAGAGTTCTGTTGCTTCATCTGCAGCTGATATACATAGTTTGAATGTAATTTTGCACAGTTTTCAGTGGGTCTGTGTTATGATTATGACATATTTCATGACATCAGACATGGAATTTTCCACTGGTGCCAGTAGAAATCAATTTGGAGCATTCTGGATTTTCTATTTAGGGATACTCAATCCATATGTCTTGGAAAAACAAACTCTTTTCATCTGGATTTTTTTCAGGCTAATATAGCACACACCCCCTTTAATTTTAAAGTCTTACTTAGTTGGACACAATAGTGTAACTCTCTGTTGAAAAATCTAGAACTAAATTTAACAAGAGAACTTTAGAGTCTATTATTTAAAGCTCCATCATCATTTGCCGGACAGTTGCATCTTGAAAATCAATTGGAACATTATTAAAGATTCATGAGTGGTGACATAAAAGGTCACATTAACGTTCTTACTTAACAAACTGTAGCAGCCACAGGGCTATTTAAACTATAAATTTAGATTTTCTGTATAAGAAAATGGAAATAAAAACAAATGGGGGCAAAAGAGGTGATTCTACTGTATGTAGCTGGGCATGGGATTGAAAGCCCTGTAACTCCAGAGCTATGGAGGCTGCCGCATGAAGGCTGTGAATCTGAGCACAGCCTAGGCTACATAGTGAGCTCAGGGTCAGCCTGCAATAACCTAGTGAGGCCCTGTCCTAAACAAATAAACAAGCAAGCAAACAACTAACCCA
The DNA here is from genome assembly GCA_907169655.1 of Acomys percivali. Lineage (NCBI taxonomy): Eukaryota > Metazoa > Chordata > Mammalia > Rodentia > Muridae > Acomys > Acomys percivali. The sequence goes on along the minus strand of OU015750.1, from coordinate 103,650,501 downwards.
CAAAAGCCATGGCAACTCAACAGTGAAGTTAAAACAACAGATATTTTTCAAAACCGAGGAAGATGTTAGAAATTAACAGAAGTGGCCCACGACTAGTGCTATAGCCTTGAGCAGAGGACCTCCTGGTCTGAAAGGCTGATTCCTCACATAGGAAATTTGCTGGGTCTTACTCTGCCTTCTCCCCACCTTGCAGAGAAGCTAAGGGGATTAAGGCATTGCGTGAACAGTGAATACATAAATCTGTGCACCATCACGGAAGCCACTGGCATCAACACCATGGCTAGGACCTCACCCACGCCTTATATGTACACCATCAGCAGGCCATTCCTTTATTCTGGCCCAGGTATAATTTGGACAGCAATGAATTTCAGGGTCAACAGAGGTCCAACAGGATAGGATGGACTATGGATTCAGGAATCCAGGCATCAGCTTTTGTAGAGTGGGCCTCCCTGCCAAGTCCCTTCTTGCTAACTCACCTTTCTCTTTCTTTAGACTAGGAGACAAGTGGACATTTACAATTCCAAGGAGTGAAACATCCCTCCTGAGGTCAGCCATAGCTTCCTGGTGTTCATAAATGGCTTGGAGAGCAGGGTTCTGCTGTGCAGGAGGGCACATGGCTAAGCGAGCGACCTGTATGAAAGGAAGATGCCTCTAGAGCTGCCTGGCTTCTGACATGGGGAACACTCTACCAGGATTCTCTTAATTTGGGGCCAAACCACAGAAGAGCTAGGTCAAGGGCCTCGTAGCACCCAGCGTCTTTCTGGGTCACAGTGTCATTAGTGGACTCTGGGAAGTAATGCTGTCCGTGGACTCATAGAATTGCTAAATAGGGGCTTGCATTAAGACCAACACATCACCAAGGAGGATGTGGCTTCTGCAGCTTTTCATGTCTTTCTTGGCATCTTATTCCTGGGCTGATGTATCTAGTGCTTCTCTCCTGCAGCTCCACATTGTAAACACTTGAGGGACTTCTGGACCATTCTGAGGCTGTGGCCCTCTCCCAGACCAACGAGTCAATTTATGGAGGAGGTAGGGTTCAGATCTTGCTTAAAAAAAAAAAATGTTTTTACGTACTTTCTGAGAATTTCATACAGTATATTTTGATCACATTTTTCTCTCTCCCACAGCTCCTCTCTGACTCTGTGTCACCTCCCTACCAGACCAAGTTCATGTTATTTAAGCACCAGGTCCACCTTGGAGTCTGGTTGTTATACCCAGTGTCACTCCAGTGAAGAAAACTGATTTTTTTCCCTCTTCCAGCAAATATCAATTTACAAACAGTTTCTTGGGGAGGGGCTTCATGGCCACTTCCCTTACGTGCTGGAATTTTGTCTGGCTTGAGTCTGTGAAGGTCTTGTGCATGTTGCACAGTCTCTGTGAGTTCATGTGTGCATTAGCCCCGTTGTGTGTTTCTCTAGAGTCATCCACCACCTCTTGGTCTCACAACCTTTCTGTCCTCCTTTTATACATCCCTCAGCCTCTAAAAGAGGGGGTATGATCCCATTTAGAACCAGCTATTGCTTGGTAGTTTGTTTTGAGAGATTGTATAATATAGCCTAGGCTGACCTTGAGCTCATGTTGTGGCTGATGTTCGCCCTTCCACTTCTGAGCCTCCTGCCTCCACAGGTGAACCCATCACCTATTGTTTTATTTGGTGCTGAGGATAGAACCCAGGGCTTCGGGTATCCTCGGCAAGCAATTACCAACTCTATACCCTCATTATGTTTTCAAAGGAGAGCTTTTCAGGTGCTTCAGTGGGTAGCCCAGGAGAAGCCTGAGCTCAGAAGACAAAATGGTTCTCAGAGTCTGCAAGGTCAAGTGAATGAAACCCTGATGTAGCCTTGGTCGTTCCTAAGAGCTAGACTGTCAGACCTGGAGGACCCTGCCTCCTACAAGCCAGGCTGATGCTAAATATCAAGGACCCAAGGGGGCAAAGGACCTCTGAGAAGCTCATCTTTAGTGGCCCAATAGGCAAATAGGGGTAGGATGTCGCTTGTAGTATCTCGTTAAGTCAGAACAAGAGGGTGATGTAAAGTTTTTTAATGACAGGTCGCTGTGTCAAATGGCCACCTCCAATGGGAGTAGTGTTTTAGTGCTTGGTGCATCTTGAGCTGGCCCTTGAGGTACATCAGCTAAGAGCTCCACTGCAACCACAGGAGGGGGCATTTCCTGGTGAACACCTCCCACATGGTCCAGAAGGAATGATGAACACCACCGCCTATGCGCTTAGACCGCCTCCGTGTCTTCCAAGCTGTGCTACAGACGATGACAATAGCTTATATATCTGTTTCCACATCCTGTAGCATCCAGTCTTTGTTACAAGTGTAACTTTCTAGCCTACTGCTACCGCTCACTGTCTAGGACCTACTTAATGCATATGTGAATTAAGTTATTTGAACTGGGGATGGCAAGATGGCGTAGCAGGTAAATGTGCCTGCTGCCAAAGCCTGGCAACCCAAGTTCCTTCTCTGGAAGGAAATAATTCCTTTAGGTTTTCTCTCACTGTGACACACAGACACAGACACACACACACACACACACACACACACACACACACACACACACACA
>OU015750.1:103611923-103643528 GCA_907169655.1 Acomys percivali | reverse complement strand
CTCTCTCTCTCTCTCTCTCTCTCTCTCTCTCTCTCTCTCTCTCTCTCAAATGGCAGCTACAGAAATCCTAGTCTAGAAAATCATGCTGCAAAGACACACAAAAGGATGCTCTAGTTCTACTGAGATCCCTGGGACAATTTCTATAGCGTGTTTGATGGTATTTAGTCAATGGCTCCTTCATCCGGTCTCTTCTGTGAGATCATGTTTAAAATGTTATAGCCTGCTTAGCACATTACTGGAGAGAAACCAAAACGAGGAAAAGACAGTTATTCCCATGAAAGATAGCTATGGCGACTCCCAGTGTTTTAGATCCTTGGCTCCTGCACTCCTTTTAGCTTGGAGATAATCCGTTGCACAAAGGACATTGGAACCTTCTTTCCCAATCCTCTTGCTCATACTTTGGTGCATCTCTGTGGTGTTTTCGAGTCCAGCTTTTGCTGTAAGCCCTTTGCACCCTACTCTTTTGATAGAGCTTATATAGTTTTCCTGGTTCTTGTTGGTGGTGGTGATCTTTATTTTAGAGAAAGCATCTTCTCCATTTCCCAGGAGCCATCGTGTGCCACCACCGCCTGGTACTGTGTTGGGATGCCACAGAAATGGAATGGCCTGTATTTGTATACTGATTTATGGTGCAAAAGCACACATGCTTCCACCCAGCTTCCTCCTGCTTTTTCTGAGGATGATAAGAGTGGGTGCTGAGCTCTAGTTTACAAGCTAGGAGTTTACAGACTGATGACACGGGATCCCTTCCTTCAATGATCTGCCTCCCTGGCTAGCTGAAGAGGCAGTGTCGGCAGACAGGTCCTGTATCGCTCTGGCTAAATGACCCATACATGTCCACTAGAGAAGGCCCCACATACTCAGTACAAAAGGGATCATAGGCAAAGGCAGAAGGTGTCAAGTCCAGGAAGGGATTGGAACCGTTGGCAAGAAAGAAGATCTTTTTTAGAGAGAGAGACATTTGTGCTACCAGACTACTGAAAAAACGATGGACTCCAAAGACCCAAGTTTTGCTGCAATTCCACAGTGAAGGGAAGAGAAAGGCTGAAGTCTTGATGGCAGCCAGAGGTGGAACCTGCCTCCCAGAGGTTATTATCCAAAGGCTGAGTCAGTGATAGGCTGAGACATACCTAGAACAGCACCTGTTTCATTATGCATACCGAGTGCCCGTCATGCTCCACGGTGGACTGGAGCCATTGGACTCCTTTACGTGTTCTTCTTCGTGTCCCCTTATTGAATAAGGATTAGTTTCTCAGCTTTTCACTGTGACTTGTCTCTTTAATTGCCATGCTGGGGACAGGTAGTGGAACCTAGCTTGACTGTCAGGGCTGCCAGGTCTGAGGGCTACCCTAAAAACTTACAATAACAGAACGAGAGGCTTCGCAGAGGAGTGGGGGAGGTCGCCGATTCCCTGAGGAAAGAGGGAGGGACACATTATACAGGCAGATAGGAACATGTGTTGGGGTACACACGACTCTTTTTTTTTTTGTTCTTTTGTTGGATAATTGCAAGAGGGTGGCTGGGCTATGTTCCCAGGCATCTGCTGTCTTCTATCTTCCTTTCCACTTTTTCTCAGGTGCTGGGCCTGCAGAGGCCACAGTAGGGTAGTTACAGGCCTTTCTGACAGGTCGGGGACTTCTTCACACCAAGGCAAAATATTCTCTGACATCTCTGAGGGTTTGTGGTAGGAGGAGACAAGGCTTATCTTTGACCTAACACATGTAGACAGTAGGGCTTTGCACGGCTCAGGCTTGTACACCATTTTTAATCAGGAGCCAAGCTCTGAATAGGGCTTTTATTCTGTAGGCACTATCCTCTGCATAGCATGCCCCGTGATGGCTATGCCTGATAGGACTGCCTTAGAGCCACAGGCCTCTGGCTGAATCCCCACTTGGTCACCACCTTCATTCTCTATCTCTGAGAGAGTGGGAACAGAAAGTAGCATTGGTCTGCGGTGGAGATAGCACACTGGTCTTTGACCTCTTAAAGTTGTGATGACTGGAAAGACCTCTCAGAGGAATCACCAGGACAGGAATTCCCGGTGAGTAGTTGGCTAGAAGAGCCCTGGCCCATCTGTCAAGATTTGGGGGTCCCTCTAAGGAACCATCGGCAGAAAGCTGGAGCTGACGCTCATTCTGTGTTTCAGGGTCAGAGACCACAGCAACTGGCTGCTCATGAGACAGTGCCTTTAGGGGATCTCAGGGCCAGCACACTTCAAATTTCAATAGACCAGCAGTGTACACTACCAGGAAAGAGCCACTTAGGAGTCCTCTGCCCTAGAAGGAGCATCTTACAGCTCCTACTAATAAAGGCTTTGTAAAGAGTGTTGGAGATGTAAGACATTGCGTACTGAGGGATGCAGTGTCCATCTTGATGAAGATCAGGCCCCAAGGTATAAAAGTAATTTTATTTTCCTGGCTTAATTGTTGTCTGGGAGGCTTACTGCCTCCTTCTGCTAACCTAGGCCTAGTCCTGGAAGCTTCTAGCCTCCGTATACTCTAACCTAGGCCTAGAATGTTTTCAGTCTCTGACACTACTTAATAAACTCACCCTTTCTTGTGTGTTTTATTTTATTTTTTATTTGTGTGTGTGTGTGTGTGTGTGTGTGTGTGTGTGTTTCAGTTCAACTCAGCTGTTCTGGCTCAAACTCTTCTCCCAGCTGACTTATTTAATCTGGCTTCTCTCTCGACCTGGAATTTCTCAGCTTGGCCTCAAACTAACTCAGCAATCTGTTCTAATCTTCTGGCTTCTTCTCATTTTCTGGCTTGTTCTGTCTTCACCTGAGTTCTCTCTCTGCAACCCATCTCTCTGTTACTGTCCTGGTAAAACTGCCTTCTCTCTCTGAAAAGCCTCTTAAGTAGCTTCTCTTTCCTCTCTCTTCTCATGAGAGTTGGGTGTATCTTATTCTGTCAAATCTTCTCTGATCCGTCACCTTTTTATGCCACTCAATTAGACATCACTTTCAAACATGGGTGCTTCCTTCTACAAACTAACTACCTTTGTTTGGGATTACAGGCATGCATCACTACGCCTGGACCTAAGCTTTTCTTTACCTGATACTTGTTCTGTACCAGACTGGCCTTCACCTCAGATCTGTTTGCCTGTGTCTCCTGGGTTAAAGGCGTGTTTTTATTCCAGCTGGATCACACAGACCTAGAAGGTCTTTGGATGTGATCTCTTGCCAGAACAACCATGTTCTGAATTGACATTCCTCTACAACAAGGGGAGGTGAGAAGGAAGGAGGGTCTTAAAGCACAGAGCCTGCCTGGATGCCTTTTACCTCTCCCTGAGACAAATCTTAGGGAAGTTGGGCAGGAACGGATGTCTAACTCCATCCAGCACTAGAAGGAGCTATTGACTGATTTGTGTTAGTGGAATAGCTGAGGTGCTTGGCTATATCAGAAGGGGCTGTGGGAGCGGGAGGGTGGGTGGAGAGATTGATCTGTCCAACCATCATCTGTCACCTTTGTATCCATGGACTGGCTGTTGACACCAGAGGGAGCAGAAAGGAAAAGAAGCTTAGAACTGTAAGATTCCACCCAATAACTTTATTATACTGTATACAGTGAAGGCTGGGGGTGCACGCTATGCTTTAGGTCCTGTGTGTAAGGGGAGGAAAATGTTCAGAAACGATAATGATATATATATGATGTATAATGATGTATACTGAATGATGTATACAATATATAATGTATAATGATAATACTATACCTGTCCCTGTGTGTTCTCAACACACACACACACACACACACACACACACACACACACTCAAAAGGAGAAAAACACTTAAAATTTAAGTCACAGTCCACAAATTGAGTGTGATAAGCATTACTTACAAAGAGCCTTGAGAGTATTGGAAAGTCCATTTTCAAAGTATATACACTTTTAATCTTTTTTTCCCCCTCCAAATAAGCCACTAAACAATCTTATAGTGAGAATTCCTGCTGTGGTTAGCAGATAAAGTCAGAGATGTCTAATATGCAAGCCAATATCTGTCCACCGCTTTCTCTATCCATTGCTTATGTGGGAGGAAGACACTGTCAAAGGGAGCTGAAGGCCTGTAGGTTCTCAGCTGCCCCATCAGGTCCAAACCAAAACCTGACATGATAGAGACAGTGCTGCCTTGGGTCTGTGGCACCAAGTCTGCACATCCATGGAGAACAGAGCAGAAAGCGCCATGGGTGAGGGGCCCTACAAAGATCTTTCTGTAAGGAAAAGGAAAAGAAAAAAGAAAGAAAGGGAAGAGAAGAAGAAAAAGAAGCAGAAGAGAAAGAAGGGGATAGAAAGAAAAACAGTAGGAAAGACAGAGACAAAAATGGAGGAATGGAATGCGTAGAAAAGGGAAAGAGGGAGGCAGTTGGGGGGGGGGTAGTTCACACCCAACAGTCGAGTTAGAGGCAGCTCCTCCAGGTGACACGAGGTCAGGTCTCATTTCAGGTCTCCTAGTCTATCGCACAGGGGCTGGTCCTATTGACAATATGTGGGCATCTGTTAAGAACTGGAGATGTTTTGATAAAAGAGTAATAAACCCGGAGGTTTCAGCCTCATTTACTTTCTATAACATTTTCAATACATGAGACCAGTGAGAAATGCAAGGAACGGCTGTCTAGTCAGGCTGTGACAAGTGACACTTGTGTTTGCTCAGGGCTCTACTGTCTCTTTCTCCTCCTGCACAAGGTTGCTACGGTCCCCTCACAGGGAGGGCACAAGACATTAAACCTGTGGGAGTGGGGAGGTGGGGAGGTAGTGGGCCCAGCAGCTCTTCCCAGAAAAGCTTGGGGAAGGAGGGGGGGAGCATGGATTTTGTTAAAAAACAGACCCGTTGAGTAGAAAGACATGTGCCACAGCTAGGAATGTTTGGATTGGTTTTCTCCTAAAGCCTTTAAGAGGAACAGAGTCACAGAGCAGAGGTTCATAACGTTGATGCAAGTTTTCACTTCTTTGGGTAGTTATTGAGTTTTGCTAATTTCTCAGGCTTGTGATCCTCTCTCCCTGGCCTCCCCAGTAGTGTGCAAAACAGACACGATATGCCACTGACTCTAATGTGTTAAAAGTTCTAATGCTCAGGGTGCCAGTCTTTCCATACACCTCTTGCGACTGTCGCAGACATCACTGGAGCTCATTGGCCATCCAGCCTAGTGGAACCCATGAACCTCAGGTTCAGTTAGAGACCCCCGTCTCAAAAAACAAGGTGAAGAGTAATAGAGGGAGACATGGATGCTGATCTCTGGCCTCTATACACATGTGCAAACACATGTATGTATTCGCCTTACCATATGCACACATATGATCATGCACTGCAGCCCCTAAAATGTACCTAAAGAGTTTTTAAAGCACATTGACCACATTCTCATGTGTAGAAGCTCTTGTTAAAATGAGGGTGGATGCCCGTCACCGTGGAGAAGTGCTGTTCAGGAGCCAACGATCACCCTTATCCACAAACTAGTATTCCTTTAGCCATGTTTCTAGCGACTGATGATTGGAAAAACAGAACAAACCAGCACAAAAGATGAATGCGTTTCTGAGACAGTCTATATGCCTTTGGACAGAGTTTAACATAACATTTAAAAGACCTTCAAAATGGGCTACTAAAGTGTCTAGCAGAATCCCCTAGAGAAAGGCATGGGACCCGACTTCCCATGGGCACTGCCAGACAGGTATCAGAACAAATCTGTAGGCCACTGTTGTTTGGGACATGCTTCCAGCCCTAGTCACCTGTAGAGCAGAGCAGACCAGAGTGGAGTCACTCCTGCTAGGAGCCAACTCCCTGGTGAACTAGGAGATCCCCAGCATATGTGATAGAAACTGGTCTCCTTTTGGTTTTTAAAATATATTTTATTAATTTATTCATATTACATCTCAATTGTTAGCCCATCCCTTGTATCCTCCCATTCCTCCCTACCTCCCGCTTTCCCCCTACTCCGCTCCCCTATGACTGTGACTGAGGGGGACTTCCTCCTCCTGTATATACTCATAGGGTATCAAGTCTCTTCTTGGTAGCCTGCTATCCTTCCTCTGAGTGCCACCAGGCCTCCTCATCCAGGGGATGTGGTCAAATATGGGGCACCAGAGTTCGTGTGAAAGTCAGTCCCCACTCTCCACTCAACTGTGGAGAATGAATGTCCTGTCCATTGGCTAGATCTGGGTAGGGGTTCAAAGTTTACTGCATGTATTGTCCTTGGCTGGTGCCATAGATCGAGCAGGACCCCTGGGCCCAGACCCGCCCACCACAATGTTCTTCTTGTAGGTTTCTAGGACCCTCTGGATCCTTCCTCCTTTTGTTTTAAACCCACGAGGACCATAACGTTGACACAACCTGTGTTTGTTCTGTTTCTGTTTTCCTCAGCCCTTTCCTGTCTATAAAAGCAACCTCACCAGTTGGCTCATCAGAACACACATTCCATATTATAGAATAAGGTAGCGCCTGGTCCTCAATGCACCAATTGAGTGCCTTAAAACAAATGTGTTGTAACTTTGCCCTTTGACATAGGTAAGCAGAGAGGAAAAGCAACTGCCCTCTTGTGACTCATCCTTCTTCTTTAATTAAAATTTATTTATGTTTACTTGTTATTGTTGTTTGTCTTGTTTTATTTGTTTTTGAGGCAGGCTTTCTCTATGTGGCACTGGCCATCCTGGAACAGAATCTGTAGACTAGGCTATCCTTAAACTCAGAGATCCACCTGCCTCTGCCTCCTGAATGCGGGGACTAAAGATAGGTGTGCTCCACCACTGCCTGGCCCGATTCACCTTCTCTTGTCTTTCCTTCCTCTGTCTCTTCTTATTCTTTCCTCCACCCATGGTTGATTTCACATAGCATTCTTTTGTTTAAATTTGATTTTGGCTTTCCCAGCACCAAACTATGTAAGAAAACAGGCAGATGCAATTAGAGAAGGCTATATCCTCAAATGAGAAAGCGTGGCTGCCCGAGGGCGTGACGGACAGATGTGTTGTGATGTGTTGGCAATACCTGAGAATAAAAAGCGAATCTGACTTGATCACAAGCAGAGGTGACTGGCCTCAATTAAATCACGGTACTTGGGGAAAATGAAACAAATCCCAAACCAGTAAAGTAAGAGCACATTATAAGATAATTAGAATTTTAGCTTCCATTCATGGCTATTCATCATTATCATCACTATTCTCAGATTTACTACCAGGTACCAACACCCTACTTATATGCATTATCTCTTTTAATTTGCACCACACCCTGCCTGGATGTTACTATTCGTCCCCCATGTCTGGAAACATAGACAGTTTCTTCCAGGGCCTCTCAGAGAAGTGACTGATGTCACGTGCACACCAGGACCCTGCTGGCCAGCCAATCGCTGAAACCCTGCATCCCACGGCAAAGGCTTTATTCTTCAACACACATCTTTACACAAGAGGAAAGTTTGTTACCAGTTGAACCAAGAGGTTAAATGTAGTTTGTATTAGGAACCAACTGAATACAACCACCCTCACTTACCAGGCACCTACCTTGTGCCAGGATCACTACAGGGTGTAATGAATTTCCGCCAGTCCCATGTACACAACCAACTCTTTGCTGTCTGATGTCCGTGCACACTACCCTCCTGGTGTGACGAGTCATCAGCTAATCTCCACCAAATCTGCTTTCGGCTTCTTACTGTTGAACACTCAAACTCTACTGTGTCTTCTGACCCGCACATGCAGCGGTTTCCTTCCTTCCTTCTCATGAACGCCTGCTCCTGTGACATACAGCTGCCCCTGTCGCCACCTATGGTTTCAGTACTGTGCTAGTTTTCAAGTCTCATAAAACCAAAAATGAAAAATGAAAAAACAAACCAAAACCAAACAGTTCTATAAGAGCCTGAGAACTCCTGTGTTTTGAAGCTGAAGGGTTAAGCATTCCTCATGAAGATCAGAGATCCCCACAGCAAAGACAGGAACACTACCAACGGGAAGCACAGCCTTGGTCAAAGGGAGGCGCTGTCATACTGAAGTGGACAGGTCCACATGGGGACTCAGGACCCGCATGCGAAGCATTCTGCCGCTGTGTACTGGTATGGGTTCCACTGTCTCACACGGGAGCATATAGACGCTGTGAACATCTCAGGGTAACACAGACCATATACACATATTCTCATATTGTCCTTCATGGTGTGCCAGCTCTCTCCATGGGCCCTGCACGTCACGTTGCCAAATGGATGGCTCACAAGCTGAAAGATGACTGGTGATTTCAGAAGCAAAAACACTCCGAGGGCACAAATTCAATAATGACCTGTAGCCTATCCAGAAATCAATTCTAGGAATTTTGAAATAAAAAGACCGAGTAAAGATCCATTCAAAGAGAGATGGCCTTTCCACATTCACATTACTAATTATTATATGTTTAACTTAGCAAGTGATAGATCACATCAGTTATTTCATAAATTCCAACACCTCCCCAACTATTGCACAAAGTCCGTAACAGGTAACAGCAACGTACCTAATTCTCCGAGTGTGTTTTCTCAGAGTTCATCCAGTGGACAAGACACAGGCTTTAAAAACAAAGCCTTGTGTTCTTTGTGCTGAATTTCTTGGAACTCTGACCCTGACACAAAAAAGGGTTTCAACTGGCCACCAAAGTAGGGGCTACCTGGATAGTATTATCTAGAAAGATGAAAAAGCCTGACGAGGATAGCTCAAGCTTCCATTTACTGAGTCACACAGATGGCAACAGGGCTCTTTATGCTGTGTCTTCCCAACAATTAGAAGGACCTTTTCCTACTGTAGGTGGTTGGTAGCAAGTACTTCACTACCTCTGTTGACACCAGTGGCACTGGAGAGTATGGGGGCAGAGCTTATTATAAATTTTCAGTATGTAAATATTGTTTTATTTGGTTTTGAACCAAAAGCAGCTGTGGTCTGCCCAATTGAGGAGGAAACTGAGACCTGGAAGGCCACCCTGGAGCTACTGCCACTAGCCAGTGTGTGTGGAGCCCCACTTAGGTACCAGACACCTAGCACAGGGCTGTGGTGGTCAGCTTATGGAAGGTTTGGCTTTGTATGGATCCCACAAAAGAGCTACAGCTGTGGAGTCTTATTAAGAGGTCAGTCAGCAGCATAGGGCTGCTCAGGGCTTAGAAGGCGACAGCTAGCAGGCAGGTGTGTTAATATCACATAGTGCCTGGAACCCACAGGGAACAAGACCTTCCATAGTGCACCCTGCCTCTGGCCCCAAGCACCACACGTTATTTCAAGTCAATCGTCTGTCTTGCAAAAGGTGGAAATGGCAACTATATATGGAAAGCACATATATGGAAGCAGTCTACTTTTATTCAGATCACAAAATTAGAGCTGGGATTATAGTTCAGGGGTAGAGCATTTGCCTAGATTTGCCTAGTACCCACAAGGTCCTGGTGTAATGCTTTAAATTAAAAAAAAAAAAAAGGTGCCAGGCAACAGATATGAGAAGTTTATTATAGTGGTAGGGGCACCCCAGAGAGAGAGAGAGAGAGAGAGACAGAGACACACAGAGAGAGACAGAGAACACACACACACACACACACACACACACACACACACACACACACACACAGAGAGAGAGAGAGAGAGAGAGGAGAAAGGTAAGAGAGAGGTACAAGGTAGGTTTGTCCTTTTATATACTGGGCAGGGGCATGCCTAGTGGCAGGTAGGTAATGACATCATAGGTTGCTAGGCAGACTGGGGGCAGTATGCTAACACCTGGTTTCAGTCTCAGCAGGCAAACAAACAACGACGAGTTGCTGCTATAGATATCCATATAACCTCCCAAAATATCACTTATGAAAACCATATCCTGTGAGCATATCCACTCTCCTCTCTCGCCATCTGTTTATTTGCCTCTGTCATACTGGCTCTAAGTTCTGAGGACCAAGATGGCCTGCAGGCAAGTATGTGTGGGACTTTTTTTTTTCAAATTAATGATTGATGTGGGAAGGTCCAGTGCACTATGGGCAGTACCACCACTGGACAGTTGTTCCTGGGAAGTACAAGAACAATAACCGAATGCACCCCCCCTTGTCCCGCCCCCATGTTCTCTGCTCCTAGCTTCCTGCTTGAGTCCCTGCCCTAACTTTTGTTATTTTGTTTCTGATATTTACCACAGTAACAGGAAGAAGCAAGCTAAAATACATAGTTAACTCGTCCTTCCATCCCTGGCCTTTGCTACACTGTGTCTTAGTGCATCAGACTTTCTCCTGAGAGGCTAACACAAGAGCTGGCAACTTTCTCCTGAGCTCTCACTCTCACACAGAAGGGTGGGCAATGGTAGGACCTATGTTCTAGCTTATAGATCGTGGACCGTAGAATTGAGTCCCCATAATGTGAGCCTGGGCTACCAGGGTGAAGAGAGCCAGCAAGGCAAGGGTTAAGGGAGGCCCTGTCACTCTGTCGGTGGCAGGAGCTGTGCACAATTTCAATGCAGCTCAAACAGTCCTCCAGAGCTCCTTCCTTTGTCCAGGGGTCAGTTCTTACAACTGCCATCTCTGGAAGAAGAGGCAGGCTGCTAGCCGGCCTTCTTCCTTTTAACTCTCCTCCCCCCCTCGCCCCCTCAACTCCCACCTCTCTGCCAGAAAAGAAGTGCTTTTCTAATCAAAAGTAGATTAACTCCCACCCTTTCTCTGCGTTTGCAACATCATTGTCCAGGCCTTAAACAGACCTCAGGGGGCGTGATTTATCCCTTGCTTTGTGCAGAACGGAACAAAAGGGGCCCTCTGCTCAACCCCGCCTTTATGGCAGGCTAGCTCTAAGGGCCCCACCCTACCCTCGTCCCACTTACAGATTGCTGGAAGACTGGCTGCAATCACAAAGGCAAGGCCTGCTGGAAAACAGAAGACACACTCCTCGATCTCCCCCTCCCCAAACCCCCATCCCCCAACCTCAGCCCTCCCCCACCTCTGAGCTAGTTTCATTATCCCCCTGATTAAAATACAAGTAGTTTTACTTTCATGATAATAGATGGCTATTTGAAATTACTTCCACGAAGATCAATATTAATGCAAGGACTTTGCAGCTCCAATTTCACATCACCAACCCTCATGCAGAAGGCCTGACCTACAGCGACAGGGCACTGCTTGTCCATGTTAGTTAAAAACAACAAAGGAAATATTTTAAAGTATAAAGAATGGCCTCTCCCAACACACATACTCACTCACACACACTCAAACACACACACACACACTCACACACACACACTCACTCACACACTCACATACACATGCTCACACATATACTCACACTTACACACTCAGACACATCCACATGCACACACGTATACACGCGCGTGTGTGTGTGCGCGCACACACACACACACACACACACTTCTCTGAGATTGGATCAGGATAGTGGGTGACTTCCTCAATCACTGCTAATTGTGATTGTCAATCACTGAGCCGGAAGCCTGCTACTCCGGCCCTGCTAGCTACAGAGCTCTTGAGATCCTCCTGTCATCCTAACATTTCCAGTGTTAGGGTTTACAGGCGCACACACGGGCATGCCTAGCTTCTCCCCTGCCTCCCTCACCTCTCTTTCTTCCCTTCCTCTCTCTCTTTCCTTCCTCCCTTCCTTTTCATTTCGACCCCCTCTAGAACATGGGTTCTAGTGATTCTAACTCAGGTCCTGGTGCTGGCAGAGTAAACTCCCTGACCCACGGGGACCTCCCAGCCCCGTGGTACTGCTTGGCTGGTCCAGAGTTTCTAGCTGCGATGATAATACAGGTATGGAAATAGACAATAGCGATGATCACATAACATTGTAAGTGTGTTTACCGCTGGCATGGGCGGGGGATAAAACATTCAGTTGTGTCTACTCTCACTAAAAAATTCTTTAAATAAAAAAATTAATGAAAGAACCTCCTTTTATTTATGAAAGAAGAGCCTCAGACAACATATTTTAGATGCCGCAGCCATCACAATGTGACCACTTTTCCCTATTTAGGTGCATCAGAAAGTGGGGGCCGGGTTGATGGCAGTAGATACAAATGTTCACTGCTCTTGCAGACGACCTAGCGTTAGTTCCCAGCACTCACATGGCAGTTCACAACCACCCATAACTCCAGTTCCTGAGGATCTGACTCACTGCTTTGATCACCTCGGGCACCAGGCACACGTGCATGTGGTGTACATACATATATGTAGGTAAAACATTTCTGTGCACACAATAAAAAAATATTAACTCTGAAAAAAAATAGAGAAAAGACCAGTTATATCTGGGCTTTAATTCTCTAATAAAATGCATCAGGATGATTAAAACAGTTTTACACTCATTCCATAAACAGTGGTTCTCAACCTGTGGGTTGTGACCCCCTTGGCAAGCCTCTAGCTCCAAAATATATTTACATTATGATCCACTACAGTAGCAAAATTACAGTTATGAAGTAGCAACAAAAATAATTTTATGGTCAGGGGTCACCAGGACGTGAGGAACTGAATTAAAGGCTTGCAGTGTTAGGAAGGTTGAGAACCACTGCACGGACTCTTGCTTTTCTCATTTGAGGAGGTCTTTCCTCTGGTTTGTTGGTGCTACCACACCCACCTCAGTCTTACCCCTCTACTTGCCGTAGGGCATGTAACCAAGTAATTAAGCTTATTTTAGATGTGTAGGGTAAATGGGCTCTTAGTGACAGCCCAGGCACTCTTGGGTAAAGACACAGGGTTTACTGTCTAGTGTTTGAAACATCTATTTTGCCAGCTCAAAAGACACACTTGTGTCTGGGCTGCATTCTTGAGAGCTGAGGCTGGTGGAGATGCGATCGCCAGTCATCTGCAGACAGGGCTTTCTGAATTAGACTTATTTATAGTGGAAGAGGCTGAGATCAGACTGGCCATTTGTTTCTGGACACACAGCTGATTGTCACATGAGCATGGAGTCCAGACCACAGCTTTGTCCATAAAATCAAGCCCAGCTCGTCTCAGCCCAAATCAACACCCTGAAAGAAGGAATTCATTCCACTATAAAAACCCTTTTGATCTGTTAGAAACAAATTCCAATTACATGTAGCTATGTCAGGTATACTTAAAAGCATAGCAAACTATATGTATCTTGTGACTAAAAAAAGTGTGTGTGTGTGTAGGCATGTGCATATGAGTGTAGGTTCTCTGGGAGGCCAGAAGTGAACGTTCAGTCTGCTGGAGCTGTACTTACAAGCAGGTGTAGGCTGCCTGACATGGGTGCTAGGAACTAGATGAGTCATCTGGAAGAGCGATATGTGCTTTTAACCCCTGGGACATCTCTCCAGTCCATATAATGTGAGCTTTTAAAAGTAAAGGTCAGTGAGAAAGGTCAGCAGGTAGAAACAGTCTGATGACCTGAGTTTGTTTGACACCTGGGACCTAAGCAGGAAAGAGTTGACTCCTTGTCATTTGACCTCTACATATGTGCCTTAGATGCGCCTGCATGTGCACACATACACATGCATACATGTGTAAAAAATTAAAAGTATGAAGTTAAGATTTTTGTTTGTTTGTTTTTCAAGACAGGGTCTTACTATGTAGCTCTGGCAGTCCTGAAACTTACTCTGTAGACCAGGCTAGCCTTCAACTCACACAGATCCACCTGCCTTTGCCTCCCAAGTACTAGGATTAAAGGTGTGCACCATTATGCGTGGCTTTAAGATAATTTTCTTAACTAAAACTTTAATAAAGATATACAGGTCTGCCAATGTTTAGAATCTACCAGAAGCGACTGGCTTTATAAAAGAGCTAATGGCATGAATAGTTATTTAACGAGAATAATGACTCTACCTAAAATGTTTATTGCACTCTTAGCAATGTGTAAGCACTGCACATTAGTCCCATTTTTTCAAGTGGAAAAAAAAAAAACCTTTAAAATTCTCAGGAACCAGTGGGTTTCATTGGGAAGTAGCTAAGCACAGGTTCAGATTCAACTCTGACAGTTTTGAAAGCCTGTAACCTTCATCACTTTCTTACACCCCATGAGGACGAGAGGGTGATCTTTGATGCCTTTAAAAGTTCCTGTTTGCTTTATAACAACACATCAGCCACAACCTCCCGAGGACCAGGGGCCTCTTCTTTGTTGAATGGATGTTGGAATATGAGGAGCATCAAGACAAACTTCCCTCAGCCCCACAGATGCGAATCCATCAGCACTTGGCTGCAGAAGGGTCTGGCCAGGAGCTGGGGTGCTCCCAAGGTCCTCCCAGCAGCCTCTGCTCTAGAAAGCCCCTGCTTAGGCTCCTGTTGTTCCTCCAAACCAGATCTCTCCAGCGATAGCTTTTAATTGCCCAAATAATAGCCCCTTTGAACTGTTTACGAGAGCTCACTATCCCAGGTACGAATCTGGCTGATGACCGTTAATTGCCTGTTTCTCATGAGGGGTCCTTATGATGTTTGACTAATTCCTATTTTTGAAGTAGGAATTTTCCCTAAGTGGACCAACACAAAGTCAGCTTTGAACATTCTGGATGGGTGGACTATGGGTAACTTGACATATTCTATCGGTAGCTTCTTATCCTGGTTTTGTTTTGGACAGGACTTGGGGCTTGGCAGGGCAGCTCCCGTCTCGGAGTAGAGGTTTGTCAAATAGGTCTCTGGAGGGGCTAACCGGTTCCCCAGTGACCACACATGAACAAATCTGGGAAGACCTGGCCTTGCAGGAGAGGAAAAGGTTAACTTTTTACTTCAAAAGTGACCTATACCAGAATTACTAGAATTACTGGCAGAAGAATAAGCTGTGGATCACTTTTGCCTTATGCTGGGGTGGAAGTGAGGCTAATTGTTGCAGATTCCTCGGTCTTATACCCTGGATCTGCTCTCTAAAGACAAACAAGACGATAAACTCTTTCTTTCCCACAGATCCATGCTCTTTGTATTCTTTGTTAATGCCCGAGACAAAGAGGACTTTGAGCAAGAAAAGTAGCTTGCTTCTAGGAAGCTTCATTCACGAGTCTCTGTGGACTCAACTTAAGTAAACCGCTTTAGCTGTTTTCTTTCACTGGTCTGTAAGTGGCTCTGATCTGCCACGCCCCCGCCCCCGCCTCTCCGCCACGGAGGACTGATTCCTCTGAAGACTGTGAGCCAAAACTAGCAACTTCTCCCTTTAACTTGTCCTTAGGTATTTGGGTCATGGTTGGTTTTATTTGTATTTTAGCATTTGAAAATGATTTTTTAGCAGTTCTATTCAAAATGCCGAGTAGAATGACATCATTGGTTTTAAGTGGCAAAATTATCTCTGTGGAGAAGAAACTGAAACACAAGGAGAACAGTTACCACGTAAGTACACAGGTAACAAGGTGCAGTAAGCAAGTTGCTCTTGTTCTGTGTTAGGGAATAGGGGTGCTCAGTCATTTGCATCATCTTTAGGCCTTTCTTATGGTCTGGGTAAATTCTCTCCCAGGACTCACATCACCAGGTACAGGTAACATGTTTAATTTGGCAGATACATCTGGCCACAGGAAATTTCTCCCAAATGCAGGTCCGTTTGTTGAGAACATAATTTCCTGAAATTTATAGTTTTCTCCCCACTCACATTATAATTGAATATTCAAGATGGCACATACCCAGAAGAGCAGCACGATGCTGAGCCAGCAGACAGGACTTGTCTTAGCAGATCTGCAATAGGACTTTGCCAACGGGCAGACTTTGAAATATATGAGCGGCCTTTTCGTGGACCAGTAAAAGCAGCTACTCAGTGGCCTGCATTAACCTAAGTATTTAAAATAACTTTACATGTCAGTTAAACAAAATGTCAAAATAAAGGCAAAGCCATAGGAGTAGAAAGGAACTTTCTGGTTGCATGTGTTTAAAAGTGCTTAGTTAGGCAAACGGAATATACAGGCTCGGTTACGTCTGAGACCAGCACAGGATCTGTCAGTGTCTACTTCCCCCCATGGCTGTCTTTAATTTATCTAACCCTGAATTTGCCAGTAAAGCGAGTCTCCATGGAGTGCCAACAACTTCCTAGGCAGCAAATGCTGTACTTGACCCAAGAATATTCAACCAAATTGGGCAAATCCTAAATCAAGACAAAACAAAAAAAAACTTTCTTGAAATTATTTGCATTTTCTAAGCAAGCTTATTACTTTTCAGAAATGAGTCAACTCTTACACTGCAGAGATAGAGTGAAATACCCTTTTTTTTCATTTCTCTTAAGACAGGCTCGTGTTGCCCAAATTGGCTTCAAACTTGCCACCTGCCACCTTGACCTTTTGGTCTTGCCATCACCATCTAAGTGCCAGGATGTAGGTCTGGGACACTGCGCCCAGTTAATATGGGGTTGAAGATGGACCTTGGGGTTCTGTGCATGCTGGGCAAGCACTCTACCTAGTGGGCTACATCCCCAGCCCTTCAAATACTTGTATACTGATTTTTTTTCACATGGCAAAAATTAAAAAGTCATTACGGATAGTCTTGGAAGCTGTTTTCAGTTTTGTGCCTTACTTCACAGTAACGGAGGACACAGCAGGTGGGGAGCTCTTAAGGCTCCAAGTCTCGGGGAGGCGTGGTCAGACCTGTTTAGGGTAAGTTAGCATATCCTGAAGAGTAAGAAATTCGGCTCTAATAGAACCTTTGTGTTTAGAAAATATGAATTTGTTTTCATATACGTAATATGCTAAAGAACATTTTGACTTTAATTTTAATTGTCAAGTTTTCCTTTGCTCATATGCAGCTGCTGTCCAGTTCTAGAAGGCAGGCAGAAACACAGGAACATGAGCCTTCGTTCTCCATCCACGTCAGGCCATTCTCCTCCATCCCAGCTCAGGACCGGCAACTCCGCCCATTTCTCCAAGGTCTCTGTCCTCGGAGCCCTACCTCATGCTTTTCTTTGGTTCCTTCTCTTGTCTTTCTGATTTTCATTCTTTCCCTTGATTCTTTTTATTGTCTTCTTTTCACACACAGGGTGGGGAGCCTGGGAATGTAGTGGCTTCCACAATCAACTTTGCTTTTTTCAAGGTCAGATATAAGGCAACGTCGTGTATTTGTTAACTATTTATCGTGCATAAATGAGGTCTCCAGCTTTGTTAGATTCTTTTTTGCAAATGGTCTACTGATGGGGTTTTTGAGTACTGAGCTAAGTGGCCCCATTCTCCCATGATTCCTTTTCCCACAGAGGTTCTGCATGGAGGATGATTTTAAAAAACACATACATCTTTTTACATCAGAACTGCTAGGCAACCCTTAGCAACTATCTCTCTCCAGCACCTGCATTTCCCTCTGTTGCGCTTTAGATATTTGTCACAGGAGTGAAAACAATCCCTGACTATAATCTCAAGCATGCATTCTTATAACCAGAGGACAACAAGAAAAGTCGACCCTATGAGCTGAGTGAATCTGCCTCTGGATCGCCACCATCCCTGACAGTCTTCAACTGATCTCAAACTCAGCCCCAGGATTCAAGAAACGAGGCGGGACTATCAGAAACTCAAGGGCGAACTGTCCACCAATGGACATCTAGTCGTTCTTAGTGATATTTTAGGATGCTATTATAGCTGTAGCTATTACGCACATTGGCGATTTCTATGTGACTGTTAGCAAATTCTTCAGGGGTTTGAATCATACCATGCCCAAGGTTTACAACATACATAGGCTACTGGCTGAAAAGCTCCCTACTGAAAAGATATGTGTTGACTGGGAACGGATCCATGATAATGTGGATTTTGGTAGTACATGGTTTCTTCTTGTACTAGGCCAATTTTAACACTATTGTTTTCTCATTGTTTACTTTTTCTTCAAGTACTCATCAAAATGCCTATAGAATTAGAAAAAGAAACTAAAAACCCCTTTCCTTTCCTTTCTTTCTTTCTTTTCTTTTCTTTCTTTTTTTTTTTTTTTTTTTTTTTTGAGGTTTTTGCTGTTTGTTTGTTTGTGTCCAAGACAGTTTCTTGGTGTAGCCCTGGCTGTCTCGGCGTTCATTCTGTAGACCTGGCTGGCCTCAAACTCATGGAAGTTTACCTGCCTCACCCAAGAAAGACTAAGACACAGATGTCTTAAGGACTTAAGCAAAGTGCAAAGAGCCATGAACTCCCACATGCAAGTTTGATCACCGTATGGTGGCTGATAGGCTGGTCCCTTCTGTTCCTTAATTCCCTTCTAGTCATAAGGTTTCCAGAACACTAACATGATAAACACAGCCTGTGCCTTAAAAATAGGCTGTGCCAGCAGCCCTTTTTAACTTAAAGCATCAGTGGTGACACTGAATTCCAAAGAGCTTTACTGTGAGTTGAATGTATCGGGATGGGTAGGAAAGCATAGGGGCAGGAGGTATATAGCTAAGAATGATGGGGCAAAGTACAGATAAGAGAAATAAAAAGATTTATTTGTCTGAATCTTATCTGAAACCTAAAGGAAGACCTCATTTGTAGTATTTTATGAGGACGACACACACACACACACACACACACACACACACTATGCCCAATGTATGGTAAACACATTTCAATTGCCTCTGAGGTCATTTTTAGTGATTTTGTTGTTACAAGGACACAGTTTAGGTGACTCAGCAGCAGCAGGCACACCACAGGTTTATAGCTGTTCGGTTCTACTCAGCTGAGATAATAACAACCTCAGCGCTTTGATATCTCCCCTATTTTCTTCTTTAATATTTGTGGTGATAGGGTGGGGGATATGATGGTGTCGGTTTTCCAGTTATATATAACTGTATTTGTCATATATAAAACGCATGGTGGAGAACACCAGTTGTTGATAAATAACGTTTTCTAACTTCTTTGGGCACACAACCTCCCTCAGCGTCTGATGTGAGCACATGACAAGGTGACCTTCCCATACTGACTGGATGTGAATGGAAGAGAGGGTCACTTATAGTTACTCTGCGTCGCTAGAGGTGTTGAGATGTGAGGGTGAGGCAGGGTGGGGACAGGCGGTCAGACAGTACTCCAGATGACGGTAGTAACTATAATGGAAAAGGACAAAGTGGACTCTTCGTGTAGCAAGCACGTTCTATGAAAAATACCACCGAGGAAACATCGTCTATACAAGCAGGAGATGATCAGACTTACTTCTAAGGGATCATTGACCTCAAATGGTTTCCAGACAAAGCCCGTGTACTCATTATGGTGAGAGTTCTTAGAAGATAAAATGGAAAGACGCACTTACATGAAAGTGCCCAGATACCACACTAAGCAACGTCGATGAAATTATGCCAAATGCTGCAGTGCAAATTCATTATTAAATCAACCAACAGAATAGGCTTTCACTAAGACAATACCCCTGCCAGGTCCTACCATCTAAGAGGGAACATATATCCATGCCTCAGTATTCAAAAAGCTTCCACCTGAATGAACCTCGTTAAAAAGTAGGAGCACAATAAATGCTGTATAAATTAAAAGGAGCACCGTACACTCCTGAGGACCTAAGCAAAGAATGACAATGAAATCTGTGACAACCTTCCTGGACAGCCCTCTACCTCAGTACATGGCCTTCTCTCCCTTGGGAGCTGTGCAGGGCATATGGCTGGTCCAGAGAACTCCCACACTGCCACTCCAACACCCAACACTTCTGCCTTCCCCTCAAGATCACTGGGGAGCCAGGCTTTGTTAGAAACTGTCTCCAGATTCCACAACACACTGTTGTCCCCATGGGCAGGGTGTCCCAGAACAAAGGCCGTTTCAGATATTCCACTTGTCCCAGGCTCAGGTGGGCGGAGGATGGGGACAGAGCCTGCTGCACAAGCTCCCCAGGCCTGGCCTTGGTCTTCTACCTTCATTCTGTACAAACTAGAGAGAAGTGCCACTCACTGTCCTTCTGACAAATGGGATAGCACCAACACTCCTTCCCCCTAAGCCATGGCACCAGGAAGAACAGCTTTCCACCAACCTCCTGCCTGTGAGGTGTGGAAATCATGTTTCACTCTTTACCTGCCCTGACACTATCCACTCTACAAACACATGTACTAAGAGGAGAGGTTGACACTCAAACCCTTCTTCAGCCAAAACTTTTTATACTCTCTTCTCTCTTCTTCTCTTTTCTTCTCTTCCCCTCCCCTCCCTTCCCTTCTCCCTTCTTCTTCTTCTTCTTCTTCTTCTTCTTCTTCTTCTTCTTCTTCTTCTTCTTCTTCTTTTCTCTCTCTCTCTCTCTCTCTCTCTCTCTCTCTCTCTCTCTCTCTCTCTCTCTCTCCCTTTCCTTTTCCTTTCAGCAGGGTCTCAGAATCCCAGGGTTGCCAAGAAGGATCTTGAACTTTGGATCCTCTTGCCACCACCTCTCACGTGCTAGGATGACAGCATGTATAACCACATCTGGCTTTATGTGGTGATGTGGCTTGAAACCAGGGCTTGCTGCATGCTATGCACACATTCTACACACTGAGTTAACAACTATTGAGCCATGCTGAGTGTTTCCAAGTAAGATATTCTTAAGCTTCGGCTGTTTACAGATACCTCCAACAGTCATGTTTATTGTGGCATTATTCACAGTAGCCAAGATATGAAACCAATCCATATTCTTATCAACAAATGAGTGGATAAAAATAAAAAATGTGTCATATATATATATACACAAGAAGAATTAAATGACATCAGCTGCAGGAAGATGGATTGAAATGGAAATCCTCATGCTAAGTGAAATGGCCAGACCCAGAAAGGCAATCAATCTCTTTTCCCCGCTCCCTCTTACACACACGCATGCACACACGCACGCACACAGATGAGGACTATCTGGGAGGAGAAAGGCAGACAAGGGAAGGTAATGGGGAACAAATATGAACAAAGAAGATGAGTATGCAAGTATGAAAATGTCTTGATGAAACCCATGAGTTTACATGCTCACCAGCATGGTTTATATGTAAGCCCAGTACATGTAGACCACAGCGTAGGTCCTGGGGATTGAACTCAGGTGTTTGGACCCATCTCACTCGCCCTTATAAACAATATTTCAAGGCTTTGACTGTTACAATTTTGGACATTAAGGCTGTAATACGTATTAGCTTCATAGATAAAGGTACTTAAAAACATTTTAAGTCTCTACCATATGAAGTGGGACAAAAGGTTCATGTTATGTTTCATCCACTCTGCACCCTCCACTAAATATTCATGTGTTTTTACATCCTTAAAGATGACCTAATTTGTCATCTCAGAGTTCAAAGATGCCATTTGGAGTGGGGATCCGACTTCCAATTACACAGTGCCATATAACATTCTGAACTATTTAAAAATTCACTAAAAGGGCAAAAGAGGCTGTGAGCTCTATCTGAGGTCCAATCTCGGGAGCCCTCAGAGACTCTTCTATAGGTTGTTTAGAAAGATTAAAAGAATCCTACCTTGCCCAGTCAGCCAAAGATCCATTAAACATGAAAGACACACTCTGCCAATGGGTTCCCATCTCACCGCAAAGTGTACGGCTGGCTAGTCTACTTTCAACTTGTTTTCATGTTTATTACCTCATTTCCTGGGTGAGTGATGAAATAACTCTATAAGGATGGGAAGGACCACCCCATTGCCTCTTAGAGGATGGGTGACAGTCAAAATCATATCTTCCCTTTCCTAATGTTAAACATAAAAGTGACTGAGATGCTGAAAGGAAAGGAGCAGAGGATGAGACAGAGTCATCATGGCAGACGGCACAGGGGTCCAGAGATGCGGGAGAGAATAAAAAAGCAGGGAATAAATAACAGTAGCGTTGAGAGAGGCAGCACATGTAGTCAAATGGTCCGCCAGCTTTAGGAATCAGTAATGACACGTGGGTGGCATCTCTAATGGTTCCTATCTAGTAAGAGAAAGAAAACGTTCATCTACGTGGCTTGGATTAGTTTAATACAATGCCTCCGCACGTGGGAAAGAAGGTGTTTTCTTTGTCCTTATAACCAGCATGTGTAAGGAACCCAACTACGCAGCTTAGCAGGCTCTCTTCTTAGAAATCAGTTCTCTGGAATAAGTCAAATTGCATCCTATGAATGCCTCTTAAATCTGTGTCTGTATCAATAACTTTCACAAAATCCATTGTTCACAAGTCCTAATGACAAAACTGAGCTGTAGAGGCTTTGTTTATATAGTGTATAGCCAAAATGTACCCCTTCCAAAAAAAAAAAAAATGCGTTCAACTGGGAATGCTACTGATTGACAATACAGCAGACTGCACAAGAGCATACATCGGGCTCAGAAGGCTGAGGCTCTTTCCTGTCTTGCCCTTGCACAGAGGGTTAACATGTCTGCACAGAGGCAAGACAAGAATGCTAGGACAGCTTCAAACAGTACTGCTGGGGTGAAACTTGGATAGAAAAGCACACCTCTCCCTATCTGGTTTCTCTGGTTCATATCTTATTCCTTTTCACCCAAATTTTATCAAGCAGCCTTGACAAAAGAAAACAAAACCCAGAGTCTTCATGGGTGAACGGTTGAGTAATTCAAGGGTTCTCTCTTAGTAAGATGAGTTTTGACTAGGTGAAAAGGTTACTAAATAAATAAATAAATAAATGAAGGAAAAAAAATTAGCACAAAACCAATAACAACTTTAATAATGTTAAGTTTCTAGAGAGGTGGTAAAATTGTTGGCAGTTTTGCAGGTATTTCTTCTCAAGCCCAAAGGACATCACGATTGGAAGTTAGAAAGTGAACCGATTTGATCCCTGTTTGGTACCACATATTGTTTTGGTTGAGCCTCAGTTAGCTTTCTATTTTTATCAGGAGTGATGTCATAACTGTTTTTAGGTTCCAGTGTCTGGTTGTGTGGAACTCAACACATGGTCATGCTTCTGGGTGTCTGCGTCTAAGGCTGTAAGCACATGTGCATGCGTGCGCGGCGGAGAATGTACTGCTCATAAGCAAACTGTCCACAATATCCTCAAACACACTTTTGACTCAAAGTCTAAAACAGAAGCTAGCACATGGCATACATGTAAATCCCAGAGTATGGGAAACTGAGGCAGGGGGATTGTTTCAGCCCAGAGTTCAAGGCCAGAAAAAAAAAAAGCCTAATACAGGCTTCAGTTACGAAAATATTGAAGGTATTTGGTATATCACAAGGCAGAAAGATGAGTGACTTTGTAATACATAGATTAGCCTAGAAACACCGATACTCTTAAGGATGAGTTAATATCTGAACTCTACTTAATCCGATCTATAACTCACATGCAAATTAATAACTGAATTTCCATGGGAATGTGATCTGACATATAAGTTCAGCCAGGTTCCCCATGAATAATTTATACAAATAATTCATTTGGTAATATTTATTTAAAAAAAAGTATTCATTATAAAAGTGAGCAGAAAAAAGAAACAGGACAAAGCCCCGGGAAGCACCAAGCAACAGAGGGCCCAGTATGGAACAGTGCCTTTAGAGTAATGCATTTAGTTAGCTGGGGGTCTTTCCCTGTTCCACCTTGAAGGCCCCCACGCTCCGGGAAAACCACCACAGCCTCTCAGGGAGCAGAATTCAGGTTCTCAGTAGTCTCAGAAACTTCTAGATATACACAGAGACTTGTGGTATAGGTGACAATTGCATTTGGATACATCTACTGCCTATTCCACAAGAAGCTTGAGGTTCCCTCCCCCCTCCTCCTGCCCAGTTTATCATCTGTTCTATTAGCTGAGAGGTCTCCTGAGATCTCTGGTGTGGAATTTTGTAGAACAGTATGCTGGCTGAATATGTGAATAGTGTCCTCACCATTGCTAAGGACACTTACTCTACAAAATATCAACTGCTCTGTTGACCAGGTGACAGTGTTAGGTTTCTCTTAAGTTAATTTGTTTTAGTATTTTCCTCCTGCATCACAGACAATGTCACCCCCAACCCCAAACAAAGCCCTTTGCTCTCCTCTATATGTTTGCAAGCCTATTTCTCCTGCTCGACCATTTGAAGTCTTTAGAGTCTGCCTTACCTCCACGATGCTTTTTAGATCTTGCACGTAGGTCCTCTCTGTCTCCAGGATTTCCTGTACAACTCTATCCACATAGAGAAGCTTGGGGCTGGTGGCCGAGTCTGCAGTAGTTTGGGGTGTCCCATTTGCGTCCACTCTCCACGGAGTTCTGGGCTGCCTCTCGCTGACCCCGTCCATGTTCTGTGGCCCGGAAGGGTTGTCCCTCTGCAGCTCGCTGCTGGAAAACGGCCGTGCTGGAATCAGCTCCAGCTTGATGGCCCCAGCTTCTTTATCCTGGTGAAATAAGCCCAAGTGGCTATTTGAAACCAAAGTCATTCTGCTGCCAAAGGAACAATGGCTGTCCCTGGAGGAGGCTGACGATGAGGTGGAGCCGAAGCTGATGGGCCGGTCACTGTCGGAAAGCTCCATAGTTTTGGGTTCTGGGAACTGGGAAGGTTCAGCTGTGGTCCTTGGATCAGGAACTTGAGTTACAGCTGATGGCACTTCAAGTTGCAACCGGTGGTGTCCATCTGCTTTCATTGCAGGATAGAAAAGACAGAAGAAAGGTCAGTGAGCGTCCTCTTCAACAGAAGGAGGAAAGGAGGTCAAAACCCACCCCAGGTGCAGAGCATCATTAGTGGAGGTGGCGCAAGTTAGCTCAGAAAGGCCTACTGAGATGCTGATGAGGGCTTCTGGGTGTCCTTTGCTTTGTCCTCTGAGCCTGCTGGAAATGCAGCCTCAGACTCTGCAGAGTAAGCCAGGGTACCCTAAACTGTGGGAAGCAGGGCATCTGCACAGTTTTTAAGTGCAACCACCTGAACTGACTCAGATGCAGATGAGCCCAGTCTTACCAACTTAAAGGTTCTGCGGTCCGGGCACTAAGAACAGGCAACTTTAACCAACACCACAAGTGGTTCTTAAGTGCTGAGAAAGGAGACTAATTTTTACAGAATCTTGAGAAAGGTTGTTTTAGATTTTAAGTGTTCAAGTGTAATTCCACCATTTTGTTTTTAAAGTAAGGGGCCCGGGGCATGGAGACCAACTGATGAACACTTCATTCGCACACAGCACTGGGAATAGAGCATCATGGGTTCTTCTTATGTACTAGCAAGGCACAAAAGACAAACTGAAATAATAACACCCACATCCCACGTAAAACGGATCCCTCACCTTGGCCTTTGCCTAAAGCCATTCTTAAAACCTGGGGCAGGTGGATCTCTGTGAGTTTGAGGCCAGCCTCTACAGAGTGAGTTCCAGGAAAGCCAAGGCTACATAGAGAAACCCTGTCTTGAAAAGCCAAAAACACCAGCACTTCTCACGAAGCTTGACACCTGACTTTGATCCCCAGGAACACAAGAAAGGAGAGAATTGACTCCTGCAAGCTGTCTTACATTTCCAGCTGGCTCAGAAGATGCTTTCCAAATGCCCAGTGGCACATCCCTGCACCTTTCTTCCTATAACACACATTCTCTTTCTCTCCCCATGAATAAGTGTCATAAGAAAAGTGACCTACCTAAGACAAATAGACAAACATGGCTTTTGTAGTATCTATTAAGTTATAATATTCAAGAGCTACTGGAATAAATTTAGTGTGCCACATGCCAAGCCATAAAACAACAGGAACTAAATGATAAGAAAAATTAAGCACCGCTGGCTTGTTAGCACGTACGGGGCAGCACAAGGTGAGGCCCATCTGCCAAGGTGACAACATATGTGGTAGAGGAGAATCACCCTCGGTTCAAAATGGTTGGACCAGAGCTTAAACACTCCAAAATTATTCTTATGAAACATGCACGAATCCTAATTTTTTTTTTCCCCTTGGCTGTCAAGGCAGGACCAGCATTCTCCACCCGTCCCCCAATTAAATGAGATTGCACCTTATGATAAGAGATTTGATTTGATTGATAGTGAAATTGGCAGGTCATCTCACTACCAAAAATCTCTGTTTAGAGGTTTATGTTAGAAATGGGGGTGGGGCGGAAGGAGAAGGGCAGAGAGAGAAAGAAGTATGCTGGAAAGGTTATAATATGACAGATATAGTGAGAACATAGATCGATGGTCATTTTTTATATGAATGTGAGCTTGTTTTGGCTTTATAATAAAAACCAAACAGCTGCTACTAGTATTTTCAGAATGTAAGTCCTTCAGAACGCTGCCCTTTCCCTGGACTATGTGCATAGAAAGTATTAGTGCCAACTTAGAAGACAAATGTTACAATTTTGATTAATACAACGCGGAGCCCTTCACTTTGGTTGACAACAAGGAGTGGCAAGGAATACGTAGGGACTGAACACAGCTGGTATGACCGCCACTGCAGTCATTGGGATGAGTTTGCTGCAACGTTTTAAAGCTTTTGAAATATGCTTTCTGCTTGCTCTATAACAACTTTATAGCCTATAAAACATGGATTGGTTTGTAGTTAAAATGCACTTGACCTAAAAAGCTTGATCCAACTTGAGCATGGCGAAGATCCAAGAAGTGGCCATGCATTCAGACACACACATCCCAGAGTAAGACTTGCCATGGATCAGACCTGCTGTTAAGAAAATCTAGAATGTGATAGGCTGGGGAGATGGCTCAGTGGGATAAACACTCGCTGTGCCAGTGTGAGAATCTGAGTTCAGATCCCTGAACTCACATAAAGCTTGACACGGTAGTGTGTGTTTATAACCCTGAAGCTCCTTTAGCAAGATGGAAGGTAGTAAGTAACAGAAGAATTTCTGCAAGCTTGCAGGCCACCTAGCCTGACCTACATACACATACACACACATACGCACACACACACACACACACACACACAGAGAGAGAGAGAGAGAGGGAGAGAGAGAGAGGGAGAGAGAGAGAGGGAGAGAGAGAGAGGGAGAGGGAGAGAGGGAGAGAGAGAGAGAGAGAGTTCTGAGTACTTACAAACTATAGATTTCTTTTAGTGGCATCCACCATAATTGTGACCCTGATATTGATCCTAGGGAATGTCTACTCTCTTGGGAAATAAAAGTCACTTAAGGTTCCAAAGGTCCAACAAAGCTATGATTGAGGGTCAACATAAGTTAGATATGTTTAATACCAAAGGCCAGGATATCTGGAAAGGTCTAAGTCCAACAATTGACTCCCATAGATGAGACTGGGTGGTTTCCATGGCAAATACCCACTTCCTAACTGGACAAGCATCATTCTCTTTCTGGTCTAGAAAATATCTTTAACATACTTACAGGACACTAGGCACTATACTACCAAGATGAATGAATGCAACAGAGAGACCCAATTCTTTCTTATCATTTCTTTTCTCTATTTACTTTCACTCTAAGCCTGAGAGATTGAGGGAGAATAAATTGGTTTTAGATTCTAAATTGTGCTGCTATGGATGCGAGCACCTTTGAAGTATTTTCAAAGATAGGAAAAAGTGGAATGTGACAGGGAGGTTGACAGGCGACCCCTTCTGGGTAGCTCTTAAACAGAAACATGAGTAGGTGCTGGTCTAAAGATGCTCAGATCAGGCCACAGAGGCCCTTGGGACCAGCCTACTCTGTAATTGCCAGTTAGATAACCTCATTAAACAGAATCTGTATTATTCAGCCAAGCTTACTTGGCCAAAAACCTCCCAAAACTACCAAAGACAGAAGTAAGACATTTAAAATCAAGCCAACTAATAGCATGTGATTTGAGGTTGTACTTGTCAATGAGTAACACCTTTTATGTTGACCCACGGCTTAGAAGGTAATTATAGTTTTCTCATTTAAGGCAACATGCTTCATAAAAACTGTCTAGTCTTGCTCTCACCTCCCTCAAAATAACTGAAGATTTCTGCCATCTCGACTCTTCCATCTAATGTAAATCTCCAATGGTTAATATTTATAAAATTGTGCTGCTCAACATGGTAGCCACTAGCTATGTAGGGTCACCGAGCACTGGAGATGGGGCAGTCTGGATGAAATGTATAGAATTCATGCTGGATCAAGCTGGGCATAGTGGCACACTCCTGTAATCCCAGCATTCAGGGAGGCAGAGGCAGGGGGATCCCTTTGAGTGCGAGGCTGTCCAGGACTACAAATTGAGTCCAAGACAGCCAAGGCTACACAGAAAAACCCTCCCTGCCTTGAAAAAAACCAAAACCAACCACCACCATCACCACCACCACCACCACCACCACCAACAACAACAACAACAACAAACCCAACAACAACAACAACAAAAAAGAATACATGCTGGATTTAAATGACAGTATGAAACAAAACTATCTCACTATTCTAAAATACAATTTCCAGAGGTGATCAACATAAAATTATTAATGAAGCATTTGCTAGTTTTTGTAGGGCAAGCAATCCCATTCTTGTCTTCTCTTTATTTGTCCTTCAAACATCCATTATTTTCATTTCTTTCTTTTGGATGCCACCATCAGAATCAAAAGCCCTACTTGCTGGCTCTAACTTTTCTTGAGCTGACTTTGGTACACAACTTCCCTGGCTTCACGTCCCCTGGTTTATACACATAAGATGGGGACTTGAGGGTTCC
Source organism: Acomys percivali (assembly GCA_907169655.1). Classification (NCBI taxonomy): domain Eukaryota; kingdom Metazoa; phylum Chordata; class Mammalia; order Rodentia; family Muridae; genus Acomys; species Acomys percivali. Next base: position 103,615,277 of record OU015750.1, on the reverse strand, counting down.
CCAGCCTGCAAATCCCAAGGAGCCTGTCATAAGACAAGGCTTAGACCCTTCCCACCATAGGGATAAAGGAGGGACCAGTGTCTGATCACTGATATTTGTGACATCAAACACTCCACATAGTTTCTTGGAAGACCCACCACCAAAATTTCTTTAGGCCTTCTTTAATATGTTATTATTATTTTTATTAGAATATCAAGTTCCTGCCACCCTAACTTCCCCATAACGATGAGTTATAACTTCAAACTGTGACCCAAATAAATACCCCCCCTCCTTAAAAATAAATCAACCCTCTTGGCAAATTTTGACGCACACAAGAGAATTATTAACCACAGGCCTCTGATGTTCTCATCCATCGTGCATAACCGAGAAGCTGAACTTTTGTGTAGTCCCATGACACCTTCTCTGTCCTCAGCCCCTGGCCACTACCCTTCCACTCTTTTCTTCTGTGAGTTTGACTATCTTGGATTTCTCATGTCAATGATATCATGTAGTAATTGTCCTTTTGTGTCTGGTTCATTTAACTTGGCACAATCCTTCCAGACTTACTTATTGTCACAAGTGGTAGGATTTCCTTTCTCATGGCTGAGTAATATGCACGTCCCAGTGCACATGTGTGCACACACATACTTACACGACATACAAACATGATGTGTATGTATGTGTGTATAGCATTTTTATTTACATACAGAAAAATGAAAACAGATTCTTCTTATATACTATACACCAAAAAAATCAGTCTAACAAAAATAAAAAAAACTTAGACGTAAAACACTAAGCATTATAATTTTTAGAAGGAAAATAGGGGAAGTGCTTGTTGACATGAAGCTAAGCAATGGTTTCCTGGTTTCTTGAATATGGCACCAAAAAACAAGCAACAACAACAACAACAACAACAACAACAACCAGACCAATGAGACTAAATCAAACTAAAAAGCTCTATACAATTTGGGGAATAATTCACACAGTGAAAAAGCATCCCATGAAATAAGATTAAAACAAACCTTCTCCTGGGAAAAGGCTTAAGACCTAGAATATCTAAGAACTCCACAACAGCAAAAGCCCAAATTAAAAACAGGCAAAGGCACCAAATAAAAAAGTCTCCATGCTAGATGCACACACTAGCCTGTCAGTAGAAGTTTAACATGATGACAACAATCTCGGAACCAGTGACTCCTGGGTAAGCTAGTATAGAATCGAGCTGTTTTGTAAAAATGCTTCAGAGGATGAATGTGGACCCAGATGCGGCACAATCTACCACAAAACTCCCACGGTTTATTTCAGAGCTTTAAATGTTTGTGTCCCCATCAGGTCATGAGGACACTTCTCCCTTGAGTGGGATTTGAATTGAATAGGAGGCCAAAGAGAGAACACAGCAGGAGACATTCAGGAACATCCCATTGTCTTCTGATCAGTCCACTACAGCCTTGAACCTGGGCTTACTAGCCACTGAGACTATAAGCAACAACTTTCTGTTGTTCGCAGTTTTCTGGGCATAAGGTATTTTGTTATAGTAGCTTGAATAGGCTAAGGTGCTAGTCTGTGGTAACTAAGAGGTACAATGGCTGCCTCGTTTGTTGGAATTAAACAGGTGGTCAATACAGCTAATGCTTTTGATCAGTTGCCTTAGCTGAGTGGTGATACAGCTAGTCTAGTTAAAATGGGACCTAAAGGGAGTCCTGTAAGCCTTGTTGTCATTTGTATTATGATTGGGGAACACTGGGAACTGTCCATTGCTTTCCACCCAAATTGACTCTTTCCCTCGCTGAGGACATTTCCCAGGCTCCTTTGCGTTTAGATAGGGCCACACGTATATGGTCAAGTCTTCATCACCATAAGTGATGTCTTTCCACTGGGGAGTCTATTGACTAAGGCGTCAGACATCTTTCCTCTACATTCTTTCCCCTTAACAGTGGAATGTGGATGTGACAGGGACTTTGCCTCTGACAGGAGAATGACTCCAATGCATCCAGCATGGCTGAGGAAGAAGGCAACCGGAACCTCCAAGCCACCGTAGGAACAAGTCTCACTTCCTGGAACCACCATGCTGGGGGCAGCAAGCCATGAAACATGCTGAGAAGTCCAGGGGTGTTCAGAAGCCCCTTGCTGCTCTGGTCCCAGCAGCTGGAACAAGTGAGAAGCCTTCAGCCCATGCATCCCATGTCAGATGACATCACAATCTGACAGAACCCAAGGCCGAGTGTCTCCTGAGTTCCCAGGGCACAGGAACCCTGAGAGGTTATAACTGATTATCACTGTTTCTAACTACTGAGGTTCCAGGGTGATTTGGCTTGGGGCAAGAGATTACCCAAGCAGATTTGTCTTCCATGATACAAGTCTACATCAAAATTGCCCTTAACACCTTCCCAACACACAAAGTCCTTGAATTTCATGTATTACATCATGTTTAAAAGATTTTATAAAAAGAAAATGAAAACTAAGCCAACCTAACTAGAGGTTAGGTACACAGTGCTCATAGCTGAAGCGTGAAACAAACTCCAGTTTCTGGTTTCTAGTCTGTCACTCATTGTATTCAGCAGGGAATCATAAAACTATTTGGGTAAAAAGATGCTCAGAGATGAGAAAATAAAGTACATAGATTAAGCGACTTGTCTAGAGCACTTGGCATCTGTAACCTACATTACGCATATGTGTGTGCGTGCATGTGTGCGTGCATGTGGTGTATGTGATGTGTGTGATGTATGTGACATGTGTGGTATGTATGTGTGTATGTACATGTTTACATATGTATGAATCTATCCCCCACTCTATGTACAAACAGAGATCAAAGGGTAGAGTAGAAACTAAATTATGACATGGTAATTTCCTCTGGCCAGAGCATCTGTGTACTTCACACGCTGGTTCAGTGTCATTTTACTTGGCCATCATCGTTGGTTTCATGCCCTGAAAGTGAGAGAGCTAGACCAGAGAGATGGCTTTCCCAGCCCCATTCAACCTCCAGGACGTGACTCCAACCCTGAAGTAACCAGAGGGTCACTAGCTGACACCCACATTGCCTAACTGCAGTCTGGCACAAGTCCCAACTCCATGCTGACACTGTCCTATATGGTACTAATGCCAGGCTTTAGTCAGGAAAGTTACTTACTGCCATAGGCCAAAAACAAAAAACAAAAACAAAAACACAAAAACCAAACCAAACAACAACAAAAAAAACCCCTACCAAACTCTATTTTTAATTTCAACTCAAAAATTAACCAGCTCCAGATTCACTTTGAGTAGGGCTTTCCTGTTAGCATGAAACTACTGGACTCATGTAGTAAGTGAACAACACACACATACATACACACAAACACACACACACACACACACACACACACACACACACACACACACACA
>OU015750.1:103558117-103592205 GCA_907169655.1 Acomys percivali | reverse complement strand
TTTCTTTTTTTTTTTTTGAGACAAGGTCTCTGTGTAGCCTTGGCTGTCCTGGACTACTCGCTTTGTAGACCAGACTGGCCTCGAACTCACAGGCATCCACCTGCCTCTGTCTCTGCTGAGATTAAAGACGTGCACCACACCCAGCTTTCTATGTAGTCTTGACCACTGCAAGCTTTCCCTTTTCCATGAACTCATTTAATTCTCACAGGTGCTACTATCATCCCTATTTTGTATTTGAACAGGAGGTAAATTTTTTTTTTTCTTCTGAGACAAGTTCTTACTATGTTGCCCTAGCTGTTCTGGAACTAGCTCTATAAACTATGCTAACCTTGAACTCACAGACATCTGTCTGCCTCTACCTCCCGAGTTTTAGGATTAAAGGTGTGTCCCACCACACTTGATCTAGGGTGTATGTCTTACAGTTACTAAGTGGTGACCCTGGTATTTGAACTCTTAAGCCTCAGGGTTCTATGCAGAGCACTACAGTAGAGCCCTGCACTCAGGGAGAGATACTGTCCCCACTGGACTTCACAAATGGAACACACAAAAAGGAATTTCTGCTGCGTACACTTGGCAAAGGCTCCTCCAAAGTAATGTTCTCAGTCTAGAAAAAGATTCAAAACCCATAGGCTGACTACGAGGAACATAAAGAAAGACATGGGCAGGTGAGATAGCAACCAGCCACAAAGCCTGTAGGAACTGGCCAGGAGCGACACTCACATACCACAGCATATATATTCCCGATGGTCTGTTTGCACCTTTTAGCTGATTCTTGAGCTAGTTATAAGGTCCCTGGAGCCCTGAGCTGGGGTACCCGCGGCTCTGAATCCTCATAGCTCTGTGAAAAAAGATGCTCTACAGGCACAGAGATGTCATTTATAACACGTGTGCCAAAGGAGCTGAGTGCAGAATGGGCTCTCAGAGGAAGTGAGCAGTGAGCATATGGGGAGAGCGCAGATCAAAAGGTGGTCACGTGTAGAGGACAAAGCCAGGCTGAATTGGCAGAACACATAGCGGGCATTTGGCACAAACCTAAAGAGTAATGCTGTAGAATGCCCCAGGAGAAGGGTGGTTACAGATGCAAGACTTCAGAGCCTCTTCCAGGGAGCTCAGAGGCTGGGGTAACTTGTGCTTTGTTTGCTGACACGAGAGCATCCAAGTCTCTCAGAGAGAGAAGCTAAAAGTTAACAGGTGACAGGGGTGGGGGGTGGGGTGGGGGTGTTAAGCCACATACATCACTGTTCTGATTTTTAAAACATGCCAAAGACCACAGTTGTCTGCATACATTCTATGCTCTTCTGACAAGGCAGGCAGAAACTTCACACAGAGAAACAGCAGACCCCAGGCATCTGACATCACTCCTTGACCCTGGGAGCCCTGGGAAGGTGCTACAGGTTTCCACCAGCCTGTTTCAACTCTAGATTGACTCTAGATGCTGACTCTAGATTGAGGAAGCACAAGCAAGCAGAGAAGGCCATGTGCCTCAGGCATGATGAGAAGTGTCAGGACTGGTCATGAACTAATCCAGAAGGTGGGACTTCGGCTCCAAGCATTGCTATTATTCACATGACCTTGGACAGACCGTTGAAGTGACTGAGTGCTAAAGGGGGCTTTTAGTACGGATCAGGGGCTAAAAGGATTACTGTAGTGTGTGTAAAGCTATCTGTCTGCTACCAAAGGCACGGCTCTGCGCTTTAGCTTCAGATTCAGTATTTGTCTAGTTGGTGTCTCTAATCGAAGAGCCAAACTCACAACCACATGGTTTCTATCTCCCTTGTCACCCAGAGCCCTGAATCATCTCCCAATTCACTCCTCTCAAACCCCCAGGCAGCATTAACTTCTCCCTAAACCAACCCAAAGTCAGGATCAGAAAAGTGACAACTGCTCTGACCTAAGGCCCGCTAGGTCAACCCCACAGCTGTGGGGCTGTGCACTTGTCCTACCAGACCTTTCTCACGGACGCCCCAATAAAGGCCCTGGGCAGGTAGAAATTTTCCTGAGGTCCTACCAGCCTCCTTACTGATTCTGGGACCTAAATGTGGCCTTTTACAGTATGGTATGGTATGGTATGGTATGGTATGGTATGGTATGGTATGGTATGGCATGGTATGGTATGATATGGCATGGTATGGCATGGCATGATATGGCATGGTATGGTGTGGTATGGTATGGCATGATATGGTATGATATGGTATAGTATGTCACGGTATGGTATGGCATGGCATGGCATGGCATGGCATGGCATGGTATGGTATGTCATGGCATGGTATGGAGAAATGTAATAAAAGTCTCCTCTCAAAGGCATTAATGTCTCCATTTGTTATTAGTCTCCTCCATAAATTCAAGCCCCACAGACATTTTTAAGCCTCCTCCACTCATTCTTGACCTCCACCCCCACTTTCATCTGTTTTGTATCGACTTCCTCCCTGACACTTGCCAAACCCAGTCTCTTGCCCCCTCAAGTCACCATTCTACACAGCTGCCTTCCAAGACTCCAGACGGGAGTGACTCTGCTAGGAAGGCTTGATGGAGTTCGTGAGGTCTGGGGATCAAGTCCACGCCCCTTAACTCAAGACCCCACACACACTCCCTTTGGTCTTCACGCCTCCCCATCTTTGCTCGTAATACTGCTCGTAACATGCCCTTCCCGACACCCTCCCTCCTGCCAACATGGAAACCACCAACACACTTAGCCAGCACCTGAAGTCCCCACTTAGGGGGAATGTCAATGTGCTGATGTGTTAATACTGTCATCGTCCAAATTAATATAAGATCTTCAGTAGGACTTAGAGCCTTTATGAGTTCCAAAATTAGTGAAGGTGTGGCAACAGCAAATATGTAATTTCTGTTGGCTCCAGTTTAAGAGTTAGCAGCATTCTCCATAGTTTAGAAGGCCTAATTCAAATTTTACTTGCTTGAGAAGGCCTATAGAGTTTCTTAAGATAATTTCTTCCTTGGATGTCCATTTAGCATTAACTTAATTGTTTACTCATATTATATATATATATATATAAAAAATACATATATGCATATAAGTATGTATATATTTAAATATAAATTTATAAATATATTATTAAATTAAAATATATCATATAAATATATATAATATATTTATAGAGAGGTGTTAAACATATGTATATTTTTATATATGTGTCTTTACATTTGCTTTCTCAGGATCCCAAACACTATGAGGTCAATAATGAAGTAAACCTTAGCGCTCTTTTCTTTCAGGTCTGTTAGCGCTACACTTAGCAACTGCTCAGTGAGTATTTATTAAATCTCAGTCCCATGATTATTCCAATTAAGCTAAGGAGTTCTTACCAAATGGTAATTACAAAGTTAATTATGAGAAATATGGGAAAAGAATTACATAGCTGGGCTTAAACTAATTAAAATAAGTACAGGTCAGAGTATAAGTCTATTAAATTCCAACAGAAAATAGTAATAGATATACTAAATTATTTAGGAGCATTATTCTGACATTTAGTCATTACCATTAATTATAAAATGGGGTTAATTTATTTATGTATTTTTGGTTTACATACATAAAAATTCTTCTAGTCTATAAACAAGCCAAATATCAGCTTATAACTGCACAGTTTTGTCTTTCTTTCCCCCATGTCTGAAGTTTCTAGACATCTACTAAAAAATAAAAAAAAAAAAAATTAAAAACTCCAGTTAGATTATAGGTGTCTAGCATGGGCTACCTCAACTGGCTTCCGGGTCGGAAGGAGGAAATGGGCCAGAGCTGGCTGCATAGGTCCCAGGGCAGCTCCAGATGCTCGCTCTCCCAAGCCTCCCTGGAACTGATGGCGGCCACGCAGTGCGGTGGAATGCACAATGCCGCAGCCACACTCTGCTAATGAGGACTTCTCCCAGGTCCTCAATAAACATCTGCGGATCAACTGATTCTTATCTTTGGACTTTCCTCCCAGTGTAATTGTTAGCTGAGATTTACAGGCACTCTTCCCTAGGTGGGTGGCTGGGCCAGGACAAGGAGAACCATGCCATTGACACAAGGAGAATCTCCTCCCAGCAGCCAGAAAAGCAAACAGTGGTTTAGAGGGGGTAAAATTTTCTCAAAAAAATCACTCCAACATGATTACAGGCTGTCACTAAAGAATGAGGAAGGAAGGGCTTTTTTTTCCCCCCGACTACAGGGTATACAACTCTGAGCACAGGAATGATTATTTTATATTTGGGCCTGATGGTAGTCTGTAAGCCTCTGAAATGTAAAAAGCCATAATAACCTAGGTGCCTGGCGTAACTTAAAAAGCATCAAGACGATTACACAGCTTCCTGGATTTATACCCCCTCACATTGCACATTCCTGCAGTCGCCGCTCTCAAATGCCGCCTGCATGTCCACTCTGTTAGGACACTGGCCAGGGTGGACTTAGACACTACCGAGCCACAGAGGTTTGTTTGACTGGGCTCATCAGCAAGATAAAGCAAGGGCAACTTCAGGAGGGCTAAATAACTCAAGTTGCATATGAGGAGTTAAGACGGAGCGACAGAACCCACAACCCAGTCGGGTGTTCCCTGGAGGCAGGGGTCCTTTGGAAGGGGCTATCTTGAGGACAGAGAACAGAATTTGTGAAATATCGCTCGAAGTCTCCTTGTTCCAGCGGGTATTAAAAGAGTCTGTGAATTTGTAGCAGATTCTGCTTCAATTTAGCTGTTCCTGAGTTCAACACTGGGAAAGAATCACAAGTGGACAGGGCCTAAAGCCGCATGACTGTAGAGCCAGCATGACTCTAGACCCTGCATGCTGCAGGTCAGAAGCAGAACTTCTTAATAGCTGGGGTGCCCCACCATCCTCTCAGAACAACCTCCCTAGCTCCTAATGCAGTGGTTCTCAACCTGTGGATAGAGACCCCTTTAGGGGTGGCACATCAGCTATCCTGTATATGAGATATTTACATTACGCCTCTCAGCAGTAGCAAAGTTGAAGTTACAAGGTAGCAAAGGAATAATTTTGTGGTTGGGGGTCAACACAACACGAGGAACTGTATTAAAGGGTTGCAGAGCTGGAAAGGGTGAAGAACCATTGCTCTAAAGGAATGAACCAGACCTTGACAGATTTCCTGGGTTGACATGTTTTGTTGTTTTTGTTTTTGTTTCCTGCCCCGGCCCCCCTCCCCCCAGACAAGGTTTCTCTCTGTAGCCTTGGCTGTCCTGGACTCACTTTGTAGACCAGGCTGGCCTTGAACTCACAGAGATCCATCTGCCTCTGCCTCCTGAGTCCTGGGATTAAAGGCGTGTGCCAGCTCACCCAGCCCCTGGGTTGACCTTTTAAAATTAGTTTTCTATGTGTGTGTGTGTGTGTGTGTGTGTGTGTGTGTGTGTGTGTGTGTGTGTATCTTGTACATATGCACATGATTGCAGGTGCCCACACTGGACCTGAAGTTACAAGCAGCTGCGAGTTGACCAACTTGTATGTTACAAACCCAACTAAGGTCATCTGCAGGAGCAATAAGCCCTGAGCCATCCAGGTTGGACTTCTGACATGGTACAGTGAGACGCTGATGATACATAACTCACGGCTTTCTTATATTTAGTGGAAAGTAACTGCCACTATACATTTCTGTGTCAAAAGGAAGTTTCACTGTTATAGGAAACACAGAACTAAAGGATAAAGACCATATTCACTTTTATTTAAAATATCTTTCCTGGCATCTAAGAGAAACTTTAAAAGTCATTCAACCTAGCCAGGCATAGAGGTACATTCCTTTAATCTCAGCAGGTAGATCTGTGAGTTCGAGGCCAGCCTGGCCTACATAGTGAGTCCCAGAACTACAAATTAGAAACTTGTCTTTAAAAAAAGTAAATTAAAAAACAAACAAACAAACACTCAATCTATCTCAAGGGAATACATTTCCTAATCTAGACTAAGACATTAAAGATTCTAAGATTCTAAGAGATGATTATAGGGTTGGAGAGATGGCACGAAGGTAAGGAGTTTGCTACAAACTTGAGGACCCAAGTGCAGTTCCCAGAATCCACATAAAAGCCCAGTGTGGCAGTGGCCCTAGGGGGTGGCAGTAGAGACAAACAGATTGTGGGTGGCTTGCGGCCAAGCCAGCTTAGCTCCTGTTTCAGTGAGAGACTCATCTCTTCTAAAATAAGGTCAAGAGTGATGAAAAAAAGACATCTACCAGTGACCTCTGGCCTTCACCAACCACTGACTTCTGGCCTCCCACACGTGTACCTACCCCTCACACACTAAAAATGATTTATCTATGGCTGTTGTCTTTACAGAACTCACTGAAAATAAAGACTTAAGAGCCTCTTTACCCGTTAAATATAAAAATATTTTACCCTTTAAATATAAAAATATAAGAGAATTAAAAACAAAAAAAAACAAAAAACAAAGGAGGCTAGGATCAGCTTGGACATTAAAGAATGCTTAAAAGGAAAAAAATGAAGGGAAGAGAATTAAAGGAATCTGACCCATTGCCATGTAGAATGGATCTCTGTTATATGTGGATGACCTAAAACATTAAATCAAGTGATATAAGCCAGAATGGTGCACATAGGATAATTATCTGCATATGAAATAGTTAGAGTAGGTGAATTCAGAGACCGGAAGCAGATGCAATGTCACTCAAAGTAAGCTGAGCCTAGACAAGACTGCTCAGTGGCCCCGGAAACCGAATTTAAGATAATGGCGAAAGCTGGGAAGTCACAGCGATGGTCACACCCTGTTGTAGACATAATGAATGCTGCCGAACTGAACTGTACAAACACTTAAAAACGGTTAAGATGGCAGATTTTATATTTTCTGTATGTTCCATAACAACGTAAGAAAAAGTAACAATGTCACATACTGGAATCCAGGGACTCCAAATGGCTGAGTAGGGTAGCTTGTGGGTTATGCCTCAATCGAACTCCAAACCCATAACACGGATAGGGCATAGCTGGGTAGGAGGAGAGACTGAATGATCTGTGTACAGTATGGCAACGTGCAAGTACAGATTTTTAAATAGGCAGCAGAGAGATTGTGATCATTCCCAGCACAAAGAAATGACAAATATTGGAAGTAATGGCTATGCTAGCCTGGTCTAACCATTGCACACCACCCCCGTGTACTAATATACATCACACCATAACCTTAAACATGTATAATTATATATTTTAAAAATTCAATCTCTTTACGTATTCACTTTGAAAAGCTATGTTCGCTATTATTTTGTTGCCTCACAGGCTCTGAATATTGTTACCGGAAGTTACACATTTTGTCAGGAGAATTCATGACAAGAGAGAAAAGGCTGGCCCCAGAGTGTGGGAACCTTGCATCAGGCCCAGCTTTGCCCCTGAAGAGGCGGTGCCTCCCGAGGCTCCTCCCCTGAGCGTTGCTTCCTAAGCTGTGAGAGAAGGCAGCAGAGGCAGGTGTTCAGCTTTTAAGGCAGCATGACTCATGCCCCTAATGAGTCCCCTTTAGTAGTTTAGAACATGGACTGGCCTTCTAGCTCCTTCCACGTTTTAGATATCTGGCTAAAACAATGAAATTACTTTCCCTCTTACAATAAATATACTTAGAATATTTTTTTCAGTGGTTTCTTAGTTTAATTCTTTTTAAAAAAATTTTATTTATTTATTTTTTATTTTGAGACAGAGAGAGCCTCATGTGGTCTAGGCTGACATCCGACAAGCTGAAGATGAACTCCGGTTTCCACTCTCCAAGCGCAAGGGTTACACGCATGCGCCACCATGCCTGGTTTATGTGGCACGGGAGATTGAACTCAAGGCTTCCTGTGTGCTCGGCAAACACTCTACCAGATGAGCTACATTCCCAGGCTTGGTTTTAGTCTCCTTGCAAATAGTTAGCCTGAGAGACATGGGTCACAACTACACAACTACACAAGTGACAACATTTAATTTTGATAACTCTTTAAACCGGTAGTTAAACAGGACCTGATGGTAAATGCTTGGAGGACGGAGGGACAGTAGTGTTTGAGACAAGGATTGAATTTGAGGCAAACCTGGGCTAGCTAGCAATTTCAGGAGACCCCGGGTCAAAACAAAACAAGCATGTGAGCTGTACAGATGAAGAGCATGCTGTATCTAGGAGAAAACATCTGGAAATCCCTCGCTTTTAAAACGTGCCAGGATGAAAGAGCAGTTCCATTTACTGTTTAGGCAGCTCTGGGACTCAGGGTCAGATAGAAGCCATTTGAGGGGCAGCCTGCCAGCTCTCAAAGCTCCTGGGAGCCTGTTACCGCTGGGTGCCAACTCGCTTCCGCAGCTGGCTCCGAGTCTCTCCATAGGTCAGCCAGCAAGACCAGAGAGTTCAAAGTAAGCATCTTTAGAAGTTCAAGGTTCAGACAGAAGAGAATGAGGTCAGGTATTTTAAAAAGTTTGCCTTCTTTCTTTCCTTTTGTGAAAATGTGTCTCAGAAAGAACTACAAGGTTAACCTGAGGCCCCTGCATCTCTGTCGTCCGCTTTATTGTTGCCTCGGAACAATGGAAATGAGACAGAAAATAAAAATAATTAGTGGGGAAACCAGGAGCTAAGCCCTTTGCCAATTTCCTGTATCAGAAGTAACAAAGTAATAGAATTTAGGTTAAAAGCTGCCAGAAGCCAGCACGGTACCTTTCCTCTCTTGGTGCTCAAACCCTTGAAAAAAGTTCCGCTTTCAAATAGAAGCTTTTGAAGGAAAAGAATGCAGGAATAAATCGCTCTTGCTTTGTGCCCCACTGAAGGTTTCCTGGTCTTTGATGAGGAAAAGGTAACACACCACTCCTTACTGAAGTAAGTTAGCCAGAATTTATATAAGCTAAGGAAAAAAAAACAGACTGTAGATCTAAGCGAGTAAGCTTGTAGCCATCTATCTCCCTGAGTCCCTTTTAAGAAAGTTTTTCAGCCACATGAAAGTAGGAACAACATACCCTGAATCCGAATTCCTCCTTGTCTCTGTGGGGTGGGTGGCTTCCATTCTGTTCTTCGAGGGGAGCTCCGATTCCTCCACCCTCTGACCAGTGTGCCCACCATGGTGGCCGGCAGCATGTTCCCGTGGTCTTGCTGGGGTGGAGGGCAGCCTGGTAGGCTGCCACTGGCAGGAGGTTTGTGTCCTCTTGGAAGGTGCTCCACCCAAGGGAAGACAGGCCTGGGCAGTTCCTCCCACCTCTGTCCTCCACCCACATCCTCATCTTGCCTGTGTCATGAGACCTCTCTCAAGAGGCCCAGGGGAAGTATGGGAGATGAGACAAGGAAAAAAAAAAAAAAAAACAGACAGCAGCAAAAAAAATTAAAAAATAAAAAAAATAAAAATGAGAGTTAGGAATGGAGGGAAGCAAAGGAAAAGATAGGCAATGCCATAGACGTGCCTATCTCTATGTATTTTGTTTGTTTGTTTGTTTTTCTAAAAGCAAAATTGAAAAATTGAAAAATGGCTATATAAGAGGTGAGGTAGAGTTTGTACTGGTTTGCCTAGGCCTATCAAGTCTCCACCACACCAGAATTGCTTCCACTTAGCCCGTTCCCTGCGGGACCATCCTTCCACCCCAACAGAACTGGTTTACAACATGAGTGTTTATTGGCTTTTGAGGATGGAGAGGGCAAGAGGCTTAGTAGTTCACAGCCATGTATGTTCTCAGAGCCTTTTGAAAAAATGAGCTGTTTGTAATGGACTGACCATCTCTCTTTATGAGCTACTGAGGCCACACTAATATCACATGCTGCTTACAGGTGCCCCCTACTGGCCAATATGACAGGTGCACACAGGTGAGAGAAAACCTGCATTAAAGCTGGAGGGACCAGGCAAGTAGTTCTGGAAGGCTCTGGAATCCCTTGAGTACCTCAGGATCCTGTATTCACTCAGTCTAGGTGGAAAGGACTAAGAGTGAATTAAATGCACGTGGCACAAGAGATGCCCATATCTCCTGGCACTATGACCGTAATGATTAACTAATTGAATGGCACATGTATAATTTCACATTTTCTCTTCCCAAGATACACCTTCGCTAATTTAAATAAGTTTCAGATTGCTTCTTCAGAAGATTTGCAAATTATGCAAATCCCTTGAAGTCGATCACAAGTTTTTTTGTTTTGTTTTGTTTGCTTTTTAAAGGCTATATAATTTCCACAACCACATATCAGTCAGTGTTTTAAGGACATACACTTTGCATATGCAGTTTACATATTTATTTGTTTTCTGGTTCCCTACTTACCTTAACCCCTTTCTTTTTGTCTATTTCTATTTTGTCCTGCTTTCGTTTATTATAATCACTACTGTATTGCTTTATGCTGTGCCATTTCTGCGTGATCCTTCCAGAGTTTGAGAAAACGGTGGTGTCACTTTCACAGCCTGACAGTAGGCATGGAGGGACGGGAATTTAGAACAGCATGAGAGCCAGCTTTGGAGTCTACTCAAACCACACCTCAACCTCAGGCTTCGATCAGGTCCCACAGCGGGGTGGAAAGGGACATGCAACAGGAGGTATAGGTCCTAGTCCTCCCTGGGGGGAGACAGAGTCTCCATTTTTTTTGTTTTTTTGTTTTTTGTTTTTTGTTCATAAGCAGCATTGGCCACAGAGGCCTGAGCTGGCCTATGGTGGGCCCAGAAGGAGCTACTTATGGGGCAGCGCTAATGATCTTATGGGGAAAAGGGCAATGAGGCCTCGGAGGAACTCAGTTTCCTGCCACACCCAGACTCACAAAGACAGGCTTAACCTGCCTTCTGATGGGGCTACTCCCTGCATGAGTAGGGTGGCTCCCGGAGAAGATGGCATTAGAGCCAGGATGGGCATCAGCAGACGCCCTGAGGCATGGTCCAGCCGTCTCATCAGGGGGCAGAATAAGGAGGCAGAAACAGGGCTGGGTGTTACCTGGAAACGTTTCTCTGTGCAATCCTGTATCCTACTGTAAGGGGCAGAACAGTCTAGGAAAGGAGCTGTTAGCATTGCAGGAGAGGCTCTGTCCACACACAGAGGTCAGTCACCTTTGCCCTCCTTAGGGTGAGGTGGAAGAGACATGGGCAGTGCTAAAAGCAAAGCATTAGGTATTAAGCCCACAAAGCTCCTACCAACATCCTCCCATGAGCCTCTTTTCTAATCATTACTGCCGCCGTATCATTGAGAACTCATCTCCAAAGGGCATAAGGATGCACAGGGCTTATGGGCAAAGCCATTTTAAAAGCACAGCAAACTGACCCAATTCCAGACATCCCTTGAAGAGCTGCTGTTGACAACCAGCAGAGGGAACAGGGATGTACATGGGGAAGGAGGCAAATACAGTTCTGTAACCCCTCACCCAACCTCCCCGTCTTCCCTGTGCGCTCATCTTCCCAAGGCGTCCAACCACAGTACTCCCCACACTAAACTGTGCTTACTATTGGCTGTTGGTCTGCCTGCCCCAATCAACTGGCTGTTCCCCAGCCTCACTGGGCATCAGAAACACCGCACGGGCGGGCTCCTCAGGACTTTCCTCAAAAAAAGGGCTCCTGCTGGACATGGGTTGACACGAGGGCAGCAATACGTTCAAGAAGTTGGGGCCCCAAGCCTTTGTCATTGTTTTGCCTGGCATAGTGTATGTAGCCAGCACATGGCTTGCTGTGTGAAGAAACTCTGCTCCATGGCCCCAAGTGCAGGAACATACAGCTCTTGTCTCTACACGCATCTTCTATCTTGCTTGCTTCCACCTCAGGTGTCACCCCGGTGGCAGGTGCCAGCTGTTAGCACTACTTGTCTTTGCTCTACCCCATTACCCGCCCTCCCCCTCCCCCTGCCCTCCCATCCCCCCCACCCCCACCCCCCGCCCCATAATTCCCACGGCTCTCTTGCCTGTGACGTTTCAGCCCAGATCACAACTGCCGCCTGTGTCCTGCCTCTCCCAACTCCACACAGAGCGGCCACCCTCGATACTCTGGAAAAGGGTCCCATAAGTAAGCTCACTCAGCACTTGGCACTGTGCTGTCTTCCACTTGCTGGTGGCAGCAGAAGGACACACAGTAGCCACAATCTCCCCCACAGGAAGCTGAGCAATCACCATGACTGCTGTGAGAAACAGGGACAGGAAGAGGAAGAAAGGTAATGTCCTGCCTGTGAGGTCAACTCCACCCTTTCCCAGTCCATACAAATGTACTTCCTTAAACAGGTCACACCGCAGGAGAGTGGAGATGTAGGACAGAGACATGAGATCACTCTTCCCCCATATTTGTCTTCTTTATGAACACTCCTGTAAAATAGTGTGTGTGTGTGTGTGTGTGTGTGTGTGTGTGTGTGTGTGATTAACTATTAACACTCTTTTACATTTCACAGACAAGTGCTACCCCACCCTCTGCATGGGATGAGAGTGGAATCAGCCCATGCACCTCTTACAAACTCTTCAGGACTTAATGTGGCTCTGGGCACCAGGCGACACCTGGCACACGCTGACTGAAGGGACGCCTGCTCAGCCTGGATGATATGGCTGTCAACTATGAACCATGTGCTAAGATGTTGGGGGTGAGGTAGACCTGCCATCTACTAGCAAATATTTGACCTCCTATTGTTTCCAGAGAGGTTGCTGGAGCAAGGGTAGGACTGAGTGGGGTATATTTCTTCCCAAGTACTAATTTTTAAAAAAATATTTATTTGGATATGAGTGGGTGTTTGGTGGGGGCATGTCTATCTGGGCACCACAAATGTACAGTCACCAAAGAGACCAGAAAAAGGCACTGGATTCCCTGCGCAGGATCCCCTGGACTGTGCTAGAGACAGCTGTGAGGTACTGTGTGGGTCCTGGGAATCGAACCTGAGTCCTCTAAAAGAGCACTCATCTCTCTAGTCCCATACTGATGGTTTTACTTTGATTTCCTTCCCCTTGGGCCAGTGCTGCATGAGTTCCTGGTCCCTATTTAACGCTTCCTCTCTCTCACACACTTGTTCTTGCAGGCCATAATCAAGAACTGGACAGTGTGTGTGTAAAATTAGTTGATTTCCAGAGAGCTACCTTGGATTTAACTCCTGATGTTCTTCTCCTATGTGGAGGGGGGTTGCCCCAGCTCAGCCCACCAGCTGCAAAGTATGTTGATGCTGACCCATCATAAGCCATGCCTTCCAGAGTTAGTAGTAAAGGTAAGAGTTTAATCTCTACCCATCTTACTTCTGTGTTTCCAGTTGGCACATTGGGTCCAAACTTGATTAGACTGAAAGGTCTTTGCTGCTTTGACCCCAGACTCCAGACCCCAGTATCTGAGAAATTGGTTTCTGGCCGTGGCGTTTGAGGAACAGATTATCTCCTGAAGGTGAATGCTTCTGGCTGATGGTGTCTAATAAATGTGGACCTTTTCTTTTCTTCTCTCTCTCTCTCTCTAAACCTTGGTAATCTACATTGAATAGTTCTATGTCACGATGAGCTACTGTGGCCTATGGGTAGCTGAGGTCCAGTGTTTACCTTGATAGTGGATTCAGCTTACGGTGACATTGACATGGGTGATTGGACCTTTCTCGAGTGTCTTGCATGGGCTGCAGGGTTGTCCCAAGCAAGGCCCAGTCCCTACCCTGTAAGCACATGGCTGGTATGTTCTAGTACGGGGCATCATGATCTAGTACAGGGATATATTGGTGGCGTTACCAGGGAGCCTGTTTTTGGGTGGCTCCTGATCTACATACACTAGCGTAAGGTTTGGGAAGCAGATGTACTTGCAAAGCATTGATGTTAGAAAGCTATGAAGGAAGTTGATTTTTACAGGAGTTACAGGCAACAGGGATGGGCAGTGTGGCAAGGCATCAAGCCCTCCACATTACACTGAGCTCCTGGCTTTAGATGGTTAATGCCTGGCCTATCACGCTATGCCTGCATAGTGCTACAGTCAGTTCTGTGATCAGGGCCAGGAGGAAACTGAGGAGGCACAAAACTGAGATTCGTGCTGGGCCCCAGTCCCTCAGCCTTAACGAGTTCTCTCAATGCAGTTCTGCTCTGGCCTTGGCAGTGGTTTTTGGAGCCAGGGACTGCACACAGAGATGATAGTCTAGTGTCTACAACTACTCCAGGGCCTAGGAAATAGTCCTGTTTGCGACACAGAATATGCAGCTATTGGTCAGTACACAGTTCTCAATATGAAGATCAGGGTAATTTGATCACTTCCTGTCTCTGAGCGTGAAGCCCAGCTTGGGTTGAACTGTACTGAACTAGGTGCTGTTCAAAGTCTGGTCTTCAATGTTAGGCAGAGGAAAACAGGGCGTATGTGAACACACGCAAAAACACATTGGCTCCTGCTCACATACACCAATCTGGAGGAAAAATCACTTGCAAACTCATTTAGGATTTAGATTCTCCCGCAGCTAAGCATTATTCCCTTGCTCTCGTGGGTGTGTCTCTTCTCCTACTGCCTGAATGGTGGGGCCATGTGCCCATCAAACCTTTTCCTCTAGCCCCGCCTCCCCTTGACTCAGGGCTTTTTCTTTCAGCTCTTCCCTTTCCAATTCCATTCAATCTGGCTTTTCCCACCACAGCCACTCTCTGTGGATGCCGCTGCCCAATTCAGTTGGTATTTATTAGTCTCTTTCTCATATAGCTTCTTGGCGGCGTCTGGCATGTTTGGCCACTGCCCGCCTCTCAAGGCCGCTTCCCTCTCATCTGGTTCTGCTCCTGCCTTCACTGAGGTTCCTTTTCAATCAGCCGGAAGGCAGCCATGACTCAGATATGCTCAGCTTCAGTGTCTGAGCACGAGGCGGATAGCCAAGTGACTGTTCCATATCCCAACTTTTGAGATTTCGCAGGAAGTGAAAGTACAATCTGCTCACAATGGAGCACAGTTGTCCTCATAGGCCAGGGTCCCAGGCAGAGAGTGGCACCACCACTGGGTCTCTGGCTACCAGATGAGCCATCTACCCTACTTTTTCTCCTTCGCTCCAGACAGTCAGATCATTACCGGGTCCACTCAACCTTTTCCTTTCTTAGCTCTCTCTTACACAGCCATGGCTTATTCTCCCCAGGTTACCTTGTATCTGCGTTTGTATCTGGCTCCTGGATGGCGCAGACAACTGTACCACGCTCTTCCAATGCAAACCTGACGTCATCCCACCCCGGACACGCTTTCATGCCTTCGAATCTCTTCTAGGATAATGGTTAAGACCTTCAGTGTGTCTCAGCTCTTTCCTCCTTGCTAGCCTTCCCAGTTTTGACCCAAACACCCTCCAGACCCATCGCTCTCCTCTGGGATTCTCCAGGCCTCATGGTCTTCTCCGGGTCATTTTGATGAACCCACTTAAGCTACTGTCAGGGTTTGGCTCCTCAGGTGAGGAGGACATTTTTTTTTCCTCCTGGCATTTATAATTTGCAATAACTATTTGGTTTCTAGCCATTTCTCCTACTAATCTAGCATACAGTAATGATGGTGGGAGTACTTGTTTTTTTTTTTTTTTTTAGTACTTGTATCATTTTTCCCAGAGTGTAGATTCATACTCGGAATTCAGTACCTATTCTATAAAAACTTGTTGAATGAATGAGTGAATGAATGAACAACTATTATGCCCTAGAGATCAGTATAATTAGTGAATGAGATATTTCTATCATCACTGTTGTAAATTAAAAAAAAATGCTATTGTTTATAACGAGGTACTAAGTTCTGGTAAAGAAAGCCCATAATTATTAAACCATTCCCAGGGGAAAATATGATTCATTTTATGATGTTTCCTTATTTTACGGTTTCTTCAAAGAGAGAGTCAGGCTGAAATGTAAGTGCCTACATTTATCTCCAACTTGGATCGAATATTTACATCTTCTTCACCCCTAGAAGTGCTGTATCGCCAGACACAGCCATGAAGCTTGCGGAACCTAACTGTGGTTTAATATTCATTATAAAATCAAAATACGGATGAAAACATGCAGGAACTGCTTAATTTTCATCTTATTAAAAAATATAAAAATGAGCTAGAGAGATACCTTAGGGGTTAAGACTATCTGCTGCTCTCAAGGGAGGAGAGGACTTGGTTCTTAGCATCTGTGTTGGAGGCCTCAACACTGCAGTTCTAGGAGAATCTAACACCCATGTATGACCACTTGCATGCACATGGTACATATACATGCACGCACATCATACATACTTACATGCATGCATACACACACACACATCAAACACACATAAAAATAAAATAAATCTTTTAAAAGGCACAGAAACTTAGAAATAAAGGTGATGAATGGAGCAATCTCACAGCCAACCCTTAAAATATTTTTTAAAAATTTCCATTCATTTTGTCTGTGTATCAAAAGAAAAGGCTATGTAATATGCTATCTTCACTTATATATAAAATATAGTAAGAGTTTGTTTGACATATTTATTTTGTAGGAAACTGTCCCTCAATATTTTTATCCTTTTTTTTTTCAGAGCTTATTATTTATGTTCTTAATCATGAAAGAAGGTTGAAGGTTTAGTATTGGTTTAGGTTCAGTAGTGCTCAGTGATTTGGGGTTTCAGCGACAATAGTGGTGTCCCCAAATGGTAAAACCCACCTGCTCAGCCACATTTCAAAGACATGAAAATGTTTGTCTTTGACTCAAATACTCCTTTGCTTTTCATGGTTAGAGCAGATTTTGAACAAGACCTCAATATTTGGCAGCTAGAAAGAGCCATCTGCTCTAGCAAAACCTTTGTTAATTGTAATTCTACCCTGAAATTTGAACCCTATGAAACCCGGGCACTCTGAGTGAGATTGGTAAAGAATTGTAAGCTGGGGAATGTGCCAACATCTCCCGCTCTCTTTTAAGAGTATGTGGATTAATTACAAGGCGCTGAGTGACTAGGATTAGCCTTTATCCTTGCCTGCACGAAATTAATTCCTACCACTTACATCAATTAGACCGGGTCAAGATGGGTAATTCAGGCTGAACCTAACATAAAGAGGCCTGTTTGCCAGGGTATCTGACGACCATTGAATATGGTCCATTAAGGAGGAACTCCTGGCTATGTGTGGAGGGTGACTTGAGGCATAAGGAGTTAGTCTCTTTTTACTTGCTCTATGGAACTACTAAAGCTTACTCAGACAATGGAGAATTTAGGTTCCACTGGGAGTGGTTTAAAAACATTTGTCTGCAAAGAGTGGAAACTCAATTTACTATATTTTTTTTTGTGAGAGGGGCTACATTCTGTCTTAATGCAGCAGTCAGCACTCATACCAACATAATTTTAGACATCTTTAAGGACACGGAAATATATTGAAAGCTTGTATAAGGTGTCTCTCTTTACTCCGGTGTAAAATATTTGCTATGGACATTTTAATAAATGAGCAGTTGTCAGTCCCAGCACTCGGGAGGCAGAGGCAGGAGGATCACTGTGAGTTCGAGGCCAACCTGCTCTACAAAGTGAGTCCAGGACAGTCAAGGCTACACAGAGAAACCCTGTCTCAAAAAACAAAACAAAACAAATAAATGAGCAGTTGTCTAGGAATTTTCTAGATAACAAAAGTTGGACAAGCCCAGACAGGAGCAAATTTCTTTTTATAAGGATTTTTCTGTGACCTCCAATGGTCCACGCTCTTCCTCTCATTCCTTTTCTCTCAAATACATCAGTCCCCAAACCTGCTTTAACTTTTGCATCTAGATGGACGTGAATATAGACATTTTTCTGACTGTAACTATTGCTATTAACAAAATAATAATAAAAAAAACCATCATTCTCGTGGCCCACCAAGGTACTAAACAATTTTGTCCCATCTTAAGTACAAAAGAACCTGTGTAGACACAGCAATTCAGAGTATAGAATCCCCTCCTCTGTGATCCCAGCCTTTCCCACGGGGGCATGTACCTGGTATTGTGGAGAGCACACATAACCTTCAACCAGTGGAATGCAATCTCAGTCTTGGATGCTTTTTCTTTTATATTATATCTGGTGTTAGTAACTTACTTGGTTTAAGTAATTCTTAGTGCTTACCTCCCACTAGGAAAACAAAGGTGAGGCTGAAGGCACAGAGCCTCCCATCAAACCCACCGTCAAAACAGCACACTGCAGATGCTGCATACAGCCTAGGGCAGTGTGTGTCACATCCTCCAGTCCTCCTTCTGTTATTCATGCTGTGTCATCATAAACAAGTCTCTGCCCACTACAGCCTTCCCCACTGTGGATTGGGAAATGGTACCAGGAGACGGGTGACGAACAACAGGCATAAGGCATACTGGAGGACCTCACCAGAGGAGCTGTTGCTATCAGGAGGGAGAGGAGAAATGGTCAGGTTAGGTATATGCAAAGAAGTTCCCTCCCCTTGATGGCTAACACACATGCTGAGAGCCCAGCATGCCACGGGCAGTTATGCCATTATTTCTCACTTGCTATGCCATGCCAATTTACAGGTAAGTTTTGAGTTCACCACAGCATTTTCAAATAGTAAACCATTCCCAAGTTGTCTGCACATTCTGCAGGAAGTGCATGAGATACAGATTAGCACTTTCAACTGGAAATAAAAGTGAAACCAGGAACCTCCCTACCTAACAATCTGCAGTCATAGACAGCGAGCATGGGAACCTGGCTGGCTGGTGACCTCCATCCTGGTGGGTATGCCATTCTCAGGTAAGAGCCTGAGTCCACATTCCCTTCCCTAGAGCAGGCTGGTTCTGAGGAAGACAGACTGGAGAGAGGCTGGACTCTGAGCTCATTCATTCTGTCATCACTATCAGACTAAAACAACTATCCAGATACCGCAAGCTCTGCCTATCCAAACTCTCTGGTAACTTTAGGGTTACCACAAATCCCCTTTTCAACCCTTGTTGATTCCCACCCCCCCCCCTTTAAACTGGGTCGTTCAAGTTCTCACGTCCATAAGCAAGCACGGTATCGGAAACTATAACCTTCCTCTGATGATTCGGACTTTTGCTCGGCCTCAGGGTCAGCTCCACGGATGAGGAGCCTGACACTGGACACCAGAAAGACAAGTGAAGTTACTGAAAGAGGGACACCCAGTAGGCTTCTACTCTTTCCTAAATCAGTTCCTGATGGCTAGTACTCTAGGGAGAGGGGAGCAAAAATGTTGGATGCTTTAAAAAAAATAAACAAACAATGGGGTTGACACAACAATGGTTCTTTTTACGAATGTGTCCGTGTGGGGGTACACGTGTGTGTAGGTGCGTGTGTACGTGTGGAGGCCAGGGATTGGCATCAGGTGTGCTCCTCTATCTCTTCCCACCTTGTTTTCTGACACATTAAACTTGCAGCTGGCTGACTTGGCTAGACTGGCTGGCCAGGAAATCCCAGGGGACCTACTGTGTTGGATGCTCCAGTCCTGGGATTACAGGTATGCCTCGCATTTGGCTTTTTACGTGGGTTTGAACTCGAGACTTGGTGTGACGAGTGGCTTGACCTACTGACTCATTGCTCCAGCACCCCTCCCCCAACACCAGTTCGTTAAGGGCTCTGTGCAGGAATATAGAATATCCTAGAGTCTACTGAGCTGAGATGTGTTCTTGGTCACATTTACATACGAGACAGCAACCAGTACCTATGGATAGGGAGATGAAAATGAACTGTGATGACCAGGACGTCCATAGAAACCCTAGGAGTCTTTCCCTGAGACGGCGGTGAGTTAGCTCCACTTTGCAGAGTTTACAAACCACACAGAAGGGCGGAAAAGAATGCGTGTACATAGGTTCAAAGATACAAAGAGCTTTGAGTAGAGTGGGGCATCCATTGACAGTGGCTTTGGAACATGTCTCCGAGATGATTTGCACCTTCTGCTGAGGATGCTAAAGGCTAATTTTCTGTAGCATTAGTCCCTCAGAGGCGAGCCAGATTCCTGTTCCCACACCTACATTATGGAATCAGAAACAGCATCTGAATGCACATCAAATAGCCTTGCTTTTCTGGCAGCCTATGAAAAAAAAAAATCAGCCCCAGTGTTTGAAGCTGGCATTTGTTTACATAATGCAACCAGCCACGGATGCCAAACACAATAATTAAATGCTTTACAAGTGCAAATCTTGCCAGGATCTGTAATTTGAGGGCGGGGAAATAAGCCCAGGGTTGATATGCAGCAGAAAGTGCTGAGACACTTAGCTTGCGCTGCTCAGAAGCAAAGACACACCGAGGGGCCGAGCTGTGGGAACACGGGACGGAACATAGCCAAAGCTGTTTTAGTTTTTGCTGTCCTCCTTTTACCCACACATGGCGCTCTTCTTTCTCACCCTAACTTGGAAAGTGGTGTCTTCATGGGCCAGGGAGATGACTCAGTCGGTAAACTTTCTTGCTCCACAAGCGTGAAGCCCGGAGTTCAGATACTCAGCACACCATGTATAATCCAGGCACACAGGAAACCACATATATCCTGGCCACTGAAGTGTGGAGACAGGGGAAATCCCAAGGCTTGCTGGCCAGCCAGGTTAGCCAACACGCTGACCTTCAGGTTCAACAGAGGGCTTGTCTCAAAAAATAAGGTGGAGAGGAGACTGAAGGAAGATCTCTGGCCTCCACACGTGTACACACACACACACACACACACACACACACACACACACACATGTGCATGCACACACAGAAACACAGACATGTGCTCACACACACTCACATGCACACACTCCCACTGTGAATAAAGGTATCCTCCTTTCCCGTCACAGCAAAAACCACCTGTGTGGCAGTGATCTTAAATATCTATCGAGAAACAATATATAACCATTCTTTCCCTCTCTCCATCCCTTTAATTATCAAATAATTCTTATACCCTCCTATATCCCCTAAAACCTACAACTGGTGACCTAGTGTCGGTTTATTGACTTGCAGTTACAGTATGTGGGTAATAAGGTATTTCCCCCGCAAAGGACAGAACTCTAAAGCCATAGTAGAATCATCTTTAATCTTCATGTTTCTGCCTCTCTGCAAACAATGAATAAGCCCCTTGGTGTCTCCTGGGGATTTAGAGAGAAACAAGAAAAAGCAGATAGGACAGCAGCAACTGCCAGCTAGACTTTGCTGGGCTCTTTTTAGTTCTTACTGCCATTAAGGCATCCGTGTGTGTGGCCATGCTTTCTTTATCTCTGCAGTTCCAGGTCTCTTGGCAGAGGGCTCCCAGCACAGCTTTTAAAAGGTAATGATAGGAAATAGACACATTAAGACGAAGACTTCTTATGTCACTATCTTTATCAATTATCCAAATAGAGTTTCCTTGATAATATCTATACATCTTTATATATGAGTGAACCCCCTGGGTGACAGGATGGTCAGCTCCATGACTGGCCTACAGTACAAGGCTCCTTGGCTTTGTTCCATTGCTATTAGCCATTAATACAATTGGGTGCAATAGCTACCATGAATCTACAAAAGGCTGGCCTGGATTTATCTCTCTCCTACTTAAAGCCTATAACCACAGTCTCACTGCCTTTTCAGATGGAAGTGAAGCACCTTCGCATGACCCGCACGGCAGATTCCTTGCCTCTTCCCAACCCCATCACCATGGATCTCTAGCCTCATCGTTTGCTCTTTCTTTCACTGATGTCCCATGGGACTTCTCTAATCTCTTACCAACCCAAATCTCTTAAGGCTCACCCACTTATCACGGCCTTAAAGCCACTGTCGCCCAGCTCCACAAGACTCTCAGCTCCCTGTGGGTTACATTTTGTGTGTGTGACTCAGTGGTCCTCAGCACTTACCACAGGACTGGGCTGATTGGAGGCCTCACCAGCATTCCTGTGTGAAAGGCTGATGGAGCACACGAGGGCCTTGGCTGATTCATGACTTGACCATTTGCTCACAGTTTGCTGCTTTGGTTCCTGCTTCATAGCATCCTCATCATTTCCTCTTTTGAGGGATGATTTTTAGATGGAGGAAAAAAGAAAGAGCAAGCAGAGCTGCTTCCATAGCACCATCTCCCCAGCCAAACAACTCTTTCTTTCTTTCTTTTTTTAAAGATTTGTTTATTTATTATGTATACAGTGCACATCAGACTACATTATAGATGGTTGTGAGCCACCATGTGGTTGCTGGGAATTGAACTCAGGACCTCTGGAAGAGCAGTCCATGCCCTTAACCTCTGAGCCATCTCTCCAGCCCCCTCAGACTACTCTTTCATACCCACAACTAACAGGGTCATGAGCTCTCCAGGGCTTTTCATACATGCTTGTGTAATCCACTGCTTCTCCACTGTTCCTAGGATGAAGAAGGAACCCAAAAATGTCACTGAACTTTTGAACATGTGAGTGCAGAAGTGTATTTTTAACCCTCTTATTTTGAGGGCTAACATGGTGGCCCAACTCCAGGGGGCACCATTCACAAAGGTCAGCAGCACTGTGCACAAAAGGTGCTCACACTTTTAGTAGTGGCTGGTGGTACTTCTGCTTGGTGCATCACGGGTGCTCTTTCTCGATTACTCATCCAGCTGCTTGTAGGTTTTATTCTTTATTAAAAACCCAACATTTATCCTACGCATATTAAAAGCATGATTGAAAGGACTATAGCCCTTATGAAGTTAGTAAAAGAAAAGTGAGAATCTATGGAAATAGAATCTAGTTATTAAGTCAGTTTTTTACTAGAGCCCCTTGCCTCCTAGAGTACTGCTGATTTTTGAAAACAGATTTTTCTCCCTCACTGTTTATTTTGGAAGCATGAATATGTGTAAAGATACAAATGAAAAACCAGTATTTTTTTTTCTTCCACCAAAACCCATGAGACATATGAACAAAAGCAGATAACTACTCATTAAGGGATCAGGGGTTAAAAACAATGTCAATGTTTTCCTTGAATGCAAAACCCTTCAGTTGTTCCAGGAATGGCTTACAAGGAAATCAGAATTCCATCTTAGGACCACAATCTGGATTAGAGCCACATGCACAGGATGAGCAAAGGGTGCGCGTGCGACTACAGGCTGAGAGTCTCTGGGCTTTGTGACACGTGGCCTATGGAACTACATAAACAACAGACTGCAATATCAAATGAGGTGGTGAAAACAGGTAAGCGTTTAGCCTGAAGCCAAACACAGTTCACATGAGTCCTACAGTCAAGAGACTGAGCAAAGAGAATTGTTAGAGGTTCAAGGCCAGCCTGGAACACATAATAAGAGTTGGTCTCAAGACAAGCACAAATTTGGCCCCAGAGAGTATTTCCTGATATTTTCCATGTCCACTAAGGGGCTAATTGTCCCCATGGCCCAAGACCTCTGGATATTAGCAGATGCAGTTGGAAGGGAGCCAGGCTTCCACCGTCACGTAAGGACTTTTGTAGAAACCAAAGGTTATCACCAAAGCCTTTCAGCTTCAGTACACTCAGACAAAAGCATTCTTTTGGTTCCTATTTAATCTCATTAATTACAATAGAAACACTGTTATTATTATTATTATTATTATTATTATTATTATTATTATTATTATTTTGAAGAGTTTCTATCCCCTATGTCAGAGGGTAAGCTGTCATCTGGAACCTCCTTCTGTCCTTTCTGAAGCTGCAGTGTGGCTGTGGAAGCATGTGAGTTAACCACAGCCATTGGGGTTGAGGCTGGCAGCCTTCTTTCTTAGTCAGGCTGTTCTGCAGAACTGGGTCAGGGAGAGAAAGAAGTCCAAAGAAGAAGGCTCAGCCTAAAATGTCTAAAAATAAGTTAGGATTAACAATTGCTTTGAGAAGAGTCTTGCCAGACGTAGGGAATATATTGGTCATAATAATTTGGCTTTCATTTCATTTGCATTTAAGGTCAAATAAGACAAAAATCTGTTTTGCATTACTTTGTACAAAGTAGGAGTATTTGGAAAATCTGTATTCCGTGTCATCAAAAGATTAAAATACTTTTTATAGAAATAAGCTTACATTTAGATAAATAGAATACATTTTTAATGGCTTGCTGTACTTTCACCCTCAAATATTCAACTTATTTTCAGCACTCCCATACAAAAGACCAAGATGTTAAAGCCTTTATGCAAATACTTCAGAGCAGGCCTGGTTAGGAACACAAGACCCAGCTCACTGGAATGCTGAACTCCCGCTTGGTCATTAGCCAGCACGGCTCCATGGAAACCAGTGTTTCTACAGATCAAAGGACACTTTAATGCTTAAGAATTGCCTCAGACTTCCCAATAATAGAAACTAGGCTGAATATGAGTACAATTTCTCAAAAGAACCATTAAGGTTTATTGTGGAAGATCTCAAAATATCACACACAAGCATGCACACATGGACATCCTAGAAACTCACAAAGGGCTCTCCAAGTAGGCCATAATATTCTCTGGCCCCCTCTGTCTGTCTTACTGTGTCTCTTTCTGTGTCTCTGTTTCTGCCTCTCTCGCACACACTTTTAATTTTAGTTTTTGGTTGCAAAAGACACAGATAGGAAAGCCAAACCTTTACATTTGTCCTTAGCAGATGAAAGTAGCAATGCGCCTTGGCCAGTCTACTTGTGGACACCAAAACACGATAATATCTGGGCATATGGAGTTTTCCTAGTGCATGGGAGCTCTCATATGCATCCAAAACTCACTTAAAAACCAGACATTAGCCCTTCAGCATTAGTCTTTACTCTCACACCTCTGGAAAACACTGTGACATCATCTTTGTCTACAAGCAGTCTTCAAGAACTTCCTTTTACTTCTCTTTATGCTACAGAAACAGATTCCTGGTTGTGGTGGTTTAATCTTCATTGTCAACTTGCTTGGGTTAAGAGTCACTATGGAAACACTCTCTTGTGTGTGTCTAAGAGGGTGTTACAGCATAATTTGTAAACAGAAGCCTATTCTAGTTCAAACTCCGTTTAAGAGACCTAGGTGGACAACAGGACACCACCCACCCATCACTACTTGTTGATCATTGGCCTAAAGAACTTCATGTGTAAAAATTGTTTTTCTTGAAAAATGTGTCTATTGAGACAAAGGATTGAAAACTATAGCCCTAAAATATTTGGGGGATATGAAAAGCCTGAAATGTAGAGTTAGGCAACCAAAGGCAGCATAAACCAGACACAAAGTATGTTTAATCAGGCCCAGTTTTCATGCCAAATGGCTTAAACACTTGGGGTCCAAGTTTTAAAAAGTCTGATGCAGTCAATCAACTTTAAATAACCCACCATGATGGTTTATCTTTAATTGCCCATTTGACACAACTCAGAATCACTTAAGAAGCCTTTCAGCGAGGGATGATCTACATTCGATTGGCCTGTGGATATGTGTATGGGGGATGGGCTTACTGAAGTTATTTAATGTAGGCAGATCCGGCTGACTGTGGGCGACGCCATTCCCTAGGAAGAGGTCCTGAACAGTTTAAGTGAAAAAGTCAAGCTCAGCGCAACCAACAGCAAGTGAGCGTCACTTCATTCCATCTCCACCCTTGACTGTGGATAGGATGTGACAAGCTGTCTTGGGCTGTGTAACCTGCTGCTGTAACTTCCAAAGGGATGGACCATGACTTGAAATTGTGAGCTACAATAAACCCTTTCTTCCTTAAGTTGCTTTCTGTCAGGTTATTTTTTCACCGCTGCTTCATAAATGAACCTAGAATACCTATGTTTTTATTTCTCGGCACTAAATAATATGTGTGATGGGTGTGTACAGATGCACATGGACACACGTATTATATGTACATCCCCTATATTCCTTTTATGGAGACTATGAAGAATCTTATAATATGTATGCAGTTATATGGCGACAGTATCCTAGGCTAGAGGTGTTTTCCAGTTCAGGGTTTTTGTTTGTTTATTTTTTTGTTTTCTAAATTTTAGACAGGATCTCATGTTGCATAACTGTGCCTTAAGCTGGCTATATAGCTCAGGCTGGCCTTTAATTCTTTAGCCTCCTGCCCTCACTTTCCAAGTGACAGAATTGCAGGCAGAGGCTACCACACTAGTTTGTGTAGTACTAGGGGTTGAAGCCAGAGCTTTATGCACACTAGGCAAGCACTCTAGGTTACACTCTCCAGTCCCCGAATTCACTTTTTTTTTTTTTTTAATGGCATCACTAATTTTCTCTGGCCCTCAATTCTCTCACAGCTAACACAAGATGCTTATGAACAGGTCTTTTCTCGGTCAAAAATTAACACCCTGAAAAAAAAATTAACACCCCGGTAAGGCTGAGGTGAGCACAGACACACTAGCTCACAGGTTGCCTGGAGGGTAGAACCAGGCAAAGAGACACGGGGGGGGGGGGGGGGCGCTAGGCAGGCAGGGGGGGGGGGGGGGGGACAAACAGGAGGAGGCAGAACCAATTCGATGGAAACCACAGAAGAAGCCCTTGAAGCTGGGAGCAGGTGCCAGCCTGTGATGACCTCGGCTTGATAAGAACATAACATTTACCCTAGGTTTTAAACTCCCTTCCATCCCCAGGCACCATTCTGACTTGAGTGTCGTGGTTGATTTCAGACACCCACAACCCCATCAAAGTGCAGAAAATGGGCCATCTAACCCTTTTAATATAGTCTATTTAGGATGCTGCGTGATACTTACATAACTTGTTTTTGAACCAGAGTCCAGAATAGGGGAAAGACTTGGAATGAACCACAGATCTTCACCATACTGTTTGCCTAAATATATATATATTTGTTTGTTTGTTTGTTTGTTTGTTTTATGTATATGAGTGTTTGTCAGTATGTTTGCATATGTAGACAGCATGTGTGCCTGGTGCGCACAGAAGTCAGAAAAGGGCATTGGATCCCTTAGAATCGGAGTTATACAGATGGTTGTGAGCTGTCATGTGGGTGCCTGAAATCAAACCCAGGTCCTTAACTGCTGAACCACCTCTCCAGTCCCTGTATTCGCTCTGCAACAAGAAGCCCTTGTTGAAATAAGGCCATTTGCAACTTGAAAGAAAGAAAGGTGGGCGGTGCTGGTCACCTATTGCAGAGCCCGTCCTCTTGGGCTTCGGAAGCAGAGAGGCTGCTGGGATGTCTGTACTCAGGGCCTTGCAGACTTCACTGTGCTTCCTTCCCACTCAGTGACCTCCACGGCAGGGCTCTCCACGCTACCTTGGCCCACATCCCTTCGCCAAACCTTAACACCCAGAAAAGTTGGACAGTTTGTGTCCTATTTTATAACTAAGGGCAACTTTTCTGCATGGGCCTGTAACGAGTCCATTCAGGAAGCAGAGATAACATGGTTCGAAAGGAGGAAAAGCCAAATTCCCAACATCAACTCCAGTGACTAAATCAAAACATTCTAGGCTTTGACAGGCAGGAAGAAAAGTTCAATTTTTAGTGCTTTCTCTCCTCATAATATGTATTGTTGGGGAAGGGAGACATGAGGGAATTCTGACCTTGAAGGACTGCTGTCTTGAATAGCTTTCAGCCTGCAAGGCTGTGTCCAAAATCACCCTGAGCCCGGACTCGGCATCTGGAGTGTGGAATGGATTTCCCATCAGCAGAGCACTAGACTGGAAAGATAGGGTCCAAGCTGCTGATATGGGTCTGTTTGGCCCAGTCACTAAATACCACAATGTGTCTGGCCTGGGCTGCAACCTAGTTCTACGCGGTGATCTGAGCCAATGGCCTCCAACCAACCTCAGCAGCTTTGTGGTTTGTCTCCTGCTTTGATCCTTGTCCCCATAGCCCATGTCCACATCCTAAATATAGATGAAGAGAAAGCACTTCTAATGGTGATTTTTCACCTAGAAAGCTCTAGAAGAGATGCATCCCAGTTGTACACAAGGTATATAGGTAGGCTCCGGCACAGCTGCAAAAAAACAAAACATCGCTGGCCTAGTCCAGGCTTTCGGCACAATTGGCTCTGGATACAGCAAAAGCTAGACTTGGGGTACCTTCTGTTCAAGGAGCCTGCAGCTATCTTGATCCTACGTGAAAGTGACATCATACTTGTTTATAACAGAAGACATGTCCCCACCAAAGTATGAGGCATAACTCAGAGCGTTTGCAATACTAGGTAGGGATGGGAGTTAGGCGCTGACAGACTGTATTAAACACTTTGCTTTATTTAGGAATAAGAAGCATGCAACGATTAAGTATAATGGCTGACCACATGGCACTGATGCTCCACTTCTCCCTTCCTGACACTTGTGCTATTGAGGTTTCCACCTCCTCACCCTTTCTCCATAGTCACATTACACTCCACCATTTCCTCAGCAGCAATTTAAATTTACTTTGACTATTAGGCTAGAAAGTGTTTTTTTCCCTGAATATATAATTATCTGTGAAAATAAAATCCGTGTGTATGTGTGTATGTGTTTATGCATGTGTGTGCATATGTGTGCATGCATGTGTGTATGTATATGTGTTGTGTGTGTATGCATGTGTGCATATGTGTGGTATGTATGAGTATGTGGTATGTGTGTGGTGTATATAAGTGTTTGTGTTTATGTGGTTGTGTGTGTATGTGTGGTGTGTGTGGGGGTGTATGAGTGGTGTGTGTGTATGTGTGTTGTGTGTGTATGCATGTGTATGTATATATGGTATGTGGGAGGGTGTGTATGGGTGTGCCACCTGTTTGTTTTGACTTTGGGGTTTGGTATTGGGATGGAACCCAAGGTCGTGTACATGTTAGGCAAGTGTTCTAGCACTGAGCAACATCTCCAGCTCACAGAAACTTTAGAACACAAGCACTTCCTGTGCTCCGGCTCTGAGATGGCTTACTTGTGAGTTACATTCCCCTGAATCGGGAGACCACATCATTCAGTCTGTTTACTAAACATCTGCTCAGAGAGCCATGCATTGGCATTCATGGGGGTGGTTCTGTGGTCTTTGGAAACACTCATATTGAAGGATGATAAAAATGTCACTGAATTTGCATGTAACCTACACAACCAGTCTAGAGATTTGGAATTATCTCATGTGTATATTGTACATTTGTACATCTCAGTGTACATTGTATCATAACTAATGCAATGTATACATTATTCACATAGTTGCTATACAGTACCATTAGTGGAATAACAATAATAAGGTCTGTATGTGCTCTGTATTGTTCAGTTAAAAACATATTTTCAATCCACAGTCGGTTGAATCCATGCATTCAGACCTGGGTGTGGATGACGAACTGAATATAAGAATAAATACAACTAAATAACTTGCTTCCAAGGCTAAAACCAAATAAAGTAAGAATGAATTAATTCTTCTCATATAAGCATTTGTGATTTTTAAAATCACACCCACCACACCAAAGTGTGGGTGTGTTTTGCAATTGTAAGTCTGAATCAGGCTTTGGAAAAGTATCAAAATAACCTAAGAAAAGATTTTCTTACTGTTTTTGAAGATCGTCAGAAGAATGGTCGGGGGGAGGGGGGGAGGAATAAATGATCCCATTTAACATTTCAGAACAGTTTAATGGGTTGTGTCACTTCTTAGCAACGATTCTCTATTCTCTGAAGTGATCCCATGAGCATCTTTTTCATAAGTGCTTCGAGTTTCTCAGGTAAGAAAGCCCTCTTCATAAAAAAAAAAAAAAAAAAAAATCATAATGTGTAAAAATTTGGAAAACATTTAGTCTAAAGAGTACATGGTTGAGATTTCTCTAGATGTACAGAGTAGTAAAAGACTTTGCTGAATTTCAAAGAAAAAGAAGCTCCACCACCCCACCCGCTTATGAGAATTTAACGCCTCACTGGTCTCTTCTCTGGTTCCCTTGGCCAGCAGTACAGGCAGAATCCATTGTAAGATGGATGATGTTCCAAGGGATCCTTGGTAAGTGGTTGTATAGAAAAATGTGCTCCAGATTTCAGTGTGTGTGTATGTGTGTGTTAGGAAGAGAGAGAGAGGGGAGGGAGAGAAGGAGAGAGAGGAAGGAGGGAGGGAGGGAGGCGGGGAGGGAGGGAGGATTCATCACTTTGCTAACCACAGGTTACCAATGTTTTTAGAGCAATGAACTGAAGCAGCTAACCATAACCAGGAAGGTTCGGAGTCCAAGAAGAAAAAAGACAAAGATCTCATCTTAATCACTTGCAAACTGCCATTGTCCGCACTTTTCATATCTGCAATGGAATGCGTTGTCAGTTCACTTTCCATCACTGCAGAGAGTACCTGAGACAATCAAGTCACAGTGAGGCTTCAGAGGTGCTCCTGTGCCTTGGACTCCTAGCTTTAAGGCTTGTGGTTAAGGCAGCACAGCACATCATCAACAGGAGCACAAGGGGAACAAGCAGCAGAAGAGGAAGGGGCTGGAATGTCATTATTCCTCCCACAGCACACCCCAACCGTCTACAGACCTCCTCTAGGCTTCACCTCTTACATTTCTGTACCTTCCCCTTCCCCCAAAGGAGACCCAGCCCTCACCACATCAACCTGTAGGTGACACTTAAAAGTCTCTACTGTGTCTCCTAAAATATATTTTAAAAAAAGAAAAGAAAATTGATTGACCTTTGCTATATGCTTTATTGGGGTTATACAGAACTGTTTGTCTTTCTTTGTTAGATTGTTTTCTTGCTTTGTTGATTTTTAAATGCTCTACTGATTGTAAAACATGAGGAAATCATGATATAATCTGTAATTTTAAAAAACCTTGAATTTCACTTTAAATAAAGTACTGGGGTTAGCTCAAGAAGACAGAAGAAATATAAAGTTCTCCTGGGCTAGAAAACCTTTCAGTTTGCGCGCACGCGTGCGCGCACACACACACACACACACACACACACACACACACACAAATCTCTACTGTGGTAGTATTTGTGAATGGGGACTGTGCAGGCTAGTCTTATGTCAACTTTACATGGAAACTAGAGGGTTTTTTGTTTGTTTGTTTGTTTGTTTGTTTTGTTTTGTTTTTTCCCCTCTGAGACAGGGTTTCTTTGTGTTATCTTGTCTGTCCTGGACTAGGTTTGTAGACCAGGCTGGCCTTGAACTCATAGTGATCCACCTGCCTCTGCCTCCTGAGTGCTGGGATTAAATGCATGCGCTACCATGCCTGGACTGGAAACTAGAGTTATCTGAAAGGAGGGAACCTCAACTGAGAAAGTGCCTCCATAAGATCCAGCTGTAAGACATTTTTCTCAATTAGTGATCAATTAAGTCAGGGTCAATGGGGGAGGACCCAGCCAATGTGGGTGGTGCCATCTCTGGGCTGCTGTTCCTGGGTTCTATAAGGGAGCAGGCTGAGCAAGGCATGGGGAACAAGCCAGTAAGCAGCACGCCTCCATGGCTTCTGTATCAGCTCCTGCCTCCAGGTTCCTGCCCTGTTTCAGTTCCTGCCCTGACTTCTTTCAGTTATGGACAGAACTTACTTTTTGGTCATGGTGTTTCATCACACAATAGAAACCCCTAACTAAGACAGGGACAGACCCATTAGTATGAGACACAACACTCCTTCGAACTCTTTTTCTCCCCTTTCCCCCTAAAATGGACGGTCTCAGAGGCTGTCATTTTGATTGCCCCCTCATCTTCTTGTCAAGATTCTGGCTTTATCTTGCTACTTATTTCAAGTCATCCTACCTCAGCGGCTGCCTCTAAGTACATAAGTATGTTTGCATCTGGATCTTAGAGGAGTTTCAGAATTCTAGAAGAACACATAAACATCTGCAAAACTTTAAAGCGCGATATAATTAGGAAGCGCTTCTCTCACTGCTAGGACTTGTAGGTAAGGCTCCGTGAATCATTTTTACACAGTGTCACTCATTTCTACATCACTGTATATCATAGCTAATAAGTATATCTCTCAACCCCAATGGCAGGATCTAGTGTCTAATGTGTTTATGCCGCAACGTAAAAGTCCACGAATGCCAGCATTTCACTTGCCTACAGAACAATGGGACATTCCACTTTCTTTCTTGGGCCTGCAATATTTCAGGTGTGGCATGGCTAAACAGTCTTAATTTGCCCAGAGACTCCCTGCACACAGCTTTAATATACTCCAAAATGGTTTGCAAATGAACTTTTAGAAAACAACCCTGGCTCACACTGACAGTCGCCTACACTTACTAGATGGTATGAAAACACACGGCTTGAATGATGAAATCATTATTATTTCCCACTTTCCCGGCAGAATCCTCAAGGCAAATGTGCAACTACTTTCCAAATGTTTCTATTTTTGAACATTCATTATTTGTGCATTCACGCATTGACTTATACGCTGGTGCATGTGTGCACATGCCACAGTTTCACTTGTGGAAAATCACAAGACAACTCTTGGGGGTTGGCTCTCTCCTGCCAACTAGGGGGATCTGGGACTCGAACTCAGGTCTTCGGGTCTGCAGGTGCCTCCACCCACTGAACCATGGCACTGTGAGGTTTACTGAGAGAGATCTTTAAAGGAGTCTAATGATGCTGTGTACCAAGCAGCCTGTCACCTGTACTCTGAGACTTTATCTGCTAGGAGGGCTCTCTGCAAGGAACTCTCTCTTCACGAGGAGGGCATCTTTCCACCGCTAAGGAATAGGGTTTCACTTTCCTCCATGACCCCAATAAGAAAGGAAGCCATCCCACAGGGAGGGGCTCCTTGAAGCATCTTGCAGCACAGTTCAATTTAGCAACGTTAAGCCTGGCAGATCAAGGGGACTTCTATTCTCCTCTGGCAAATATTTCAACAAATAACCTTCTCTCTACAGACAAAATATTTTTAAGTTAATAAAAAGTATTTTGTTTAGAAATAGATCATGCAAATCCGTGGACTTCGGAAAGGAACAAACATGATGGCATGTGAAACTTGGCTGCAATTTGTCCCGGATTTTTGCTGCAAATCCCTACATTAAGAGCCTTAGACCCTCATGTTAGAGTTATAAAGGTTGGAATTTTAAACATTGACTCTGAATGTGAGGACCCGAAGCAAAGTCAGGGACTCCATAATGAATAACACTATTGTTTTAGTTTGAAACCCCCACCGCAGTTTTATTAGAAGTGAAAAGCATGAGTACATCGTTGCAGGGGTGTGCATTTTCACACCAGCTTCCCTACCAGGCTCCTCAAAAGAGGTTTGATAGAAAGGGAGAGAAAAAAGATTTTCTGGACTAAAGAGACTTTTAAAAAGATCTATGGAAATGCACTTGAAAAGTAAAATTGGATCCTGGAAGATAACAATTATGAAAAACCAGACTATTATCTAGTTTAGAAGGGCTACAAATAGGGCCAGAGTTGCTGGTCACCCAGAGACTAAAAGACTGCTGCTCAGAAACCCTGGATAGTCTA
Organism: Acomys percivali; assembly: GCA_907169655.1. Classification (NCBI taxonomy): domain Eukaryota; kingdom Metazoa; phylum Chordata; class Mammalia; order Rodentia; family Muridae; genus Acomys; species Acomys percivali. The sequence continues at coordinate 103,559,279 of OU015750.1, read as the reverse complement.
GCTGCTGGACCGTTATTTATCCTGCAGTATTCTCACTTGCAGGATGAAGAACAAGGAATCTGTGTTAGTTCTATTCTTAACGAGCATCTTCTTGGGAAGCCCCTGTACTTAAAACCAAACAGCTTATTGTTTTCCTTTTTCTTTTTTTGCTTTTTTGAGACAGGGTTTCTCTGTGTAATCTTGGCTGTCTTGGACTTGCTTTGTAGACAAGGCTGGTCTCGAACTTAGAGAGATCCTCCTGCCTCTGCCTCCCAAGTGCTGGTATTAAAGGCATGTGCCACCATGTCCAGCTAGCTTATCGTTTTCACATGGATACAAATGAACTTTAATTTTTAAAATTGATACATACCTATTTTTTTAAAAATCTATTTTTATGGAAACCCTAAAATGTAGACTAATGTAGGTATGGATGCCTTTCATAATTGGCAACTTCACATCCGAGCTTCATGGCTATTTATCTGTGATGGGCTTGGGGCAGCTTGTACTTTCAAATGCATTATATGTGCCAGAAATAGTTACACAGAAGGCACGAGCTATGTGCCCTGCCAATGGCCTTGCTCTGCCTGCCATTCAGTGGCCTGAGCCCATTAGGACAGGAAGAGGAGAAGCCACTCAGAGGCATTTCAAGAAAGATTTATAAGCTCTGTAAAGAGACGGGCAGCAGCACGTGATTAAAATTGCTAAATGTACCCTTCAGAGGCTGAGGATAAAATCAGGTCAGAGCAACTTAAATAGAGAAGGACACTGGTCAACCTTGAAAGGAGGGATAAAGTTTAGATACATTACTGTCCCTGATGCTACTGAAGCTACCGAGGCTAGACCCTCACCATAGCAGGAGCCAGCACATGCTCTCTTCCCTGATGCCACTTGAAAAGGCAAGGTCGTCATCAGGCTCCAGGGAATGAATGTGGCCAATGATCTGTGTGTCCCTTCCCTGTGAGCTAGGAGACAGACTCAGGTCCAGCTGAACCCAGAGACTCCTGGTCCTGATATAATGGCACCCCCAAACCAAGGGAGTACTGGTGGTGCAAAGGAGGGAATGTGGTTCCAAGCTAGTCTGAACTATACAGCATGACCCAGTCTCAAAAATAAAACAACCACAACTCCTCACTCCCAAACACTTCTTAGAACAGGCAACATAAAGACTTCAAACAGACAGACA
>OU015750.1:103538676-103558107 GCA_907169655.1 Acomys percivali | reverse complement strand
CTCTCTCTCTCTCTCTCTCTCTCTCTCTCTCTCTCTCTCTCTCTCTCTCTCACACACACACACACACACACACACTTCATTTAATTTTAGACTGTTTACGTCAATTTCTCAAAAGCTTCAGTCCTCTACCCTGTAATCATTCAATTAATGACTGTAATTGTGCAAGGCTAAGACTCAGATCAGGTAACATATACAGGATGTAGCTTTAGTAAATGGTTAGGTGCTCATTTTGTCTTTCATAAAGGCATGGGAAATAGGAACCGGAGGATGAGGTAGGTGAAGAGGTGACACTAATAAGAGCTGGTGGGAAAGTTGGTCCTGAGGGCAGGGAGGAGGGCTCGGAGGAGGACAGGGAGGAGGGCAGGGAGGAAGTAGGAAGAGAGAAGACAGCTCTCATGTGCCTTGGCTAATGAGGTCTTGCAGTATGTCTTCAGTTCCTCCAATAGGAGAGTGGGCAGAGAGGCAGCTGAAAGAAGGCATGCTCCCAGAAGGTTCTGGGAGACCTCTAGTGAGAAAATACCCGGAAGAAATGGGAAACTGGAGAAACCTGGTTTGCTGAGGGCTTGGCTGAAAGCGGTTCCTCTGATATTCCATCCCTGAGAACCTATGAAATGACTGAACTCCACTCCCCTCTGAATGACCATGCTCCCTACATCAAAGGCACATATATGAAGTTACAACACTGCATGAAAACAGACCTCACATTTTAAAGAAACAAAGAACATTAGAAGAAAATAGTTGACTTAATTCAGGACTTGAGGTCAATTGCAGTCTCGAGTCTTTTGAACTCAGACCACAATGATGACTGTGCTGCCTTGCTCTAACTCTACAAAGGCCTTATCAACCACTTAGCCTTCCTGAGGCACAGACTTTTCCTCATCACTCAGAAAACGCAGGGTGGTGAAAGGAACAACCCACAGACTCCTAAAAGCTGGTGCCCCTTGACACTAGAAATGGGTGGCTAGGTTCTGGAATGAGAGAAGACAGGGGACATGGCAGGATGTTGGCCTCTGCTCAGCCAAAAACACAGGCCTCCTCGGTTCTTTAAAGCTGTCTCTGGTGATTGTGTTTTATTGACTTCTAGAGCTGGGGGAATCTGGCTGAGTCCTCCCACATAGTTTTCAAATATTGCAGCTAACTGTAGGAGGCCTGGATTCATTTGTTATCTCTAGCTGTTTAGAGCAGATCTGGTCACGGTGAACACATCTGGTTCCTTTGACATTGGAGGTGATGACCTTTCCATTTCTATTAGCATGGCTATTCATCAAGGCCCTAGCAGGTCTACGCAAGGTCACCATCGGTTGCAGATGTCAAAAACAGGAAACCTCCAATGACCCACCACCGGCCCATGCAGGACAGAGCGATGACCTTCTCTCAGGTTTTCTAAAATGCAGTGACCTTGGATCTGGCTAAAACAAGCCACTGGCACACTGATTTTTGCTCATAAAATTGCTTTACAGTGCATAAAGGGGAAACAAATGAAAAGAAGAAAATCCACAGTCCACTAAAATAAAAAAAAAATTAAAAAAAAAAAAGCCTAAAATGGCTCTTTCTGAATGACAAGTAAAACAGAGACAGATCTCAGTGTTTGGAATGAGAATAAAGTAATTCTGATTGAATCAACAGCTCTGGGCCAGATCAACAGACCTAAGTACATCCAGGAACAAACAGCTCGCTCATGAGGACTGTTCTGGTCCTTTTCTAGTACCTTCGATGTTGATTTTTTTTACATTTATTCTACTTTTCTAATTGATTTCCCATCTCTTTTATCACGCCGTGCTTCACGGAAAAGGTCACATGAAGTCACGCTTCCCTTCCCAGATCCACTTCCTAAGCCCTCCAAGGATGGATGGAAAATGCCCTCCTTACCTCGCTAGCTTTCTCATACTCAACATAGCATTGAATACAAAGAAGGAACTAGCAATCGTTAGGCAGGACATTTCTTCAGCACGTCTACGTGGTGAAGACATTTGCTGTCAGATTGTGAAATGGTGTCAGGTGGGAGGAACTTCAGTTATGAGATGACATTCTCTCTTAGACTCCGAGGCAGCTGCAGGGCTGCTGAAACCAGTGAATTAGCTAAAACGGCTTCCAGAGGCACTCAGATGCTACACGTGGATGATGAGGTCAGCCGCTGGTTATCCAGGTAAAGAGCAGAGGGAACTCCAGGGTGGAGCCTTGTCATCCAAACGTCCGTTCCCCACGGTTGCTGCTTTGACTCAGCTGAATTTCCTCCTGGAGCACACTTCTGGGTCTGCTTTGAGCTGGACCATAAATTGCAGCCAGCTAAGCTGTTCCTCAGGGGGGCTTAGTAATGGGTTAAAAAGGAGGAGCTGTGGGGAAGCAGTGACTGGACTGAGGAATTCTGGGAGCCCATCGCTATAACACCTCTCCTTGTTTAGTGCAAACGCATGTACTTCAGATCAGCACAGTAGAGACGGCAGAAAAGGAGATTGATTTTAGCCTGCGTTTCACTCATCTGACTATGGGGCTCCCTCCTTCCCTCCTACAGCTTGACTTCCACAAAAAAATCTATTACCATACTTTCTGATTCTCAAAGCCAGGGACAGATGGCGGCATTAGCATCTCATTCCTGAGGACATCCCCTCAGGAGAAGACCTGCGGGTTTGCTTCTAGCCTTGCTGGGCTTCAAACCTGGGGCCTTGTGCGTGACAGCCAAGTGATCTACCGCTGAGCCACACCCTGAACTCCAAGCAGGTAGGCAACGTTTCTAATGGATGACTGACTACTCCCCAAGTACAGTGATAAGTATAAGACTGATGCTTCAAAGGATAGAAATGGACAACAAAAAGGATGAATGACCCAAGTAAAGCTACCGGCAGAGAGAGTGGAGAAAGGTAAACCTTAAGTCTCCATTTAAAGTTTATATTTTATTTCTGTAAAGAACATTTAGTGACATATTGGTACCCTTCACCAGTCATAACTGAAGGGTCTACTTTGGGGAAGGCTCTACCCCAGCTTATGCATCCAAACCTTCAACAAATACACGTTAAAAAAAAAAATAGAGAGGGAGATGCCCACTATGTAGATAAAGTCAAACCTGGGTATTTTTCTGAACGATGTTAAACCTGTGTTGGATTTTAATAGCTGCTACATTTAGTTTGTGTAATGTGTGTTTTTTTTTTAATATCACAATGCTGTCAGGTCAGGCCAAGAGAAAGTTAGAAGATTTTGCAATGAGAGAGAATGAAAAAAAAAAAAAAAGTGCTTCAGTGGCACTTTTAAGTGGCACTGTATTCTGATTCCTGTTTTCCAGCAGTCTGCCAAGAGCTTCACCGGATGGTTGTATCGGCAGTGTCTAGCCTGACACAATGCGTTACTTATTCATCATATGAATCATTAATGATGTAGACACTGATTATTGTTTTATTAGCTGACTTCCGACAAATCAATCAAAACTTAGTCAGATACTTACAGGGCCCAGAGACATGGGAGCAAGGTCACCTACAAGACCCATAAGGCACATCAGGTTTTTTTTCTCCCCCCAGCATACCTTTACCAAACTGCATGTAAATTTTAGGGGTAAAAAGCTACAACTTGAATCTCACAAAGACTTTGGCTGCAGGACTGTTTGCTTCTTAGGTACCACAGTGGCGGCTACTGGCCTGGCCCTTCTTCTCATGACGGATAAACACCTCAAACAGGGATGGAAGAAAAGGACGATGATGCTCCAGAGAGAACCCCACTGCAGATAGGGTTGATTACAGTCACAGCTCCTCCAGCCATCATGGGAAATCTACCATCTTGAATCTTTAGCATCTTTACTGAAAAGGAATTCTCTGGCCAGTTACCCAATTCAGTAATGTAAGGGACTCAGAAAATGCCAACCGAGGAGCAATGACCGAGACGCCTGGTGTTACCTTACACCTGTAACACACAGGTGTTACAGTAACGGGCATGCTTCTGTACCTTAGGCTGCTCTTTAGCCATATGCTCTTGTAGTATCTCTACTCCAATGCCATTTCATCAACGATCCAGCACAAGGAAATCCTAGACAAGATATAACACACCAGGATGCTTTTTTTTGTTTTGTTTTGTTTTGGTTTTGGTTTTGGTTTTTCAAGACAGGGTTTCTCTGTGTAGCCTTGGCTGTCCTAGACTCACTTTGTAGACCAGTCTGGCCTTGAACTCACAGCGATCCACCTGCCTCTGCCTCCAGAGTGCTGGGATTAAAGGCGTGTGCCACCACGCCCGGCTGGCAGGATGCTTTTATTCAGAAAAACAAAGGGTATTTGTTGTTGTTGTTGTTGTTGTTGTTGATGTTGTTGTTGTGTGGTACCTAAAAAATATGTAGTCTTTGAACTGAAAACACACACATACACATCATGCCAACAGAAAGAGCATCCATTTCTGGTTCTCCTCAAGTGAACGAGCCCCTTTTGTACATACCAGACCTATCCTCTGATCGTTGAAATTTCTGGAGTTGCCTAACCTAATCTTGCTAATTATTGTCAGTCTTTGCACTTCCTAGTCTTAGGTCTTCAGTAGCTAGAAAGAGGCAATGGCTCTGTCTATCATTTTCTTGGCTTTCTTACTCAATTTGCTTAAGTAGGAACCACTGGCTTTGTCAAAACAGGAGCACATGCTGACATCAGTGCTGCCCCCAAGAGGACAGCACTGTGCCTTATAAATAAGTGCCTGGCTCCCAAGCTCCTGTTCTTTCCTAAGGAACCACATCACTTCTGCATGCCTGACAAAGCCCATTGGTCCCAAAGAACAAAGGCTGAGCAGTGCCCTCCCCTCCCCAACTCTACAGCAGGTTACTTCAGAGTGGGATCTGATTTTCCTAAAGGAGGAAATTAGCTCATTCTTCCTGGAAACATTTGAGCTTCTCTCATATGTCTGTTTTTTCCTAAGGGCTAGAGCTGTCAACACAGCACATAAAGGCCCTGGTCTTTAGGGAATTGATCTTTGAAAAGAAGAGTTCCCAGGTAGTCAATGAACTTACTTTGAGTCAACAAACAGCTCTGAGGAGGTGGTTGCTGAATCACTGAGAATCACCAACATTGAAGACCAACAAAAATATTTTCTACAGAACCAGAACATGGCTTTGAAAGCAAATGAAACTCGATACTGAAAACTACTTGCACTTAGTTATATAGATCTGCCACACCAGAATGGCAATTCTGGGCTCCCTTCCCCCAAAATGGCAGCAAGGAGGCACAGAAGGCCATAGTTTCCAAAGAGGACAAGCCGTCAGTGACATATAGCTAAACAGAACCAAGGGACCCCAAGTCAAGTGTCATTCTTTTCTTTTACCGTCTGCATCATATGACAAAGCAAACAGAGTATCTATGGGTGTCCAGAAGGGAAATGTTAACTTTAGAAAAACTTACTGAATAATTATAACTATCTAATGTATCATTATGCCTTGTTTTTCTGTCTTTGTAGACATAGCCAAGTATTAGTCTAAGAAGAAAATGTATAGATTCATTTATAGAGAACATAATCCTTTCTAGAGAAGAGGAGGAAGAGAAGAAAGAAGAGGAGGAGGAGGAAGAGGAGGAAGAGAAAGACGATGACTCATTGCTTTTGGAGATAACCTGGGTTCAGTTCCCAGCATCCACATCAAGTGGCTTCCACACACTTGAAACTCAAGTTCCAAGGAGATCGGCTCTTTTGGCCTCCACATGCACCTGGATGCACATGGAGCATATAAACCCACATGGTATACACACATAAACATAAATAATAAATTGTTTTAAAAAGAAAATTTCTACTCTGTGTCAAACAAACCCACACAATGACCGACTCTTACAAATATGTTATGTCTGAGTGTGACTCAGGTAGGGACACATGGCTCTTATGGACTTTGGGTGTATTGGCTCAAAATATATTTTTTTACTCATAAAAAATTAAAATTATGTATCTTAACTGTGTTGGTATCAAAACAAATGCAATTTAGATCTAATATTACGTATTTTATTAACATACTGATATTTTTCTTATACTTTGAAAAGAAGTTAGTTGAAATATTTTCATAGGTCACTACTGGTGGCTCTGGGCACTGTGAGTACAAACCCTTGGTGAGACTTCTAGACACACTTAAGCAAAAGGATTTATGGGACTCTTCCTGGAAGTGACAAAGACCTACAGGGGGCAAATCATTGTCTCACTGGTAATGGAACTCTAACGATTTCAGACACAGGCGGAAGTATCTTGACTCCACTGAAAGATGGTCTCTGTGACACCTTTGAACTCTTCCAGAACAGCTCAATACATTAAATATTTATGACTCTGGTGAAGCAGTATTACTTTGTGGGTCGAGGCCATTAAATGCTATCCCAGTGGTTCTCAACCTGTGGGTCACGACCCCTCTGGGGCTGACGGGCCTTTTCACAGGTGTCACCTAAGACCATTGGGAAACACAGATATTCACGCAGTGTTCATAACAGTAGCAAATTACAGTTATGAAGTAAGCATGAATATAATTTTATGATTGGGGGGGTCACCATCACATAAGGACTTGTACTGAAGGGACGCAGCATTAGGAAGGCTGAGAACTACTGCTCTAACCCATTGCTGGACTTCAGGGTTTTTTTTTTCCCCCCTTTCATTTTGTCATAAAATTGAATGTCTAAACAAGCAAGCACACACACACACACACACACACACACACACACACAAAGTGGGAACACTGTGCTCACCTGATGGAGTTCCTCATACATTCCTCTCATTTTATGGGATTTTGATGTGGTATTGAGCAGTGCCCATCAGTTGGCGAACAGCCTCAGTTGTGGTGAGGGTCCTATAGCCTCAAACAGTATAAAAAGGAGGCAGCGAACAAGTGCCCAGGCCTACTAGGCACATCGCCTCCCTTTCCCTTGTATCACTACAGCGCCTGAGTGGGATTTTTAAAGCGTGAGAAAAGCTGAAAGGGACAGCTAGAACTGTGTTTGGCCCACAAAAAGCACTTAAAAGGAATACTAACACACTAGCTCGCTGCAGGCTAACCAGAAGAGACAGGTCTAGCAAGGATCGGTTCCCTTTTGACCCTGTGTTGACCCTAAGTGTGTATGGCTGGGAAGTAAGCATTGTCTTACTTCACATTCTTTCATAACAATAGGTGTTATTCTCAATTGCAAAATAGTTTATTAAACACTAGTTTAAAATAGTTTTCTTTTTTCTTTTTGGAAAAAAAACTACTTAAAACTTTTAAAAATGGCTTTAGCATATATCCATATAAAATATCTAATCAGTATAAATTATAAACATATTAATCTTTTGACAGATATTTCAAAGTCAAGTAACAAAAAAGAAAAACCAGGACAGGAAAGAAAGGAAAAAGGAAATAGCTCACTTTTATAGTTGAAGCTCACTTTTCTGATGTCTTCACCCACGACTTCTAATGTCAGTCCTCACCTACAGTAGAAACACAAAAAATAAATAGATTTTACAGTGATACTATTTTTTCATAATCTTATATATATATATATAATGTATATACACACACATAAATATATAATATATATGTATATTTGGTGTGTGTATGTGTGAGTGTGTGTGTGTGTGTGTGTGTGTGTGTGTGTGTGTGTGTGTGTGTTATATGCACAGGGATACAGGACAGAGGAGACTACTGGGCATCCTGATCTATCACTCCCCATTTTATGGTTTTGGGAGAGGAACACAGCAATCTTGAATGATCATCCTATTTCCGACCTGCACAGCAGTGGGGTTAGAGGCGCACATGAGCATACCTGGCTTTTCAAATGGCTACTAGAGATTTGAACTTTGGTCCTTATGCCTTACATGCTGAGCCATTTCCTCAGCCCCAGAATTCTTTTAAGGGAACACAGATGAGATACCAGAACTAACTAAAATTCTGCCAAAAGGCCAGAATTTCCCAAGAACATGTCACAAGTATTCTAAAATAATCATAAAATAGTTAAAAACCCACAAATCTTATAGGATCTTACATTGAAAGGTTACTAAGGCCACTTACTTATCTTTGGGGATTTTGTTTTTAAGATTTATTTATTTATTTATTTATTTATTTATTATTTATTATTTATACAATGTTCTCCCTGCATGTACACCTGCAGGCCAGAAGAGGGCACCAGATCTCATTATAGATGGTTGTGAGCCACCATGTGGTCACTGGGAATTGAACTCAGGACCTTTGGAAGAGCAGTCAGTGCTCTTAACCTCTGAGCCATCTCTCTAGTCCGAGGGTTTTGTTTTGTTTTGTTTTGTTTTGTTTTGTTTGTTTGTTTGTTTTGTTTCTTTCTTGTCTCAGAAAATTCAAGACTTAAATTTTCAATAGCTCTGAAAGCAAAGGTTTCCAACCATTGTCCACAAACCAGGAAGTATTTCCCCTCATAGCAGAAAGATGAACCCAGAGGCATAAAAGCAAAGTGGGAGTAAAGACACCAGCCAGTCTCGGAGGCAGCTTTCCTAAGATCCAGCTTCCAAGGTCATGGCCAGTGTCTCTTGAGTTCCTTTCCATGTCTCTACCCACAAATTCTTCCCTGCTTCCATCTCACTGAGGTAGCTGGAAGATGGGATCTTCTAGCTTACCCCTGGAAGATTTTAAATTTTCCCCTCTCTTCACTGTGTTTGAAAAGGTGGTGGTGCACATCTTTAATCCCAGCATTTGGGAGGCAGAGGCAGGTGGATCTCTGTGGGTTTGAGGCCAGCCTGGTCTACAGGGTTAAGGTCCAAGACAGCCAAGACTACACAGAGAAACCCTGTTTTGAAAAACTAAAACTAACACCAAACCAAACAAAAACAACAGCAACAACAAAATAAAAAATAAAATAAAGAGGAAAGGAAGAACCTTAGCTCAGTGTGTGACATTTCAATACACATATTGCCCAAGTGAAGCCAGTGTTGTCAGTTTTTAAAAGAAAAATGAAAGTGCTTAGAAATTTACCAAATGTGTATCTTAAAAAAGTTATTTTTTATCTAACGTGCATGGGTATTTTGCCTGCATGTGTATATGTGCACCATGTGTGTGTAGTTCCTGAAGAGGCCAGAAGAGGGCATCATATATCTCTCTAGTGGTTCTGAGCCACCACGTGGGTGCAGGGACTTACACTTGGATATTCTGGAAAAGCAGCCAGTACTCTTAACCATTGAGCCATTTCTCTCACCCCCAACTCCATGTCTTTACGAGCTTGATAGAAATTATTATTGTAGGTGACTTATAGAAGGGTCAACATACTGTAAGAGTAAAAAGGTATTTGCTGAGAAATGGCGTGCAAAGCAGGGAGTGGGGGCAAAGAACGGCATTATTAGAGCAGTGCAAAAAGGTGCAAACTTGTAAAACCTCTGAAAAAATCCATCTAAGGAAGCCTTTATTATTATATTTAGCTTCACCTGGTGATGAAATCCTAGCTTACATCATTAAAAATGAGGAATGGGTAGGTTAATTTTATTTCATATGTGGGAAGTCAAAATAATGCCATTTTTTTTTGCGAATCAAGTACTTGGTGATTATTTTATTTCTTAAATTGGAGAAAACAAATCAACGAACTAGATTTTTTTGGTTTCAGTTACGTTAAAAGAAAACCATGTGTGCATGTATACATATATAAGTAAGAATGCGCTATTTAGATAGTTAAAATTAAAAAGCTGCCTCTTTACAAATTGTAAAACCTCATAGACTTGGTTTTGGAAAATGCAGCCTTAAGACAAAACATGAAAAAAAATTATTCAAGGAATGCATTGCAGATGTGGACAAGATTTAAACACGAAGAACATTGAAATATATCTTTGGTAATCAATGCGGAGATCTCAGAGAGAGCAGTTTTCTAAGACAATATTTAGTTAATAAGAACTGAATCCAAAATACAAATGTTGAAAAATGGAAGAATGTGGTTTATTTTACATATTTCCAAACAGTAGTTTTTTTAATTTAATTTTTTATTTAATTAATTCATTCAGATTACATCTCAATTGTTATCCCATCCCTTTATCCTCCCGTTCCTCCCTCCCTCCCACTTTCACCCTACTCCCTCCCCCTATATCTGTGACCAACGGGAACCTCCTCCCCCACCATATGGTCATAGGCTATCAAGTCTCATCTTCGAAGCCTGCTTATCCTTTCTCTGAATGCCACCAGGCCTCCCTACCGTGGGGAAGTGGTCAAATATGGGGCACCAGAGTTCATGTCCAAGTCAGTCTTTGCTCTCCACTCAACTGTGGAGAATGTCCTGTCCATTGGCTAGATCTGAGAAGGGGTTCAAACAGTATTTTTAAAGAGGCTAATTTGCTTGATGGGGCTCACAGATGCCTCTTCACCAAATCTAGTACAAAGAATGAAAAGTCAGAAGCTTGCTTGGTGTAGATAAGACGTAAGAACCCTAAACAGCACCCAGAAGCCCAGTTTCCGATGAACACCACATGGTTATAGATTTTCAGTCTACAGATATTTAAACACAGGGATACTGTGTGCTATTAGTAGATACCAAGAGCTCCAATACATCACATTGTGTGTGTTCCATCAATACCTACCACTATATTACAGCTTTTAAAAACACTTAAATATAGATAAATGCAGACTAGACGGCCACTACACAATGGTGAAAGGGAATGCACAGACCAGTTACCATTGTGGACAGGGGACAAGATTGAATGCTTAGACAGTACAATAGAGTTAGTTTACTTTACGGAACCCAGGGCCACATGTACAGAGTGTGGCTAATGCTCTACCATTGATCAAGCCTCAATCCTAAGGAAAAAAAATTTTTTTTTCCCTCAAGAGGGAGGGAGTTAGGGGAAAGGGTTGCCTGCTGCCCAGGTTGGCTTTGAGCTCACTATGTAACTGGGAATGACCTTGAACTGACCGTTTGCCTCCACCTCCCAAGAGCCATTATTATGGGATTCATCATCATGCCTGCCTTCCAAGAGTAATCAACACTAGAAACTTTATAAACACTAGAAAAGTGTAGAAGTCTCATAAGATGATCGGAAACACAATATGCCCCAAACAGAGGGTTTGGCCCAGTGACAGCAATGTCTAGTCACAAGCCATTGAGAACTGAGACGATACCCCAAGGAGACATGTTCAGAAAAATTACCCCCATCCAAGACATAGAAAAGACCGTAACAGAGTTCTTTAGGTTCAATAATATTTCTTAAGAAGTAGAGAAAAGTATTGATGCATTTGTTTTTCAAAAGAAACACACCACCATATAGTCAGGAAATTCAATATGAGGTAACCCAGCACACTGGTATTTTTGGCCTGAGAGTAATACAAGGCAAATGGGGGAGGGGGCATTTACAAGCAGCTCTGCTTATTTATAGGCCAATACCTAGGAACCTCATTGGCTGCTCTATAAATTCAATATGGGATTTTTTTTAAAATCAAGAATATTTGATTATCTGGCCCTAAGTGCAAAAATTCACTAATGGAGTGTGCTCGGGGCATTAAATGCAAATAGAATTTGATGTAAAAACGAAACGACCCTTCATTACACTTCAGAAGGAAGGTTAGGGAAATGTTATAAAATAGCCATCTCTGTAATATATGTGCCAAGAAAATGCTGATCATCGTTTGCTGAGTCACAGCAAAACGGGTCTTATTTTATTGCTTTTGGCCAAAGCACAGTGCTAAGCTCATATAGTCTGGAAGGTGAGGAAGCAAGGTGATGCTTAAAGTAAGTTACAAAGGCAAAATGTGAGTTCGTGTATAAAAATAAATAATATTTCAGGGTTGGTTTTATGGAGAGGAAATGTGAGTCCAACATAGCACCACATCCTTTTAACTCCAGTGTCTAAAATAAGATGGTTCACCTTTAATTTGAGGTGACATTCAGACATGAGATGAAAAGCTATGTGGCAACCGCTCCAGGATCAAATCTAGATAGTTCAGAATAAATGCTAACAAAACTTTCCAGGGAAGGAACCAACTTTGCTTTTTATATGTAGGACAAAATGAAAGGACTGTTATATGACTTGCTAGAAATAGCTTTCAATGAAAGGTCTTAAAAGGGACCAGTTCTACTTAGGATAATTCTTGTACAAAACCCTAGAGCATGCATGGTTTCCATAAGATGTTACTTATTTGGCATAGCAGACCCACCCATAGATCTGTTACCTCCAAGAGTAAAACACATGGACTTCATAAAGAAATGAAGCAAGGGTGGATGCTTGTACAATGACCTATTAGAAATGATAAGGTTCAGAAGTGTATGTAATGGTGGTAATGTCAATTAGCCACCCACCTAACTAACCAACCAATCAGCCAACAAACCACCACCAACAAAAATCTTTCATATCCCTTGAAGTGTCTAGGAAGTATTTTTTAAACCCATACCCTGGATGATCAAGTAGACAAAGACAGTATTATTGAGGGAGATAAAAAATTTGACCACAAAAAACTCCAAAGACTTCCTATTAGGATCAGAGTCCTGCTTCTCCACAGGCCTACCACCTTGGGGTGCTGTTCCACAAATGTCTCATCTGTCCCTGTAGATCTGGGAACACTGCTAAGATGTACTGAGACTCTGGGTCTACTGCCACATAGAAGCACTTTCCTTTTTTTTTGTTTGTTTAATTATATTTTTATTGAAAGTAAATGTTGTTTCATACAGTATATTCTGATCATAGTTTTCCCTCTCTCATCTCACCCCAGATCCTCCCCACCTCTCACCTATCCTCCTTAGAAAACAAATAGGCAAACAAACCAACCAACAATCAACCCAGAATAAAGAAATGAAGAAAAACTGGGTATGGTGGTACATGCCTTTAATCCCAGCACTCAGAAGGCAGAGGCAGAGGCAGAGGCAGGAGGTCGCTGTGAGTTCGAGGCCAGCCTGGTCTATAAAGTGAGTCTAGGACAGTCAAGGCTACACAGAGAAACCTTATATCAAAAAAAAAAAAAAAAAAAAAAGGAAGAAGAGCACAAGAAACATACACACAGACATAGACACACATTCTCTCTTCTCTTTCTCTCACATACACACACACAGATATATATATATATATATATGTATATATATATATATATACACACAACTATACACACAGACATATACATACACATACACATACACCCATAAAACCCAAAATTGGAAACCATAACATACAAGCAAAAGATTGGTAAAGTAAAAAAAATACCCAAACAAAACAATGAGACAAAAAAAAAAAAAAAAAAATCTCCAAAACCACCAATGAGTTGATTTTGTGTTGGCCATCTACTGTTGAACCTGGGGCCTAACCTTAGTGTATGGTTAGTAAACCCAGTGAGACTCCATTGGAGTAAACTAATTTATTTCTTCCCAAGTGGATGCCAATTGGAGATAGCTTCTTGGTTAGGCTTGGGGGTTTATGTCTACTTCTCTCAGTGGTAAGACCCCACCTGGCTTGGACATGTGCTGGCCCCGCGCATGCTGTCACAATCTCTGTGAGTCCAGATGTGCGTCAGCACTGTTCTGTCTGGAAGACACTGCATCCTTAGTGTCATCCATTCCCTCTGGCTCTTCCAATCTTTCTTTCTCCTCTTTCACATAGTTCCTTGAGTTCCTTGAGCCCCAAGAGGAAGAGTTGGATGAGGACACATCCTTTAGGACTGAGTGCTCCAAAGTCTCTCACTCTCTGCACACAGCAACACTTTCTTGCTTCTATAAGTCCTTTGAACAGCTTCGTTTCACTTATAGGCCATAAGTCAAGCAACGATGTTCTACCTCGTGGGTGGGACGATATTATCCACTGTTACAGATGCTCAGCATCCACCCACCCTTGTTATAGTCCTTTGAGTGAGCCAGCATTTTCCTTTTCCTTGCCCTGACCTTAGCCCATGTGTGATGAAGTTTATTAAACACAATATGCTATCAATTATGATTGATCCCCCCAATTATAGTGATTGATTCATGGACAGTGACATTGTCCAACCCAGACCAGTTAAGGTCGCCTGGAAAACGGACCTTGCCCTGCTCCTCATAGATGTAAACAAGAGACAATTTAGAGTCTAGACCTCCTAATGACATGAGGGCCTGAGAATGAACCAACATGGCAGCAGTTCATGCTGGCTTGTAGGTTGACAGAATATTCATATCAGAATATACGGAGACTTGTTTTGTCCCTATTCAGTGATCTGTTCGAGAGCAGCTGTCATGTCATTTCACTAATCATGTGGTGTGACCGTTTGCATGGGTGAGTTCGCTAGATAAATTGTGATCTACTCACAGTGACACTGAATCCGGACATTCCTGTCCACAATGAGCCACACAGAGGACAGTGGTCCCACACAGTCATGTCTGCTAGGAACATCAAAGCCGTCTTAGTGTGTGCGCACTGTTTTCACAATGTCGGATGTGCCCAACTACAGTTGGCAGACTCTGTCCCAAAGACACAACTGTGAATATGCTTATGTCTTGAATCCTCAAATTGTTTCCAGGGTTTCTTCAATGTAGCCCATATCACACATGTCCTCTGTTTTCACATGCAGGAGAGTCCACATTGCACTTGCCTGGATGGAAGGGCTCAACCATTCCACATGCACATGCTGAACGTCATACTCAGCAGAGGTTGTACTGGCTTACAACCCATTCAAAGTATGTGTGTGTTCTTAAGCATCAAATATTATAGCCAACACGTGATACCACAATGCTTCATTTCTATCTGTTTAAAGGGGTATAAAATGGTGTTATTGTGGCTTAAATTTGTATTTTCTCAATTGTTACTGTGGTTGGGTATAGTGTACACAAGGCTCTAGGTTCAGACCTTAGTCATTCACACACACACACACACACACACACACACACACACACACACACGCACACATACACACACACACACACAACCTAAAAGTCACCCTGCTTTTCCTACAAAGGTTATGACTAACTAAAATAAGTAAGTAAAAACTCATACAAATAAATAGAATTTAAGGAACATTCTCTTTTCCCATCTTTCTTTTGTTATAAATGTTCACTGATAATGTTATTAGTAATTTTTTTCCATAGAAAGAAGTTCTACTGTTGGGCAGTATATGCCCACATACTTGGACAAAGCAAGGAAACCCCGTAGCTACAGAATTCACAGTAGAAACTCATTGGCTGAGATGGGAATGGAGCGAAGTAGGGAATTCAAATGACCATAGTCTTTGGGCTAAGAACATTCGACAGCTGCTTGAAGCTTTCATTCGCAGACATAGTGAACAATGTCAGAATTGGTTGTCAATCGCCTTTGCTATATACTCAAGCTCCATCACGCAGACAACACACTTTGTGTTCACACGGAGCCCTCCAAAGACATGCTCTGTAGTTCTTAAAAACTCAATTCAGTGTCAGTGTTTAACGTCATGTGTCTCGCTGGCTGGTTCTTCTTTTAACAGAAACCTGGTGAGTTTCAATCACTTTAAAACTAACTAACTCACTAAGTGACCAGGCACCTAGGACCTGGGAGTGAGACTATGGAAAATGGAGAAAGCTTTTAAGAGCTCGTATTTCTTGGTCTCCTATCTGGGACATCTATTAACTTCACCCATAATTTAATCCAATTATGCAGTGAATGCCTTATGAGTGCCAGGCACTGTGCCAGCCCCAGGGATTACCAAGTGGGGCATAGTGTCTGTGGAGTCCATCTCTCCAGTACAGTAGATGCGTTTTTAAAGAAAATGCATATATCAAACAGTTTTTAATAAACTGGATTGTTTTCAGAGGCATTTTGACAGATATATTAGGAACAATTTGTCAAAGTGAAGGGTCCAGCCACACTCGATTCAGATATTATGTGTCAGGTCGGCATGTCTCGCCAGGCTCTGCATGCAATATATAAATAATGTTTATGAAATGAGTTGAGCTTTTAAGACAAATTCAGCCTCTAGTTTATATCAGTTCCTGGCTTCCATGGGCTAGTTCAAGAGCACCCCATAGAACTGACGAAGGTTCTTTAAAAGCCACTAAACTGAGCTATAGAGGTGCTTCCCAAATCTGGGCCAGATTTCATGGTATGCTGGCTGTGGGCTTGTATAACAGGAAAACAAAACCAGACAACTAGACTATTCACAGACTATGATGTTGCCACTTTCTATTTATTTTTCAAAATAGACTGATGGTTAGCAGACTGAGTTAACATGGGGTTCATTCCTTCAAATGCAGAACCAAAGATTGGGGTTTCCAGTAGGGGACTCTTCCTCAAATTCCCTGCAGGTCGCTCTCTTGTCACACTTCATAGCAAAGAATGATCTTAAAGCAAAAATTTCTCTCTGTCTCTCTGTCTCTCTGTCTCTGTCTCTGTCTCTCTCTCTCTCTCTCTCTCTCTCTCTCTCTCCCTCCCTCCCTCCCTCCCTCCCTCTCCTCTCTTTGTGTGTGTGTGTGCAAGAATGTATGTACACACCTACTCGCATGTGTTAGGGTTTGTAATCCATGGCTCACATGAGAAGGCCAGAGAGCATCCCTAGATATTTGAGACAGGGCATCTTATTGCTTCCACTGTGTATATAGCAGGCTAGCTGGCTTGGGAACTCCCAGGAATTCTCCTGTCTTCACATTCCATGGCAGACTCCTAAAATGCCTCAAAAAAAACCCCAACATTTGAGCACTGGTGGTTTGCTGAGGTTGAGAACAGTCAGGAGTGAGGCATGTATAGTCTTTACTTCTAAGAGAACCTCCAACCCGTGGGACAGTCAGAGCAGATTTAGCCAAAGGCAAAGCCCAAGCTGACGAAAGCCACATGTGCTTCTGAATGCACAGTCTAGTGCAACCATAGTGTTAAAATCAGGATCTTCTGAATGCATAGACTAGTGCAACCATGATGTTCAAATCAGGGTCTTGGGAGCACAGCAGTGGAAGAGAACTGTGTTAGTAAGCAAAGACCGATCAAAGACTGACTTAAATAAGGAAAAGGGTGGTGGCTGTGACAGTTAAGATTTTTGCAGAGTCCGCACATAATAATATGGAGGAAGACACAGAACTTGACAGCCATTTCCTTAGCAGACAGGCATCAGAAGAAGCATCTTTTATGAGTTAAGAGTTTATCAGGAAAGTGGGACAGAGGGGAGGACATCCTATTGGGACTCTAGGTGAGAGATGCATGGGAGAATGGGGAAATAGAAGGATCCAGAGGGTCCTAGAAACTTACAAGAAGAACATTATGATGGGCGGATATGGACCCAGGGGGGTCTGCTCAAACTATGGCACCAGCCAAGGACAATACATGCAGTAAAATTCAAACCCCTACCCAGATCTAGCCAATGGACAGGACATTCTTTACAGTTGAGTGGAGAGTGGGGTCTGACTTTCATACAAATTCTGGTGCCCCATATTTGACCACGTCCCCTGGATGGGGAGGACTGGTGGCATTCAGAGGAAGGATAGCAGGCTACCAAGAAGAGACTTTATACCCTATGAGCATATACAGGGGGAAGAGGTCCCCCTCAGTCACAGTCATAGGGGAGGGGAGTAAGGGAAAAGTGGGAGGGAGGGAGGAATGGGAGGATACAAGGGATGGGATAAGAATTGAGATATAATATGAATAAATTAATAAAATATATTTTAAAAAAGAGTTTAGGAGCATCTCTACCTTGCTCAGTGATGTGAAACAACTTAGCCTCTGTGACCAAGAGGAAACGCATTAAAGGACATAGTGAACGTCCTTAAAAATGGAAAAGGTTAAGCTGGGTGTGGTGCTAAAAGCTGAATTTCCCAGGACTGGGGAGGAGGCTATGCTAGCAGAGGTCCTGAGTCCAGTTCCCTAGAACCCACATAAAAAGCTAGCCATGGTGACATGTGCCTGTAACCACAGTGCTGGGGGACAAGGCAGGGAGAGAGGATCCCAGACGCTCATTGCCTGGCCAGCCTAGCCAAATGGATGAGTTGCAGGTTCACGGAGAGTCCTTGCCTCAAAGAGGAAGGCAGAGAACAATTGAGGGAGACAACCAGTGTTGACCTCTGACCTCCACATGTATGTGCACAAGCATGTATGTGCACACATCCCACACCAACACACACATATACATATACCACACATATATACACATAGAAAATAGTTGGATTTTTTTCTCATAAATAAAATATACTTGGCAAAGAGAAATAGAGGACGTTAGGTTGCCTATGATGACTCTTTAATGAAATCATGTTTAGGGAGATGGCTTTAACCATTCGAATCTGTATCCAGCTGTGTATTTAATGGTGAGGAGCTGGTTTGAATTGAAATGAACTTCTGTGCAAACACTGTTCTCATTCAAATGGCATATGGAAAACTCTAATCCACCCACACCAATGTTATAGAAGGGATGGAAATTTCCTTCTCCTCCACCTCCCCACATCGGTCTAGGAAAAGGGGCTTTGACATATGAGCAATGAAAAAGTAAATTACCAAATACATCAAGGAGTATTTATTTAACATCAGCCTCGAGATTTTAGTGAGCTCTTTGGAAGAAAAAGGACAGACGAGTGGAGAGGGCTGACTTGCAGTAACACATTTCACAGAGCCTGCCCAGTCACTACTCATCCCTGTGGCCCTTGGCCGCACAGTCACCAAGACTTCCTGCAAACCTCTGGCTTTGTGAATGTGGGTATTTCACTTCCTAAAAGAAAGTAAATGTTAAATTTGAATAATTTCACTCCCAGGGAGGCAAAGGGACTAAGAATGGACTCGATGCAAGAAAGTCCTGCCATTGTGATGTTCCCTGGAGCCAAGGATCTTTACGTCTGACTCTCTGTGCCTGGGATGTGAGCACAGTGGTATTGTTGATCTTAGAAGGTTCAACATTTAATATGATTCCCATTTCGGAAGTACTTTAGGGAGCCCCAATTTCACAGGTCCGTCTTTCTGTAACATACTGTTAATATCTTTCACAGGAAACTGGTGGAGCTGTTTCTTATCTGTGTAGCCACTTTAGGTAGGCTATGTGAACTGTGGTTGCTTTACAGTAGAGCGAGTGTGTGTGTACACACGTGCTTGAAGTTGTGCATGATGAATGTGCACATGTGTGTGGAGGGCAGAGCACAACTTCGAGGGTGTTTTTCCTCAGGTACCATCCACCTTGGTTTTTTGAAATAGAGTCTCTCAGGGACTCGGCCTAGAGCTTGCCACGTAGGCTAGGCTGGCAGGTCCGTAAGCCACAGGGATCCACATGTGTCTCTCCAGTCCTCAGTGCCACCAGACTTAGATTGCTTCCCTTCCACCAGTATGCAGTTACTCTTATAAAAACACCCTAGAGCTTTCTGGGGAAGAACTGGGGAAAGAAAGGCTAACAGTAAAATTATTAGAAATTTTTATACAGGTCCTTCCTCAGGAGGACCTGGCCATCAATTCACTCAAGGGGTTCTGGGTCTGCAAACTGGCTCAAGCCAGTTTAGTTCACAGTCTGTGATTCCCTTTTGCCATGACCCAGTGCAGCCTTTCTTTGTTTGTTTGAGATTTTTTTTTTTTTTCTTGCTTATACAGACCAAACAAAAGCGGTAGGCTTCTTATCTATGTCATGTCTGGAAACACCTTGACTGATTAGCCAGTACCAAAGGT
>OU015750.1:103516953-103538666 GCA_907169655.1 Acomys percivali | reverse complement strand
ACACACACACACACACACACACACACACACACACACACACACACACCCCATAGCTTCTATTTTGATCACTTACTAACTAATTCTTAGTTAGAATTTTTGGAACATACAGCAACTTCAAAAAATAAGTTTCAATCCACTATTAAATTTGACTTCCGGGTAAGAGGCAGAAACTTAAGCTGTCGAGTCCTTTCTTCCACATAAATACCTGGCAAGAGGGTTGCTACCTGGTTAGCAGAAACCGCCATCTTCTCCCCACCGTGTTCTGGAATGTTCTTCTTGGTACTTTGATTTACTCTAAAATCAGAATTCCGAGCTAGCTAGCTGGGGTTACTCTCAGCAGGAGGGAGAAGCAAATCCAAGAAAGGTTCAAGCAAAGGTCAGTGGCTGTTAAGCAGGAAGAAAGAGTTCCAGAATCTTTAAGATGGAAGGAAGTAGCAATCAGAAAAGCTCATAGGGGGCACAAGACAGAAAGAATACAGTAAAAACGGTGGCAACAGAGAGCACAGACAGGCAGCAGGCATGTGCTCTTCAGAGCTGGGTGCTGGGGGCTATGGAAGGGCACTTTATGTATAGACCAGCAGATTAAATAAGTCTTTTGATGTTGGAAAAGAATGTTTCTAAGCAATTCATGGTCATCCCTGAGAAACTGTACCTTCCCAAGACTAGAATAAAACCCAAAGATATTCACAGCTCTCTTTAAAAAAAAAAAAAAAAGAATGAGAAAGTTATTAAACAGATCTCTATATGGGTGACTCAAAGAACTAATAGCCCCTACATGCTGAAAGTCTCATCCAGTAGCTGATAGGGGTGGCACAGGCCTTTAATCCCAGCCCTCAGGAGGCAGAGGCAGGTGGATCTCTGTGAGTTTGAGGCCAGCCTGGTCTACAACGCAAGTCCAAGGACAGCCAAAGCTACACAGAGAAACCCTGTCCCCCCCAAAAAAACAAACCAAGCCAAAAAAGCTCCTCCAGCAGGCTATAAAAGTTAAGCTAAAAAAAAAAAAAAAAAAAAAAAAACCACTTCATACAGCAAAAATTCAGGAGACAGAAGACTGGGAAGATGTGAAGAATCAGCCTCAGGAGGTTTGGTCATCTACCTGGAGATGCACCGACATGGATGTGGAAGATTATCCTCAGCTAAAGGTGATGGGAGACCACCACATCCAAAAGAGGACCAGTGAGAGCAGGTGATGGTGGAACTTAGGTCACTGCAAAGCTTCCTAGCTGTCCATGGTTGTGCTTGTCTATTATCTCAGAATTAGGCCCAGGGGATGCAAGTTTAACACCAGTTTGGACTACAAATTCAAGTCCTAGTCTCAAGGGGAAAAAAATCCTAGCTGCATAATACATACACACACACACACACACACACACACACACACACACACACACACACCACACACACACGTTATAAGAGTCACCTTTAGAGCAGATTTACTGGCTACACAAGATGACAGATGTGACAGAGGCAAATGCCTTGATCACAGAAGCAAGGTCTACAAAGTTAAGGAACAATATTTTGAGTCTGGACTGAGATCACTAATCAAGAGGACAGAATCATCTCAAACACGTAGTAAGTAACACAGCCTACCATCCAGGCAAACTGCCTATCAAATTACTCCAAAGGAATAGTACGCTGAAAAAAATAATCGAAATATGAGAACATTCTACGTGAAATTAAGGAAAAAGGTGCAGTCGATGTTGACTAGAACCCCAGAGTAGAGCTTGGTCTGCAAAGAAATTAAACTGCAAAAGTCTCTTTCAACTAGCAAAATTCAGTGGCCAGGGAAGGGTTTTTGACTTGACAACAAATAATATTTGAATACTGGCTTTAATTTTTTTTTTTTTAGCCACAAAGGAGAATGATACTCCACAACAACAAAAGCTGTAGCACATCAGCAACAGCAGCAGCAACAACAAAAATCATAAATGTGTTCCACTGTGGAACTGTAAAACATGGTAGTTTAACACACTGACGAGTCACAGGTAGAGCGACTGGCTGTCCTGGGGACAGGGGGTTCCCAGATGTGGGACTTTCATCAGTGAAGCCTGGAAAGTCCTGTGCAAACCACAGCAGAAGAGACGAGTGACCAGTGTTAATAATGTTGTCCTTTGTCTGGTCCCGGAGGTCAGCGGATGCTTTAGAGAGGAAATATCTGACGACACTGATATTGACATAGAAGAGTGTACCAGGAGAACGGGGTTTACCCAAATTCGATTTCATCTCTTCCCGGAGTATTTCGAGCTTTAAACAATACATTTGTTTGGACTACTCAACCTCTATTCGTGACGCATCTAACTTCTAACAAAGAGAACACTCCAAAAATGGGTGTGATGTTCTGCTCCAAACAGGTGAGTTAACCAGAAAGGATTAAATGGGGAATTAAAAACAAACAAACAAACAAACAAAAAAACAAAAAACCTAAACTCCATTTGAAAACAAGTTTATAAACAAACCCAGGACAGGAAGATCTGTTCCCATGTGTGGTACGGGGGCAGCATTCATTTTTTAATTTTTTTTTTTTTTTTTTTTTTTTGTTTTTCGAGACAGGGTCTCTCTGTGTATAAGTGCTGACAGTGAATGGTCACAGGATAGGGAAGGAACAAGACATTGCTAACATCAGAACCAAGTTAATTTCCACAACAGGCCACTGACCATGCCAGGTCCCTAGACCACACTACCTTCGGCTGCCACTGGGAGAACCTCAGTTTGTCTGAGTGGAAGCTGCTCAGAGACGGGGCAAGCGACCCCTTCGCTTCCCTGTGTGGCTTTACAGTGCTATGCATAAGCCGGAGTTTTAAAACAATAGCCATTGAACATGGTGTTTTAGGCCAAAATCGTTACTCGTTTTTAAGATAATGATTCTTTTCATGAGCCTTAACACTTTGAAGTCCAATGACCGCCCCCGAAGAGGGACTCTTATCTACAGATAACTTTTTGTGTGTCTTTAAAAGAGCCTCAATCGTAGGTATGCTGACTCGGCAGTTGTTTGCACTGGAAGTTATCAGCTTATCTATAAATGATAACTCAGACCTAAAGATAATAACAGTTTCATGCCTTCACCCTAAGCCCCGCCCTCTGTTAACACCCAAACATATGTTCATTTTAAATCTCATCTAAGAAACGCTACCTGTTCTGCCTTTGGTAAATTGCTAATTATGGAGCATATAATCAAAAATCCATTCTGATCTCCTTCCTTGCATAAAAGGAGGAGGGCCCTCATACATTTAACAACCTAACGGGTCTCTGCCAAACCATGCACATCCCCGTCAAGCTTCCTCATTTTAGGGTACAACCAGCATCTTACAAGCATACCTGAAATCAGTCTGTGACTTGTAATAGGCATGAAATTTAACAGGACTGAATGCACCCCTCCTTCCTGAAAAGCTGTTAAGTCAATTGTGTTTCTTACATATCCCCACTCTTAAACACCAACAAAAGTAGGGGGGGGGGGGCGACTTCACCCATTTCACCCATGCAGTGCACAGGAAACAAATGGTGAAGACTTGGATATGAGAGCTTGTGAAAATGCGGAGCTCAAATGTGAGAGCTCAGATTACAGACATTAAACAGGAGACATGGGGAGCAGCAAGGGGCTGGGGAGGTGGCTCAGTGATTTAGGAGTGCTTGCTGCTCTACAGGAGGCTGCAGTTTGGGTCCCAACACCTACATGGCAGCCCATGACCGCCTATAATTCCAGGTCCAGAGCCTTAATTAATATGTTTAATTATATATACCTATATGATAAGGATATTATTATACATATGTAATAAAATTAAATACGATCTCTGAAAAAGAGCATGGCGGGAGCTAGTGAGATGCGTCAGCCAGGAAGAGGACATGCCAGGTACCTGGACAACTTGAATTTCAACCCATGGGATGAAAGGAGAAAAATAATTCCTATGAGCAAGCTGTGGCATATGCCTGCCCTACTATAAACAAACAAACGAACAAACAAACACATATAATAAAAAACTGAAAGTGAGGAACAAGACAAAGCAAGCACTTGTGTTGAGCCAGAAATTACATGTAATTGAGCCATAGTTTCTGGAATTTTGAGAAACACAGAAGTTTGACTCTGCTAGAATGGTCATCCACAGGCTCCACATTTGCAATTTTAATGAATGGAGTACTAAAACATCCCATTCAGTTATTTCAGGGAGTGAAGACATTTCATTGGTATGTATTTTAAGCAAAATTTGCAGTTTTCACAGCTATGAGGAAAAATTAAAAAGAAAAAAAAAGCCAGTGAAAGCTACAATTTACTGACTCTCTGGGAAGCGAATTGGGAGGTACTGGGGTAAGCTTCGGGAGACAATGTAAACCATTTGATGAGAATCTGGAGCACTCTGGTGGGAGGGCTGGAAGCTAGGAGCCACACCCACCCTCCTCTTCAGCCCCTTCGGCCTTCAGTGACAGCTCTGTTGAGTAATCAAAACAGACAGCATTTTGAATTAATTATTTTTCCAGGGCTGTGTCCTCCAATTGCTCTAAAACCTGGATTGCTTTAAGTGTCTGCATTCCCCATCCATTCTCCGCAATGCTACTAACTATTCTTAGAAGGATAAGATTCAACAAATTCCATCCACTCTCTGAAGTCAGTTACAAACCGCAGCCTGCCTGTAACTCGTGGGCAAAGAGCCGGGTGTTTAGAATAACCAGCAAGCACGGAAATGATGCTGTACATCAAACATTCTCTGTATTCGCTACAAAAATCAGGATTTATCGTCCAATTGTTTCATTACTTCATTATTGTAATGGGTTTCTCCCAGAAGAAGGCTTAGAGTTGGGGATTGAAAGTTAAATCTTTCCATATGTCCGAATTTAAACCACTTGCTCTACTGACAAGTAAAATGATTGATTCTTTGTTGTAAGTTAAATGTTTTTTTTTTTTAATTCACTTTAGCTTTTGAAGCTTTCTCCCAATGCAGTTCTTTGCCTTGATGCATTTTTCAAGCTATTCTTGCCTACAGTGCTAGATAGCTTGTGAGGTCATACTATGTGCCTGAGTGTGCTAGTAGCTGATGAAGGGCATACTGTGTGCCTTTGGTATGGTGCTAGAGAGCTTGTAAGGTCATACTGTGTGCCTTTGGTATCGTGCTAGGTAGCTTGTGAGGTCATACTGTGTGCCCTTTGAGCCTGCCACCCTTTCCATCTCCAACTACTGTTTAAAATGTCACTAAGTCCATCGAGTCCTCGGCCACCCTAGGCCACAAATATTTATCATTTTTATTCATACCATGATCATTACCAAATTGGTCATTTCTAACCCAAATGACAAAAATCGAAAAACTGAGCAACTGCATCATACTACAAGGGGAAAACTTCACATTTCATGTGATAGGCCAGCGAAAACACAGACACACGAAAATAGTGTACAAAATCACAGTCAAGCTATGTCTATAACATATATGCAAAATATGAATAAATGAATTCCATGCCTAAATCTGGGTCCCAACTCTGAAATACAGCATTAGGTATATGCCAATATTTTAAAAGAAAATCTCAAATCGAAATGGCTTCTGCTCCCAGGCATGCTTGGGTGAGAGGTACAAGCCATTATCACGAAGGCCAGGGTTGGGGGTGGGGGTCTTTCACTTGCCTCCTTCTTGCTCCTGTACTTAGCATACATTGATAACTCACACCGTGACTTGCACACAGTAGGCCTTTACCTGAGCGAGTTCATGTAATTTGTGGAAATCCAGTGGCATCTATATCTCCACAGCAAGGGGTCAGGAGACTTGATTTTTCCTGAGATGGGGACTTCTGTCACATCTGCCTGCGCTAGGGGTGATATGATTAAAAATTTCTGGCAACATCATATTACCTTGAACTTGAATTTGGTTACTTTTGGAAGTTAGGTAGACAGCTTCTTGTTTTGCCTAATAAAAATGTAAAATTGGCAATAAATGAGAATTATCATTTGCCATGAAGAAATTTATATATTATGGCCACCGTAAAACCTGACAGTGCCACTCAGGAGGCCGGGGTCACGAGTCGTTTTTTAACTGCTCTCCATTTCAGTCACTGAGGCAGGGTTTCTCAGATAAACTCAGAGCCTGCCAATACGCCTAGTCTGGCTAAGCTTGTTTGCTTCTGGGTCCTCTGCCTCTGCAGTATTAAAATTACAAGTAGGCCACCACGCCCACCCGGGCTGGGTCCTAGCCATCTGAACTTCCGTTCTCATGTTTGCCTGGCAGGCAAGGCCTTTATCAGCTGAGCCATCTCTCCAGCCCCTCTCTCATCCTTAGCTTCCTTTTCTCTAGTGGGCTGTGTCTTGGCTTATTCACCATTTCTCACTTCCCACTGACCTAACTGCCAAAGGCCACGGACACTGGTCTCAACAATATCCTCCACCCCTTTCCAGCCTTGTATTTTGTGACTGTCCATAGAAGCCCAATACAAACAAATGTCAAAACAAACAAACAAACAAATAATGCTGGGCTATTGTCTGTTTTTCTGCTTACACACACACACACACACACACACACACACACACACACACCCAGGTCACTAATCCCAGCCATGTTCTTAAAGCTCTCCAACAGTCTTTGACTATTAGTTTGTAGTCACTGTCGTTGGGTGCTAACTGAATGACTAATGTGCTGTTGTCTTTATTCATGCCCTTCTGCAGTTGGTCTCTGCAGCAGCGCTATCTTCCGCTTTTTTCAAACCCTCTAGCCCTTCTGTTCCCAGAATCTCCTCCAATGCTGAGGAAAGAAGCCAGTGGCAGAAAACTCAACTTCCTGAACTTTTCCTGTCCTGCACCCAACTCCGTCATCTGTCCTGCCCCCCCCCTTCCCTCCCTCCTTCCCTTATTCTCCCTTCCATAGACAAATCTCGGTATGTTTATCTGGCAGCCCTCAAGCCATCTTCTGGCCTCAGCTTCCTGACAACTGGAACTATGGGAGCCATGACAACGACTCTCTTCTCTCTCAGAATGGGGCAGCCACATACCACTCTTTCCCGCTCATGCCCACTCAGTCTCTCCCTTTCCTTGGCTTTTTGTCCTAGCCTACTTACATCATGGTGTCTCAGGCATTCTAAGCAGCAGTTCTTAGGGCCAGTCCTCCGTGACCCCCACCTCCCCCTGCCTTTGGAAGGCTATCACGGTATTCCTAATGTGACCTTATCTTCTCAAGGATACGCTCCATCAATACTGGCTCCGCCCCAAGTCCCTTGAGGCTCCACCCTCTGTCTATGTAGGGTTTGAACCGAAGCTTTCACTCATGGATCTCCAGGAATAGGACAGCAGCTCCAGGGCACCATCTTGGCTTGTCACCGCCCAGGGCAAAGTCCCATGCTACCTGACCCTGGCCAGCTGCACCCACAACTCCCTCAAGCCTCAGGTCCTCCCTCCTGAAGTGCTGAGCTGTCTGCTGTGCCCACTCAAAGCTGTCTCTTGGGACCCTGTCTCCCTCCTGCCTCTGCCCGCTGTGGTGCGCTTCTCTTATCGTCTTGCCTTCTCCACGTGGCCAATTCTTAGCTGTTGAGACTCAGCCCCAACATGGATGAGCAGGGCGCTTCCACTGTTGCCTCTTTGGATTAGAACTGAAATTCCTCAAAGGCAGAGGCCATTTCTCAGCTTTAGATCCCAGGTCCAGGGCCATCCTTTAAAGATGCTGAATAGAATTTGAGTCTTTGGAGGAAGCAATTAGTTTATTGAGATCTCCAGAAACAGAGCCTACCATTTAGCTTAACAACAACATGCCTCACAAAAAGTGTTGTGTAGTATTTTCATAGAAGAGCTGAAAATCCTAAGGGGTACGGGGGGAATGCCATCAACAAAATACCAACTGGGTTAGAAAAAAAAAAAGAATTCAAATGAATTCCTATTAGAAATATATAGGATTTTTAGCTTGATATACTCTAACTTATAACACAGCCAGGTTCTCCTGAAGGTTTTAGTGAATATGATCAATGACTAGAGTAGGGAAAGGTCTCAGCCAGTAAAGTTTGTCACAGACATGAGAACCTAAGCGCCATCTCTCAGAACTCACACACACATAAAGCCAAGCTGGGCAGGAAACACCTACAATCCCAGTGCTGGGGAGATGAAATCAGGATCCGCAAGGCTTGCTGGCCAACAGATGCAGCCAAATTGGGTGACCTTCAGGTTCAGTGAGAGACCCTGGCTCAAAAACCAAGGTAGAGAGGCAACAGGGAAGACATCTGATTCTGACCTCTGGCCTCCAGCTGCATATCCCTATAACTAATGGTTGTTGACCTCTGGCCTCCCTCCACCTGCATACCCCTATAACGAGTGATACTTATAATGTGTATAATTTCTTGGAAAATGGTCTTATAAAGTATTCTTTAAATTAGAACTTGTAGGTAAATTATTCTTTAACACCTGCCCCCCCCCTTTGTCTTTTGATCACTAGTATTTCTACTGCCACCATCACTTAACTTGGAAGAGAATAGAAAGGGTGAAACACAGTTCTATCCTGTCTCTCCAGGTACCAAGGGACACAGGATACAAAGCAATCCTATTGCCAAGACAAAATAGCCACTTGGAACTAGCTTCAAGACAAAGATTTGAAGAGAGGCTAAGTGTGGTCCTCACCGTGTACCGATTGTAAAAGACAGGCTGCGGAGTGGTATGGAGACTGATTTTAGGGGGTGAGGGGAGATGTGCTTGTTAGGGAAGCATCTGGAAGGATGCAAAAGCAAACTGTTTTAAGTCATTCTCTCTGGCCAGAGACTTGGATGATATAAGGCTCTCTCCTGCAACCCGCATGGAGTTTCTAGTTTTACTCCCAACCCAACTGTCATGTATCACTCACATACTTTAAAAAGGCATTCATAAAATAACGTAAGCAAGATAAAATAGACTACAATGCATCCCACTCCAGGCTCCCTCACACTCAGTCCCTGGAGGAAGCTCCCTGCATCATTCTAAGCCCTGCGGTCAGCCTCTCACTCCCCTTTGGTCAAGAAGAGGAGGGAAACTTGTTGTCTTGAGGACTGAGGAGAATTTTGAGATAGACATCCAGGCCACCAGTGTATCTCTGGCTGACAAGAAACTACAAGTGCATCAAACATGAACTATGAACAGATTTCAAGTCACTTAAACTTGGATCCTTTGAAACTCCATCTACACGGGATTTTATCCAAGAATCTACCAATTCTCCCTCAAGTGCCTGAGTAGGGTTAAGTGCTCCTGTTAGCTCTCCAATTCTATGCACTCTCTCAGTGCTGGCATTCAGTCTCCTGTGGTGTAGCACTGATGTCTCTCTGTGTTTCCTGCTTAACCCAGAGCTCCAACAGGGTGGCCACCTGTCGCTTGGCTCAGAAGAGTACCTGACAAGTGGGAGAAGAGGGATTATTCTGCCCCTCTACAGTGTCCTCCACTTTATGGAGGGGGTGTCACCCCACCCCAACATGTGTTTAACACTGTTTGCTTCCCCAGTAGCTGTCAGGGTAGAATATTCAATTAACTGACAAGTAATGAGGCCAGAGGCCTTTCCTTAGGTGAGGATAGCCCAGAGATGCTCATGGGAAGTCTGCAGGTAGGTGTGCCTTAGGCCCAAGCAGGTCTCTGCCAATGCTGAGAAGAAAGACATTTGGGTATTCCCCAATGCCATTCATACAGCCATAGTCAACACGCTGGGCTGACACATGTGAGCAAGGTCTTATCTGTCTCACAAGAAGGGAAACTGCTCTTTTCAGGTGATTCTAAATTGTGTCACAGTGAGAATTAAAACTAACAATCATGCTCACATTTCCCCATTCACTTCTATTAACCGGCTTAACTGGCACTCCCCTTGAGTTCCTGCGTTCTCATTTCCCAGGCTTGGCCACATTCTTCTACTGCGTGCTGACTGTCTCCCTCCCATTTCAAAGGAAAATGAGTACAGATCAAAGGGCCCCAAATCCACACATAGTTTCCTTAAGCAGAGTGTCCTTCCGTTCCAGACAATTCCAGAACTCACACAGACCTCCTTAAAATATTTTTAAATTTAACTTTATTTCGTGTGTAGGAATGTTTTGCATGCATGTGTGTCTGTGAACCATGTGTGTGTCTGTGAACCATGTGTGTATCTGTGAACCATGTGTGTATCTGTCAACCATGTGTGTGTCTGTGAACCATGTGAGTGTCTGGTGCCTGCAGAGATCAGAAGAAAGTGTCGGAGCCCTGGGACTAGAGTTAGATACATGGCTGTGAACTATTATGCTCGTGCTGGGAACCAAGCCTGGGTTTTCTAGAAGAGCAGCCAGTATTCTTAACCACTAAGCCATCTATCTCTCTGGCGCCTTACACCGGCCTCTTTCCATTTCAAGTCCATATCTTATTTGGTCCCTCCCCTCCTTACCGCTCCACTTTGCCAAAGTTTCCTACAGTTGTTTGATACTGACACCAAGCTTGTCTGAAGGCCCTATTTTTGCTGCTTTGTCCTCAAATTCTTTTGATTCCATTTACCAGAATGTGGTTGAACCAATAGGTTCCATCTTTGTTCCTTGAAGGATTTGCAAGCAAACAGGAGTCAGCCATCCCACTCCTCCTTAACCGGGAAGGAGCCCTTGTTTGTTACTTTGTTTCGATCTGTTCAATATGATTTTTTTTTGTATCTATGTATATTTCCCCATGTATAATTGCTCTCAATATGGAGTTGGTGAATTGAAAACTCACCATTGAATAGAAGGATCCAGAGGGTCCTAGAAACCTACAAGAAGAACATTATGATGGGTGGATCTGGGCCCAGTGGTTCTGCTCAAACTACTGCACCAGCCAAGGACAATACATGCAATAAACTTCGAACCCCTTCTCAGATCTGGCCAATGGACAGGACATTCTCCACAGTTGAGTGGAGAGTGGGGACTGACTTTCACATGAACTCTGGTGCCTCATATCCAACATATTCAACCACATTCCCTCGATGAGGAAGCCTAATGGCACTCAGAGGAAGGATAGCAGGCTACCAAGAAGAGACTCGATACCCTATGAGCATATACAGGGGGAGGAGGTCCCCCTCAGTCACAGTCATAGGGGAGGGGAGTAGGGGGAAAGTGGGAGGGAGGGAGGAATGGGAGGATACAAGGGATGGGCTAACAATTGAGATGTAATATGAATAAATTAACAAAATATATAAAGAAAACTCACCATTGGGGAAAAAAAAAACAAACCAAAAAACTCACCATTGATTAGTTTAAACATAAAAAGGCCAAGATGTTTGTCTCTGCTTTGCATTTACAATAGTGGGTATGCCCTGAATGTCAACTTTCTTATAACTAATTGAGAAGCAGGAACATCCTCCTTGTCTACCTCATGGGGTCCCTGGAAGACAGAATGAGAAATTCCACTCAAGCCCTGACTTTCATGTCACTACCGAATAATGGCCCCAGGACTTAACCTTGTCACGCTGTCACACTGGTGGGAACAAGACATGGATGAAGAGGCAACGGGACAGGCTTGGCTGTCCTGGGCAGTGGTGTCTCTGAGTCTGCAGCTGCATGTGCAGAAGCGCCAGCCTCTTTCTACCCTTCATAGCACAGTGCAGCTCACATCCATGCCAGACTGCCTATCACGGCACTTAAGACCCACAAGAGTGTCCTTGGCGTACAACTTGTCAAGACAAATAGGTAGTGTTAGGTAAAAAATAATCAAAGTGTGAAGAACTCTTTATACCATTTAACTTTATTTAAAACAAAACAATAGATGCACATTCTAAAAGATCAAGAGAATAAGAAGCCCCAAGAGACACCATCATTACCTACAAATAAGATGATTGTGGCTAATCCTGGGTAATTTCCTTCTCCTTTCTCTCATTTGTTTATAATGCAAATCAAAGCGTTAGCTGTCATCTGACCTTTCCTCCCACTGGACGTTATAACACAGGCATTTTTACAAGAGAGCTTTCAACTATTGACCTTTTCCTACTTGCAACAAAAATTCTTCAAGAATGTCAGAAATACCACATGCTTGTCTTAGGAACTGGAGTCCTGGAAGTTGTGTGGTATACCCGTTGTCATAAGAACCAGAAAGTTCTGGAAGCTTGATTCTCAGAAGCAAGAGAACAGAAAAGCTCTGAAGGCAGGCTTGCAGAAGACAGCAGGGAAAGCAGGCGGACCACCCTGGGACACTCGGGGCAGAAAACCTCCCCCTTAAAGCTCTTTTCTTAGAGAATTCCATTTCCAGCTCCCTAGTGCTCTCCAGTGATGTGCACCCTCTGTGCAGCCCACACCTTCCATGCTCTCCTTTCTCTGGCCTCATCCCACCCTCCACCCACTCTGCTATGGCTTGGATTTGTAATGACCAGAGGGTCTATGTGTTTAAGAGTTGGTTCTGGGTTGGCAATATTGGGGGATGGTGAAAACATTAAGATGAAGGGAAGAGTGAGAAGTCTTTAGGTCACTGGGGATGCTCTTGAAGTATACTGTGGGACCCTATCTCCCTTCTCTGTCTGTCTCTCTCTATCTCTCTGGCTATGTGCTAAGTGGTTTTTCTCTGAGAGTTGCTCTGACCCCCTGTACTATGCTGCCTCTGCCAAAGCAACCTAACGATGGGCTGAAACTCACTCACAAAGCTCTGAAACCAAGTGGAGCTTTTTCCTATGCCAGTCAGTCATCACAGATATTTGTTAGAGTAACAGAAAGGAAACAACTCGAACCTCCCCAGGAGACTTTAGCCAAGCTTCAAAAGTATCTGTAAGTGGAGGGGCCAGGGTGGGGGAGGCCTGGAGTCCATTCCCGCAGGTGAAGAGGTGATCTGAGACCCTAGCTTAGAACTTGCATTTTCCTGGAGCTCTTACGGCCCTTGGTTCCTCAGGTACATTGGGTATCTTGAGCGACCTAAAGATGTCCCCATCATAGACTACGAGTCCATCTCTCGGGGCGTTGTCAGACCACGTGAGGTGTAAGGTATACGTGCTGGCTAGCCTTTTGTCAACTAGACAGTCTGTGTGTAAAACTGAAGATATCTAAAAGGAGGCAATCATAGTTGAGAAAGAGCCTTCATTAGATCCAGCTGTAGGTCATTTTCTTAATTCGTAGTGATTGATGAGGAAAGGCCCAGCCCACTGTGGGTGGTTCCATCCCTGGACTGGTAATGCTAGGTTCTGTAAGCAGGTGGGCAAACCATGGGAAGCCAGTTAGTAAGCAGCACTCCTCCTGATGGCTTTTGCATCAGCTCCTGCTTCCAGGTTCTGGCCCTGCTGAGTTCCTGTCCTGACTTCTTCCAATAATGAACCATGATCTGGAAGTGTAAGCTGAATAAACCCTTTCCTTCCCAACTTGCTTTCTGGCCTTATTTTTGTTGCAGCAATGACCCTAACTAAGACAGTGTGCCTGTTACCTGGGGCCTTTTTTGTTCTAGCATTCCCCTGGCATAGTGGATGGAATGCCCAAAGGACAATAACATCCATTGATGCTTCACTCTTCCAAGTCTTCTGTATCACCTGGAAGCATCTCGGAAAGCATCCCTGGGAGCTGATGCAGGGCAGGCAGAACCACTCTCTTCAGCTCAAGGAAGATAGAGAAGCTATGGTGACTTGTCACCACATGTCACACTGTGCAGGTATCTGCAAACGTGAAGCTCATGTTGACATCTATTTCAAGCATGGCGGACAATGACCTGAGCCTAGGACCCTGGAGATGATGTGGACACTGAGAGTGGAACTGACATCTATAAACCTTTAGACTTTGGGCATAGGAGGTTTTTCTTTTCTTTTTATTTTGGGTCATGATATTTAGTCTGGGTTGAGTTTCCATATTCTCTTCTGAGCAAGAGGAATGCTCAGTCTTTTATCCTTCCCCCGACTCCTTTGAAATGGTTTATTCAGGTCACCAATGACTTCATCACTGCAAAGGATGTGGCTGTCTCTCTACCTCCCCCCCCCCTTCAGCTGCTACAGTGCGATCTCTCTCCTTTGCTTCTGAGGTTCCATGCACCCCAGCCTTTCCTCTCTTGCTAGCTGTTCCTTCCCCCTCTCCTGGGCAAGGTCTTGCCTCTCATCCCACCCTGTAGGTGCTAATGTGACCTACAGTCAGCTTCTCTCCATCCTGACTCTCAGAGATGTCATCACCAGGGCTACAGAAGACATCTCTCTGCTGATAGTTTCCTGGGTGCTTCTTGCCCTGGCTCTCTTCTTAGTCCTGGGTTCATACACTGAAGGCCTGTTTGAGAGTCAACAGGACTAAGTCAGACTCCTAATTCCTCATCCTTAAGAACCTGTCTCTCTCCCACATTTATAGCCTCAGCCAACACCACAAACTGTAATGCCAACAACCCTGGGATGTTCAGGCTAATGTCCTTGGCTTCATCCCTTGTTAGTTAGTTTGTTTTATTCCTCTCCCTAGGGACACCTGTGTGTCTCTGTGATGGAGCTGCCACACAGAAGCCAGTGGCTTTCTTTTCACATTCAGGATGGGTCCCAGCTCCTCTGGGGACTTCCTGCTGTACCCAGAGCAAAGCCAACATGCTAAGCAGGACCTGTTCCCTGGTGGTCCTCATCCACTGGTTTCCCAGCTATAGGATACTAACTTACACATGAGGAAACATACCTCCAATGACTCTCTCAGATGGCCTATGGTGCCAACCACTGTTGCTAGGAAAAGCCCGTCCAGACAGTTATCTTTAATTTATACTGAACAAATAAAGTAACTTTTCCCTGGTTGTAAAAATCTTGAACAATGCGCAAATCTCCAAAAAAGTACAAAGGGCTATAAGTGGGCTGGAGAGATGGCTCAGAGGGTAAGAGCCCTGACTGCTCTTCCAAAGGTCATGAGTTCAATTCCCAGCAACCACATGTTGGCTCACAATCATCTATAATGAAATCTGTATACATAATAAATAAATAAATGTTAAAAAAAAAAAAAAGAAAATCAAGTGTCAAATCCTATTGTGGGTTAATTTTCTGCCATTGTTTTCCATGTGGCATTGACTTCCTATATAATACTGATCTTTTAAAAATTGTGGGTTACTCAATGCTGACTTCACTCTTCCTCACAGATTTTAAAGGTTTTCTTTTAGCATTGCTATTTCATGGGAAATCTCAACTATACATAACAGTCTTGTATATGAGTGTGCGGTACATTTGTCCTGCCCTCTAGTGTTGAAACGTTAGGTCAGTTTAATGTTATGGGGGCTTAAAATTGTAAGTAAGATCAAGTGTATCCAAAGTTTCCTTTGTTTAGTCCATTTCCCCAAAATGGAAATACTGGATCAAAAATCACTAAACACTTTTTCAGAAGATTTTACTTCAAGCTGCCATGTAATCTGTGCCCAGTCCTTACTTTCAGATTGGTCATAGGAAGCCCTGTTCACAGGTAGGGAAAGTACAAGCTTCAGACTGGTGCCTGGAATCTTACCCATCACATGCAAATGACCTCCAAGGCCAATATTCTAGAATGTCCCTGCAAGGCTGCTCTTCCTGTTTCTTTCCTATCAGTGTCTCAAAAGGCATCTCCTCCCCATCTGTTCTCTCTTTCCTCCTCTCAGCCGAGCTTTCCTCTCTTTCTCTTGCCTGCTCGCATGCTATCTCCATCCCCACTGCCATCTGGCTCTCTAGGCATCACCACCTGAGAACAGAGACGATGGTGCTCCATCCATGTTCCACACCTGGGCATAGCTTCTCTCACACCAGGGTGCTTGTCAGTCACCTGAGGATATTGTTACTGTACATGCTCCTATCCTTCAGGATAAATCAGTGATCTGTGAACTGCTTCATTCTCCCTGAAAAATTATAATACCATCAATAGTAGGGGCGGAAAATTACATAACTCCATTGAGCTACAAGAATTCAACCTCCACTCCCCCCTGCCACCCCCCCTTCCCGCCCCTGGCCTGAGTTCCTCGAATCAAGTCTAGACATAATTCTGATTGAAAGGGAATAATATAACATAGCAGAGTAAGGGTTCATGTGCACATGCATGTGTAAGTACGTGCATGTGTGTGTGCGCACACATTCATACTCACATATTTCTGTGTCTGTGTGTCTGTATGTCTGTGTGTGTCAGTGTTTACATGTTTTCTCACCTACACACCATCCTCAAACAAACGTCCATTTGCTGAGAGCACTTTGAAAACTGATCTCCATGAGCTCTAAAGAGAAGTCAGGATTAAAGCTTTAGCTGCACAAAGCCGTCACTCCACTCTTCCTACAGCCAAGGGCTGTCCCCTAGCTCAACATCCCCCTTAAAATGGATCCCTTACCTCCCCCTCAAAAAAGACCACCTACACATATTAAGCAGTGGTGGCAATTTATGGCAAAACAGAATAAGCCCACTCTGGGGAGAATAGGACTCAGACTCTGAAAGCGGCAGTTCAAATACCCAGCCATTACCCCAGCAACAACGTTCCCACTCATGGTTGCTACAGGATTACCAGGCTGGTAAAACATTTGTTTTGGGTTCAATCTGTTGTCCATCTGGCAGACAGAGGAGGAGTTAAACTTACGACACTCACTCTTACAAGAGCAGGTTCTTTATAAAAATTCCACCTTTGTGTGATTGCATACACATTTTATACCATTTCTGAGAACATAGCCTAAAGCCATACACCCCATAAAACTCCCTGATGTTACACAGGAACATATTTTGGAAAGCAAGAGGGCAGTGGTTCCTTATGACTATCTCTACAATTGTGGATTTAAGTTTCTAATGATCACAGATGGCAATAAACACTAATGATGTTCAAGGCAGGGGCAGTGGGTGAGCAGAGGCGGGAAGGGCTGATCTTGCCTAACTGCAGGAGCAGATGTTGACACAGATAGTTATAAGCAGTTCTCCAGGCAAGACTCACATACTTCCTGCAGCCCTAAAAGACGAACTCTGCGCGTTAGTGTAGGATACACTGAACCTAAGGTCATACTTGCAGACCCCTCAAGGCCTTTTTTTTTTTTATTATTGTTTCCTTTATGAGTGGAGATAGGCTCATTCCCAGCAGCAGGTAGGGAAAACATGGTAGTTATTTCAAAGCGATGTTGTCTTTCAATGTGGAAAGTATGGAGATTTTATGAGGGGAGCCCATAAATATTTATATACGGAAACACTGTAGGAGCCGGCACATTTCTAAGTACGCAGTTAAAGCGTGTGTTCCCACGCACGTTCAGTCGAAAGTCATAGTCCAAGAATGAAAAGTGGTGGATGCATTCTAGGTTGTGCTCGGCTCAAGGCTATGGAATGTGTGTTTGAAAGGCTAGGATGGTGGGCAGGAACAATTTGGGGCATGTACTGACTGTGTCAAAAGATGGCGCACAGGAACACCTCTGGGCACGCTCAGATTTCATCAACATTTCACTGAAGGGAAGGACAAGGCACTTCCAAGGTGTGTTAATATTGGAGTTGGCTCTTAAAGGTGCCTGCCCCATTAAGGGGCTCACAGATTTCCTCTGCAGAAGAGTACGTGCATATCCACCACCATAAACCCTGTCGTGCTAACAAAGTACCTATATTATAACAAAATAGCCTGCCCGTGTTGGATGCAGTGAATCTCCTTATTTGTATAATAATAAAAACTTTCAGGGTGTCGTGTGTATGTGTGTGTGTGTGTGTGTGTGTGTGTGTGTGTGTGTGTGTACATATGGACACACGGGTGTGAGGGCCCACAGGGACCAGAAGAAGGTGTTAAAGAGTTGGATTTATGGGTAGTCATGAACTGCCTGAGGTGGGTGCTAGGAACTGAACTTGGATCCTCCTCAAGAGTAATAAGCAGTCTTAGTAGCCGAGCCATCTCTATCTCATTAGCCTATAAATAAAGGTCTTTTGAAAATTAAGATTAAGGTCAGAAAACAAGTAAAAGCCTGAAATTCCCAGTAGGAAATTGAGTAGTTGAGTTTTCTTTATAAAATTATGTTGGGATTAATTCACAAAAGTAATAGGGGGAGACTGGAGAGATGGCTCAGCAGTTAAGAGCAGGTATTGCTCACAGAGGACCTGGGTTCGATTCCCAACACCCACATCATACAACTCACCTGTCTATAACTCCAACTCCAGGAGATCTGGCATCTCCGGCCTCTTTGGGCACCCTGACTCATACGGCATTAACACACACATACCTATGCTTATAAATAAGCAAATAAAAATAGAAAACAACAGTGGGCATCGTTATTTGTTAATTTGAATTTTGTTTTACTTCACCATGAGACTGATACCCCATAGACTGTGACAAGGCTCACTCTTAACAGAACAAACCCTGATATCCTTTTAGTTTTAAACAAAGAAAAACTTCAGTGACAACAGAAGATGGAACAAAGCTAGAAAAATACAGAAGTGAAGCCGGGCGTGGTGGTGCACTCCTTTAATCCCGGCACTCGGGAGGCAGAGGCAGGTGGAGCTCTGTGAGTTCTAGGCCAGCCTGGTCTACAAAGCGAGTCCAGGACAGCTAAGGCTACACAGAGAGACCCTGTCTCGAAAAACAAAACAAAACAACAACAACAAATACAGAAGTGAGTGAGGCCTTGCAGCCTGTCACAAACACGTGCTCCCTATAGAGCTTATAAATTATAGGAAGAAAGGTGATAAAAAAGTTTCCATCTCTGACTGCTACAGAAACATCTTTCAAGACTTAAATATTTTTCACCTTTTAAATAACTACTTTGTTCTAAATTTGACACGTGTAAGATACGCGTT
This sequence comes from Acomys percivali, assembly GCA_907169655.1. Lineage (NCBI taxonomy): Eukaryota > Metazoa > Chordata > Mammalia > Rodentia > Muridae > Acomys > Acomys percivali. Next base: position 103,520,096 of record OU015750.1, on the reverse strand, counting down.
AGAGGCTTGATGACTTAGCCTGTTTTTTTTTTTGTTTTGTTTTGTTTTGTGTTTTGTTTTTTGTTTTTATCACAGTTCTAGAAGCCTGAGGACAAACTCTGTCTTGATCTATTACAAGAAACTGGTCGTGCTCAGAGACTCAGCAGGGGCTTTTCATCTTTTCTTCTCAGAGTGTCCCATTCACCTATAATACCTGGTGGGATATTGACTCTTACAGACTAAAGCTAAGGACCTTTGTTCTTCATGTGCCTTTGAGCCTTTTGGAATGGAGTTGCTAAGCACCTATTCCTGGACCCCCTCCTTACCTATCCCATAATGCTTAGCTGGCGTCACAGCAAAACCACCAAATAAGAAAACACAGAACAGTAGTACACACGCGCAGCCCCATGAGGTCAGAAGTGGGTGTTTCAACAGTGGGCATGGTGCCCTTCACCTGTGAGCCTCAGGACGGAGCAGAGACAGTGCCTTTCAGAGGGGCCCCAACCCCTTCAGACAGACACACGAATGCACACTGGAGGCTGGTCACAGGTACTTTACACCTTTGGAGAGTAGCACAGACAGCCTGCCTGCCTTGGGGAGCCATCACAGCCAGCTGAGGCCCTCTGAACCCCTGCCTAGAGCCCCTGAAGCAGCCACACCTCCTTTCTGCAAATCTACAGCATCTCTGCTCATGCCTCCTTCCTGGAGAAACATACGAGCTCCCTCCTCCCATAACTCTCAGCTGATGTCTCTGCTGTATTACCTCCCCATCGCTCCACCCCATTATATCAGTTTTCTCGGTCCCCACAAATGGTTCTGCTAACAGAGAACACCTGAAGTTAAGAAGCAGTTCTCCACCCTCCTCCCCTTACATTTTCACCATGAACCCCACAAATACCACTTCCCCACTGAACCACAATCCATTATTACACCTAAGAAATTAACAAGAATTCCATATTACCGTCTTTCTGTGTTCAGAGCTCACCAGTTATCTGTCTGTCCTGGGCTGTACTGTGTCTCCCAAATTTTGTATGCGACATTCTTATCCCTGAGTGCCTGAGACAGTGGCTGTTAATATAGGTTCTTTAAAGAGTGATTTCTTTGAATTGGGGTCATTAGAGTGGACCCCAGTCCAGCATAGTGGAAGACAGGAGAAAAAGACAAGATCTAGGTTAAGCAGAGAGGTGTGCAAAGAAGCGGACTCTGCCAGCACCTTTTTCTTAGAATGCTAAGCTCCAGAAAGGTAAGAAATAAACTTTGATGGTTTATGCCGCCCTCTCTCTGGGCCTTTTTGTGATGTCTCTAGTGAACTCACAGCGAAGTAACAGAGGCCCTTTGTGGATGTGGTAGTTTGGGTCCAAGATTTGGTCAAAGTTCATCCATTACATTCATTTTTATTAAACACACACACACACACACACACACACACACACACACACACACACACGCTTTTATTTCATTCAAGTTGGACTTTGATCACAGTAAAATCTCTGCTGTGTCTTAAATTTAATGACAAGAGCCAGAGGTTGTGGGTGGGGAGATGAAGGGAGCCAACAAGAGACTGTTTCACAGTCCCAGAAGTATGTTGACACTTTGACTTGATCCTGTGACAGCGACAGTCGGGGTCCCCTACATGCATCTCTACTGCTAACCTCAGTGAGCAGAAGCAACAAGACTTTATGGGTGGCTCTTTCTCCAGAGCTTCTCCACGCCACTCACCCATAGCCAGCATGGGGCCTGTATAAAAGCATACTTCCTCAAATGCCCATTAGAGAAACGCATATTTTTTTCCCTACTACCATCCAGCCTCACGTTGAGGGACCCGTCTCAGAAGCTGGTCTTTCTCTGTGGAGCATCTCTGATGGCTCAAGGAAACGTTTCACCTCAGAGAACCCTCTGTCTTGGGACTTTTGGTTTAAGCCTTTCATGTACAGAGTCCCTCTTTGGAGCAAGGTACTCAAAGAAGGGTCCCATCCTTGTAGACATCAGTGCTCTCATTAGAGACCAGCCACCCCTGCCTGCCGTTGTGAAAGTGAGCCTGATGGCGATGATGAGTGAAAGCACAACAAAACCACAAATATACGGAAGTGCCAGAGAATAGAACTTTTTTTTTTTTTTTTTTTTTTTTTTTGGTAACTGCCTGCCTTATTCCTTAACTTACATGGGAATCCAAAAACATGTTTGAAGCAACCATGACGAATGGATCATTCTGCCTGTCAGCAGTTTCATAGCTGTACCCAATTGTCATTTGCACAAGCAAAACTGCTCTCCATAGACACCACCCTGCAGCAGTCACACTGTGGTACCATGAGGTGGGTAAGACTTCTATGCATGAGGAGTTGGGAGGAGAAAGACATATAATTAAATGCTTTCGTTTATGGTGATGCTTGGCATTCATTTTGGGTTAGGTCTTGTACCAGTTACTTATGTCACTGTCATGGCAAAATACAAGGCCAAGATAACCTGAGAGAGGATGGGCACGTTTGGCTCGCAGTTTAATGGTAAAGTCCACTGAGGTAGGGAAGGTATGATGGCTGGAGTGTGAAGTGACTGGTCACACTGCATCCGCAGTCGGGAAGCAGAAAGAGATAAAGGCTTGGCTCGCTTTCTCTTCTCTTATTTAGCTCTGGACCTCAGCTCAGGGGATGGCACAGCCCGCATTTATGGCAGGTCTTCCCATCTCACTGAACTTCGTGTGGGAACCTCCTCACACACATGCCCAGGGACTCGTTTCCACAGTGACTCTGACCTCTTTCACGGTGACCATGGAGAATAACCCTCCAAGGTCCTGTGTACTTTAAAACTCATTTGCTCTCCACAGTCATGCTAGGAGAGCGTTACAAACAGGGAAACTGAGGCCCAGGTATTGGGATGAGAGATTTGAAGGACAGCGGTGGCAAGGTTGGGGATGGGTGGGAGGGATGGGCAAAGTTAGAGAGTGTCTGAGGGAAGGTATCAGGCTGCCTAAGCCTTGCAGTATTTGCAGTCTGCCAGGGACATACACAGGCCTGTGATGGGGCAGAACTGGGAGAGAGTTCTGCAAGCAGAGGCTAGGGCATGTCATAGGGAAATGTGTGAGAAATTCAGTAGCCACTCAGTGTTCCCTGCATGACTTTCTGTGGGCAGCACAGCTGGCATAAATGACCATTCAGTGTAAACTGCTG
>OU015750.1:103502903-103516943 GCA_907169655.1 Acomys percivali | reverse complement strand
GACTAGCAGGCAGGGCTGGAGAGTAAGCCAGAGGTAATGGCTGATGAGATCAGAACACACACCCAAACAGGAAAGGCCTGGGGTGGCTCTGGCTTTGCTAGAATTGTCTATTCCCAAGTGGAGCCAGGGCCACACTCTAGGTGACAAGTGAGGACAATCTGCTGCCGGTGTTCCTCTTCCTCCCCTCCCCCACCCTCCTCTCTTCCTTCCTCCTCTTTCCTCCTCCCCCTCTTCCTCCCCCTCCTCCTTCTCCTCTACTGTTTTCCTCCTCCCCCTTCTTCCTTTCCCATCCTCCTTCCTCTCCCTTCTTGGCTTATTTGTATTAATTAAACTTGTCCTTTTGACGGTTTCATACAAGTGTAACAGCGTCTGTTTACCTTTTTATCCGCTTTTATCTCCCTACCCCGGGCCCTACAGGACCCTTTCTCCTTTCTTGTCATTTTGTTTCTTTTTGTGACCCTCTGACTTTAATCCTGATAGTTAAAACACGTTTGGAACTATCCATTGGGTTCACTAGGGTTTGCTACCTCTCCACCCCCCCACCCCCCCTACCCTCCCCACCCCCCACCCTCCCACCCCCCCACCCCCGCATCTACTCATTGTCATTAATTCAGAGTGGTGGGGGTGGGGGAGGGGATTAAGAGCCCCTCCTCAATCAGCTGTTGCCAGGCTCAGTTTGGCGCAGACCCAGTGCTGGCCAATAAAGCTGCTGTGACTGCCACACCCTGAAGGCTCTTGATGTTGAGACATTGTCCCAGCTTACCTGTCTCCTCCCGAGACCATCACAGGAGAATGCCATAGACACCTGCCAAGCCTGCAATATTTGTTAGGCATCTGACAAGCTTCCTCCTTCGTGGATGGGGAGGCAGGTGGTGGAAGACCTCCACCACCCAGCTCTTTGCAGTCCCACTACTGAAGGCTACTGCCACAGGGCCTCACTACACAGCTGACAAAAGCTGTCAGGTGATCTTGCCAAGACGACTTAGCTCGGGAAACAGAAGAAAAAAAGCCTCCCCTCCTGCTTTTCTCTTTGTCTGCACCTGCGCGGTGTATGGTGGTGTAGACCTGGGTGGTGTAGACCTAGCTTTCCTTCTAGCTATCTAAGGAGCAGCTACAGGGAGATCAGGGTCAGGGAAAATGAAACTGCAACAACGCGTTCTGACACACGGCCGCAGACATGGTCTCAGCAAGGCACAGCCCATTTCCCCACAGGAAAAATAAAGATGCTAATTAATAATCCGTGTCAACTGGACACAAAAGGAACAATGCATGATCACCGGGCTTTCCTCTTTGAGAGAATCAGGTGCACCTATAAAATTCCCCTTCTGTTTCCTAGCACAGCCGGGCATAGTGGATCATGCCTGTAATCCCAGCACTTGGGACACAGAGGCAGGCGGATCTCTGTGAGTTCGAGGCCAGCCTGGTCTACAAAGTGAGTCCAGGACAGCCAAGGCTACACAGAGAAACCCTGTCTCAAAAAAAAAAAAAAAAAAAAAAAAAAAAAAAAGAAAGAAAAAAAAAAAGAAAGAAAAAAAAGAAAAGAAAAAAAAAAGGTCCTAGCACAATCTTGGACACTAAGGTGTGTGCATGTGTGCATGTGTGCGGGTCCCTTGAAACCAACACTGATTTCTTATTTCAATTTAAAGGAGAGGTATCCAGTTTCCTGCTAGGATAAAACACCTGCAGCCTGAGTGACCAGGGGCTGTGGGTGGAGGGTGTTCCTCCCAGTGCATACCCTAGATGCAGATCTTCCTGAAGGGTCCCTTCTCTGGGAGGGACCAGTGGACAGAACAGAGTCCCGTACTCATTTTATGCAGAGAGGACCCAGGAATGCCCATGGCCTGTCTGATAGCTGGCCCTTGGCCCCAGCCCTCGCTTGTCCCAAAGTGGCAGTGCAGTAGAAGAATTCTGGGGTACCACTCCCTACTCCAGAGCCTGAGAAACCTTGGTGCTAAAGACTGTCCCTGGGATAGAGGACAGGATGGGTGACCCACCAAGCCACCCACATGCTGAATACAACTTGGCATCTCCACACATTCTGATTTTTTTAAAAAATAAATTTCAAAAACAAGCCTGTCACTAAGAGTGCTTGCTCTGGGTCATGACGGGTGGTATAACATACTAACTGGTTATTCTTTCCCTTTGGGTTAAAGTGGACACTCGTTCCCATATCCAGATTAGAACCCAGAAGATAATGTACTTCTGTGGTGGACTGTTTTTACCAAGATGTGTTCCTTTGACAAAAGCCCAGTTCTGACCATGTGATAATCTCAGGCCCCCTACTCATCCTCAACCAGTGTGCCGCTTTGGCTGGCTCCTGCAAACAGATCCAAGACGGGGACAGACCTGTAGAAGGGGAGTCGTGTCCAGGTGCTCAGTGAGGGAAGGGGGCTGACATGGGAGTTGACCTCTGACTTGCCTCTGTCATTAGCCACATGAAGTCAACCACAGCAACAGGGCAGAACGGGATGCAATGTCATGGCAAGGCACTGTGAATCAAAATGTGTCTATCTGACGAGATGTCACAGGAACGGAAGTGGGCACCCTAGCAAAGAACATTCAACATCAGACTCTGCGGGTAGCTTGGTTTGGGTCCCGGCTGTTACCAGATCCCACCATCTCCAGCCAAATAGCACTTCCTAGCTTTCAAATTGTTCTCTCTTTGTTCAGACTGATTTGTGGACACACACACACACATACACACCCTCTGAGCCTAGGTAAGCTAATATGATCCCATTTTTTTTCAGAGGGAAACTGAGGTTCTGAGAGATTGTCACACTCTTCTGATGCCAGAAGGAGAATGCCGATATTGAGCAGTTTGGAGGCAGGTCTCGGCAAGCCAAAGGCACTCGTTATCCCCATCACTCCTAACTAGGGTTAACATGTGAGGACAGCTGACAGCTGCACTCCTTGCAGGTACTGACTCCATTGTTCTTGCTAGCCCCTCCTCAAATACACTATTGCAAACTGAGACTCCCTCATTTGGCATGCTTGGGCCAGAACTGCTTGAGATTTCGGAGATCTTTTTCCCATTGCTGCTGGGATTTTTTTTGGGTTTTTTTGTTTTTGTTTTTGTTTTTGTTTTTTGTTTTTGGATTTTGCATGGCATATCCCTTTCTGGATGAGTGCCCCTAATCTGAAAATACGAAATCCCAAATCCCGAGTGCTCCAAAATCAGAAACAATTTGAGCATCAGTAGCGACCAGTCTCATTGGCGTTCAGAATTACTAAGTTCATTTTTCAGTGGAGGGGACTGAGACAAGGTTTCTCTAGAGATGGCTCAGCCATTAAGGCTGGGCTCACAATCAAATATATTAAATTCGTTTTAAAGTTGAAAAGCTAAGGAGCAGGGAGCTAAAGTTCAGGCTTTAGAGAGCCAATCCACAGGGTCTGAGGATTTCCCCTTTTTTAGCAGAAGCAGAATGAATGGGCTGTTAACTATCTTGCAAAGTAACAGAAGAGATGTGGCATCAGCCATGATTGTGTTATTGTTGGTGTTGGTGGTGTTGGTGTTGGTGGTGGCAGTTGTGTTGTTGTTGTTAGTGCTGTTGTTGTTGTTGGTGGTGGTGATAGCAATGATGATTGGTAAAGCATAGAACTTTCTTTCCTAATCATTGTCGTTTCTGTTTTGGATTTGGTTTTTTGAAGACATGGTCTCACTATACATCCTTGGCTGTCCTGGACTTGTTTTGTAGACCAGGCTGGCCTCAAACTCACAGAGATCCAGCTGCCTCTGCCTCCTGAGTACTGGGACTAAAGGCGTGCACCATCATACCTGGCTTTTTCTTTCCTAATCTTCACTAATTCTCTCTCCATTCTTGACTTTGCTGATCATTCCTGAGAACAACTGTTATAACCTTGTCCATCTCTGTCTCCTGCAGAGAATAGGCCCTACAAGACATGATTTCAGTTTCAGTCAGCCCAACATCCCAGGTACCGAGCACAAGGATTGGGTTCACTAGGCATAAGAAGGTATATGACAATTTTGTGATAAAAACATGCATCTATGTCTCTACAGAAGAACCCTCGAATTCAAAACAAAACAAAACAAAACAAAACAACAACAACAAAAAACCACAGGGAAGTCAAGTAGAAAAAGAGATGACCATTTCAAAGATGATCAAAAGCCAACTGTGTGACACACACCTCTAGTCCCATTGATGTGGGACACCGAGACAGGTGACTGTGAGTTCAATGGCCACTTGGGCAACATAGCCAGACTATCTTTTAAAAATATAGAACAAACAAACAAAAGGGCATGAAACAGGATACAGAATTGGTTTATCCCCTTCCCTTGGATTAAGAAGGGCTGGGTGAACATAACGGTCACCAAAGGGATGTCAGTATTGATGCAGAGCTCTTTTATTCTTGCACAAATACTACAGGAGCAGAGGAGATGGAGCCAAATGGTAGCTCAGGTTATTGTAGCAATCTCTTGTCCAATTAGGACACTCCAGAGCTGGCTTGAGTGTGGCTAGGAGTCACAGAAGTAAGCCATCCTAGGTGGAGCATGCTTTCTAGCCTGAGGATGCCATCAGATGTCTGGCCCTTGGGGCTTCCTAACTAAGGCTAGTCAGGGACCTCAATGAGCATAGGTCTGCCTCCTCCCCTTCATGTCCCAGCCAGCAATAGGGTAAATAACAATACAGACTTAATATAAATATAAATGAGGTAGCATATGCAACTGAAGAAACCAGACACTGCATTAGATACTAATGGGCTGATCCAAATCAGCCACTGTGGCTTGATGAGCGAGAGATGCCCTAACCCTAACACAGTGTTCTTTATCTCACCTTTGCCGAACTTTTTCTTTTGTCCCCTTTCTTTTTGACATGGGGGCTCCCATGTATTCTAGGCTAGCCTTGAACTCATTACACATCAGAGGTGGACTTTGAACTCCTGGTCCTACTTCACCCACCTCCTGAGTGCTAGAATTACAGGTGTGCACCACCGCACCTGTTTATACAGCACTGGGGATCAAACCCAGAGCTCTGTGCGTAGTAGAGAAATATTCTACCAACGAAGGTATGTCCTCAGTTCCTTGTCTTACTTATTAGTGTGAAGGAAAATATCAAACAGTATTCCTGTTGAAATTACATTCACTTATGTGTGTTGAATGCAAATCTAAGCTGGCCAAGCATGGATAGAAATATCCATAAGATCACTACCCTTTTTTGTTATTACTTCAAAATTGAACTATGTGTCAGTATAATTTGAAGTAAACTTTATGTATGTATATGTCTCTGTGCATACACCCCCATCCACACCACGTCACACACAGAGACCTCATTCCAACCCCTGCTGTGGGTCTGCATCTGCTTTCTTCTGCTCCTGAATTTGAATGTGTTCCCTGTCCCCTGCAGACTTGTTCCCACACCCTAGGCCTTCCATGAAACAATGCTTGCTGATATGGCCATGAGTGAGCTGCAATGGGTTTGTCTGTGTTCAGAGAATGGGAGGAAATCCCCTGCATTTATAAGCCCTGGGGAGGCCTCTCTTGCCTGGCTTCACAAGCTGACTTAGATCAGCATGGTAGTTGCATTCACAGTTCACCATCAGCATAGCCATTTGTAACTTCCTTAGGCAGCTCAGAGAGAAATAATCTTTAAATCAGACCAAACCTTCCTGATTTCTATGGAAAATACTGTCAAAGAGATACAGCATTCTGTATAGAAGTTCAAAGATACTCTTCTAAGGGCCATTGGAGGTACTTAAGTACATCTAAAAGTATAATTTTTGCCAGGCCAGCAATTAATGGGTTAATTAGTCCTTGAGTACTTTTAAATTTCAGTAGGACATCAAGTTTGATTTTTAAATTCCAGTTGCAGCAACAATTTTGTTAGGGCTAATAGTTTTGTTTTTTTTTTTTCCTTTAAGGAAGTCTCAAAATTCTTCTGTGGGCCATCATGAAAACAGTGTGATTAAAGCGATTGTTATTCTTCAAAATCAGTAGAGCATAATGGATTCTATAATCTTCACCAAAAGTATACCACCAAAGGAGTGTTTTTCTAATTAAAAAGCCCTCCAAACTCAAGACATCCTGTTATGAGGATTTTCTGAATTCACTGGCAATATGCAATAGAAGAAGAAAAAAAAGAAAAGAAAGAAAGAAAGAGGAAGAAAGGAAGGAAAAAGAGAGGGGGAAGGAAGTAGAGAGGGAGGGAGAAAGAGAGAGAGAGAGAGAGACAGACAGACAGACAGGCAGACAGACAGACAGACAGAAACAGACAGACAGACAGAACTAACAGTTCTGAAAATACACAAGTGAAAAAGTCAACTCTCTCATCTTGGCTATTTGCTTTCTTGTCTTCTCCCTCCATTCAAGCCATAACATCTTAACATCAGCATTTACTGGTGTTTTAGCTGTATCATAGGAGACTGAGCATATTCAGTCATGCCTCTGATAAATGGGGTCAGCCCAAATGTGGAGTTACTAGAGCTACTGTCAGGGGGGATTACACTGCTGTTGTCAGGCGAACTTGTCCTGACAGGATGTTACCTAAATGGGGACCCCACATTTGTTTTCAAGTGTTTCTTGCTGTCACCATGAATGACTGGCAAGCCTGTGTGATGACTGGCATCTTCAGTCATGTCCCCTCCAGGCTGAATCTGTCAATACAGTAGAGACCCATTACCACAATGAAGTGTTCGTTGAAAACGTCCAGTTCTTAGTGCAACACTAGCCTGTATTATTCATTTGTCCTCAAGAATGGCATCCCAGCAGATGCTAATCATTTTAGACATGGATTTAACCCCAGGAGAAGATACTTCCAAATTTATAGTTCAGAACAACATCTGATTTTCATGAGAAAATCGCTTTTTCCCTATCATATGCTCATAAGAAAAGGGAGGACCACACATATCTCTTTTAAAATCTTAATAGCGGTACAAACTCTTCAGACTGCAGATGAGTCGTATACAGACCAGAGAGAAAAGTACAATACTGCCCTTCATGCCACAGGTGACCTCCATAACTGTGGGAAAACCACCCTAAAAACAAAGAGTTTGGATGCAAGAACAAGGAGACCATGAAAGGATACTGCACAGGGGTCGGAGAGGTGGTGGTGGGGGACAGCTTCCACGAGGGGTTGTTCCCTCTGTCTCAACAATTCTTGCCTTGGATGTTGCCAACCATATGGCTTTGAGATAAAAGAATGAGCACAACAGTCCACTAAGCAGCTGCTTAAGCCAAGCAGCAAGGTAGAACACTTTGCTGCTATCAGTAAGTGTTCATAACAACCTCCTCCAGTAGTATAATTATCCCCCACTTGATGGTGAAGAGCCAGCTGCAAGAGTACAGTTCAGAGCCAAGCACAGCTTATCCAACTCAAAAGCAAGAACCACATTACCCTTGTTCCCCATTCAGGAAAGGGAAGACAGATAGGACTTCACACACAGTGTATCCCAAGGTAATAGGCATAAGGTTCTTGTGTAATTCAAATGCTGATTTCTGCACCCACCCCCCTTATCTGTTTGCAATCCTTGTTCTGAGAATCTCCTGTCTCAATGTTGCCCTGTGGTATGCCAATAAAGCAGCTTCCAGCCAATCACTGAGCAGGGAAGGGAATGGGATGGACTTCCGGATGGCCAGGAAAGGAGGAGTTAGACGAGGAAGGAGGGGATTGAGGCCCAGGTAGAGGCCCAGGTGGCATCGGGAGAGGAGCTGAAGCATGGGAAGCTATAAAGTGCAAGTGTCTCTGGGATGTACACTGGGAGGGAACCAGATTAGCGTACAGGGTTAAGAACAATAGTAACTGCTCAGTTATTGTGTTGTGAAGCTTATTACTAAACAAAGATAGAAGAGTCTCAATTACTTGTGTGATAGCAGGGCTAAGAGAGAAACTGAGAAACAAATAGTTTTATAAAAGTAACTTTAATAAAATGTGGCACTCTAAAAGTATCTGCTCACTGGGTGATGGTGATGTCTGCTCTGTGATATTCACCAGCAGCACAAGGCAGCTGTGCCTCAGTTACTATATGAGTCTTGTGGCCTACATTATCAGTCCCACTCGCTCTTAGCCAAAGAACTAGAATGCACTAGCCCAAGACCACAAGCTTCACTACACTGATTTTTTTTAACAGTGCTGTCTCCTAAAATTCAGTTTGAATACAATAGTTTGTTCACTCATTTAACCACTGTCTTCCCTATTATATTCTAAGGGTACAACAGTGGGCTAAACACACTAGCAATATTGCTCTAACAGGATTTAAATAGACTGTAGAGAAGATAGATGTAGGTATCAAGGAATTGTGTGTTATTTTCATTGGAGTTGTGCAGTGGTAATGAAGTTTGTCAGGCAGAAACTGAAGTATTTGTGGGCAAAATAACATGATATCTGGAAATTGCTTTTTGGAAGGGACTGAGAACAGAATCTGAGCTCTTGTCCTCACTACACTGAACTATACCCTGGTGTTGGTATTTACTTTTAATAATTTAAAGCAGGGGAGGAAGAATGAATGAATTGTCACTACGCTATGATTGCTGAATCGTGAAGTTGGGAACGTGGGGACTCATTACAGTGTGTTCTCTACTCACTTCTATTTGGAAATTTCCCTAATTAGAGGATTCATTCCTCCCTCCAAGGAACTTAAAAAATAATAAACAAATGGCAATTTATGGTATGTCAATTAGATCACAGAAGGGAGAGGCAGGGGTGGGTAGATAAACATCATCTCCGGACATCCATATGATGTTTATTTTACATAGTAGTCAAATAGAATATGTGGATAAGCTGACATTCTATATCAGGGTAAGGAGCTAATACCCAAGAAACAATAAAAATTAAAACAACTGTTTTTTGAGAAATAAGAGGATAATTTGAATTTTATAAAATTTGCTTGAAAGAAATTTGATAAAAAATAAGGGTTAATGTTTACCTCACTTTTTCTGTACATTAGGACTGTAAGCATGTTAAGCAATGGCTGCATTCAATCCTCATTATGACTCCAGGAAGTTGTTATTCATTTACCATGTGTAAGATAATGGTGCTAGGCTTACAGGGGCTGAACACTTTGTCCAAGGTTAGTGAACCTCTAAGTGATGAAGCTTTGAACCCAGGTCTAGCTCCAGAGTTGAAATCTTTAACTACCCACACCCTATGCTGCCATGCTTATTTTGATAAGGACCTAGAAGGCAGAGCCTGATGGAGCAGAAGGCAGATTTGGGGCACAGTGATACAGAAAAGTCTACTAGATAAAAAATGGGGCTAGAGGAGAGCAGACTCTCTAGGAAAGGGTCAGGTATTCTTCTGGACTCTTCTCCAGAAGCTCCAGAATGTGAAGCCAAGAATAAGGAAAAGGGTCACAGGAGGGGGGCTTTCCATCTTCTTCTTACTTCAACACCTACCTCTTTACCCCAGCCATCACCATCAATTCCCCCACCATTATTGTCATCACTATTCAGCCACCCACAATAGCTTGGGCTGCTAGTGTCTGTTTTAGAACGTGATGGAAAAGAATCAGGCACCAGAACACAGCAAACAGGAAGAGCTGGCCATTGACAAAGCAGCATCAGTTTAATGAACAAACATTTGACCATCTCTTGATGATGGTGTTGCACTAAAGTGTTGGAAACACAGCAGTGAACAACCGGAGACCTCTGCTCTGGTAAGAGTGGGGAGGACAGACAGTAAGCAATGGTAGGTGTTGATAAAAATGTAGCCATGAAAACAAAGTGGGGCAAGAAGGATGTGCTCACAAGAATTCTATGGGATTCTGACTGTATAAAAAGCATTTCTTTAGTAAGGAGACACTTGAGCAGGAAGCCTACAAGAGAGGGGGACAGTAAGGCAAGAATGTTCCAGGCAGTGGTCATGAAAACAGTGTGAGGCTGAAGCTTGGAATATCAGGGAATCTTAAAGAGGCTAGTGGGCTAATGAAGAATGAAGAATCAGGAGATGACATGAGATGGGATGAGATGGGATGGGATGGGATGAGATGGGATGGGATGGGATGGGATGAGATGGGATGGGATGGGATGGGATGGGATGGGATGGGATGAGATGGGATAGGATGGGATGGGATGAGATGGGATGAGATGAGAGCAATGTAGGAGCTAGGTCAGGGAGCATCTTTCTTATGAAACTACATGAAAGAGCGCCTCACCAAATGAGATGGGGATTCCCAGGGAAGGTCGATATAATGAACAATGAACAGGATCACTTTGGTGCTGTGCAGAAAACAGAGTAAGCAAGGGGACAAATTAGACCTATGGCAATAACCAAGGGAGAGGCGGCAGTGATCAGACAAATGAACTTACTGATGACCAGATAAAGTGGTTGGATGGTGGGTGCTTTGCAAACAAATCCTATGTGTTTGCCTATGGGCTGATCCTCAGGTATGAGAGAAGGATTTGACCAAGAAGCTGTAACTGCCTTCTATCTGGGACTTATGTCTCCATCTGTACCTTAGCTTTCCCACCCATTGTCACTGGAATTAAGCCAACAGAAGAGGCCCCTGGAAATACACTCACTGTTCAGATTTGGTCTTGGTAGAGCCATCAGTGCTACCACAGAGGGCATTCTAATAGTCTAGGCAAGAGGGAGGATACTAAAAGGATGGGGAAGAGGCACAGGTGGGTGAATGTAGATTGAGGACCATTTAAGAAGTTGTTGTTAACAGGAAAGGGAAGGAAAAAGCCTTGCTGTGACCACTGAATTGTGGTGCTGTTGGAAAGAATTGGAAAATAATGTGTGGGTGGGGGAGCCCACATGAGGCATGTCTGGAAATAGAGATTGTGAGTCCAATTCTAGGTGGGTGACTTTGAGTCAACTGTGCAAAAGCCAGATAGATAAATTCCAGAAGGGATCGGAATAGAAGTGGGAAGCTCAAAACAACCTACTGCATCATGGAGTTTTCCCACTCTTTCATTGACTTATTTTGAAACACAATTGGGACTTACTATTTGAGCCAGAAATCTTAAATCAGAATATTCCAGGGAAGTGTTATTTGACAATTTTCTGATCAATATAATCATTAAAACTAGGCTAGCAGGGCCCATTTTTCTTTAATACAAAGGGGCATTTTGGACACGCCTTTGCAAACTGAAGTTACACACTATAGGCTAATGGCTGTACCATTTAACATTCTTCATTCTGATTCACAATGGATTCCCTCTGATCCTGAGAACAGTAAAAGTGGACTTATCCAATTTGGAGTTGCATTCACAGACCAGTGACCCAGCACTCCAGTTTGTGTCCAGAACTCACACATCAACATTGAACACACTTCCGCCAGAGAGTAGGAGGAGAGAATTGGATGGCAATTCATTCTAGTCAAAACACCAATTCAAGGTCAACAGGGTAATCACTCTCTCTGGTGTGAGTAGAAGGATGAACTGGGAGTGAGTTCTATGTCTCAAGAGACTCACAGCTTACTGAAGGCTCAAGAGGCTTCCCTAGACACAAGAGGGAATGTGTGCAATCTTGAGACATAGTTGTTACTTCACCTAGAAGTGATCAAGAGTCACTCAGTTGACTTGGGTATTAGAAATACCTCTTATCACTACAGTCTGTGGTGGTTACTTCTGTTCCAGACTGAACTCAATCTCTGTTGAGTTTGCAAGGTTACAGCAAGAAAGGGAAAGATAGTATTGTATGACAACCTGGAGCTGACCTTTTCACCCCAGACTTTGTCTGCTCTGCTCCTCGCTGTATACCCAGAACTAGGAAAGCATGTTTGTTGAGCAAATTAGCAAGCTGAGTATCTGCAACACACCGAATGCACTTACTTCCTTAGCTGAATATCTGGTCTCTACCGCAACATACCGAATGCACTTCCTTATCTTCAAAGGTAGATTGCTGCCTCAGGAAACTCAAGGAACAATCTTGTAACACCTAGATAGCCTTGCCCAGTCACCTTCATGTTGGTTTATTGCTCCAGCTATCCAGTAACAGAGCATAAAACCAACATGATGTGCAGAAAACACAGGAGGACAGCCACTCCTTACCACGGCTTTATTATGCACTTAAAACTTAGTGTCTTTTCCCCGCTTCTTTCCTTTTAGTATTTTTGAGGCAGGATCATATCATGTAGCCCAGGCTAGCCTTAAGCTAGTGATTCTTCCTGCCTTGGCTTCCAGAGTGTTGGGATTTCAACTGTTTGGGATTTCAACTATGTCCAGCTTCACAAAATCTTTACTATATAGTTGTAAACCTCTAGTTTAGGTGGCATTTAACCTTCCAGTGACATATGTGACCTTCCTAGTTTCATACTAGGCACTAATTTCAACTCTGACTAACTAAGACCTTAGGAAAACACACATGTAGTTTCCATGCACACAGTAATTCCATGGTGAATTACCCCTAAGCAGCATTCAAATAAAGAATAAATAAATATGTAACAAGAATAAATTAATAATAAAAATAAATAAATAAATAAATAAATAAGGGAAAATGCAAGGTGATTCTAGATATGAGTGCTATAAATAGCCATTACGCACACTGAGGTAGCAAAGTATTTTCTCACTGAAGGATCATTTCTGAACAAAGTGTTTTCTACATATATGAGCAACCAAAAACTGAGTTGAATTTTGCAACAGTTGTTGCTTGTATGTCTCTAGCTAGTGCAGAAATTGTTCTCTCTCTCTCTCTCTCTCTCTCTCTCTCTCTCTCTGTGTGTGTGTGTGTGTGTGTGTGTGTGTCCACATATGTGTAGGCATGCATGGACATATCTGTGTGTACACAAATAGAGGCTAGAAGTTGTTGATGCATATGTTCCAGAATCACTCTCCACATTGTTTATGTTATTGTTATTGTCATTGTCATTATTTAGACAGGGTCACACACTAAACCTAATGCTCACTGATTGGCTAAACTGGTTGGTCATGCTGTCCTTGGGACCCACCTATCTGTCTTCTCTCCCTCCCTCCCCCAGCACTAGCATTCGAAGTGTGCACTGCTACTCCTATATTTTCTGTGGGTGCTGGGGATCTGAACTCAGGTCCAGCAAGCACTTTACCAATGGAGCCATCTCTCCAACCCTCCTACTTTTATAAGACATTAGGAGTAAAGAAATGTTAACTTCCAATTCAGAAATTCTTTAAGCAATAGTGCTGGGCTGGATGGAATCCCGACACAAGACAGATCACAGCACAGAGTGAGTATCCCTTTTTTCCCTAGGGGCATTGTGGACTTTGGAATCTGTTGCTGATTTTGGACCTCATCCCAGCTGTTTTTCTAACCTCATAGTATCTGCTTCCATTCCAGGTAAGTTTAAAAGGGAAGCGGTTACAAGGAAGAGCCCTTCACTATATGAATACTGTTCGGACACTGCCTGGGTTCTGTGCTTCACTGTGGCTAGGCACACCTGTGGACCATGAAATGATCATTTTCATATTACTCTCATTGCTATACTAATTTGGAGGCGAGATATCATGAAGGATTGGGATTAAACAGCCTTTGTTATAGTCAATCCAAACTCCCAGTTGCTAAAGGCATGTGTGGGGGGGGGAGTGGATTATCTTGTACAGATACTGAGGAAAAGTGGACAAGAGCCAAGACCACCAAGGTTTTCCTCCATAACTATGTCCCAGAAGCCTTCAAATAACTCCTGATGCACTTTCCTCAGTAAAGTCAATACTAATCAACCCCACCAGGTCTCCATGTCCCATCTGTTGCAAACTATCTCATTGCTCTTACAGCCCCACCCTTGTTAGTCCTTATCAAGCCTCCTATATAGACTGGAAAGGGCCTGAGGTCATCTCATTTTTAAGAAGCCTTAGCTTCATTTTTAAGAAGCACACCTTTAGGTGGTGATGCATGCCTTTAATCCTAGCACTTGGGAGGCAGAGGCAGGTGGATCTCTGTGAGTTCGAGGTCAGCCTGATCTATAAAGGGAGTCCAGGACAGTCAAGACTACACAGAAAAATGCTATCTTGAAAAACCAATAGAAGAAGAAGAAGAGGAGGAGGAGGAGAAAAAGGAGAAGAAGAAGGAGAAGGAGAAGGAGAAGGAGGAGGAGAAGGAGGAGGAGGAGGAGGAGGAGAAGGAGGAGGAGAAGAAGAAGAAGAAGAAGAAGAAGAAGAAGAAGAAGAAGAAGAAG
>OU015750.1:103474883-103495212 GCA_907169655.1 Acomys percivali | reverse complement strand
CCAAAACAACTATCCCTCGAGTGGTTGGAGTTTTCTGAGACGATATGATGTCCTGCCAGCCAAACTTGCTTTCCCTGGGGGCTTCAAAAATAGGTGCAGTAGCTCGGGCCACCTGAGGGTGGTACAAAGAGAGCGCTAAGAGCCGCCAGAGCTTAATGAAATTCCAGCGTTGCACACAGGGTCAGCTTTACACGTACCAACTCCATACAGTAACATCCAAAGCAATCATCTACCTCATTGTTTCTCGCGAACGTTGTGAAACTGAGGAAGCCAACGACCCTCCACTGGGCGTCCTGACTTTCCTTACTGTAGAGCCCTGAGACTCTATCCGGACACAAAGAGGGGACCTGCTCTGGCCGTCACCCTGGGGCTCACTGCCACCCCACCCAACCCCTCCAACCCTTCCCCTCCAGCCAACAACCCACACGATCATAGCCCGCTAGGTATTACCGTACGTCCGGACGATGATGGGGCACAGGTTCTCGACTCCCGGACCCGCATATAAAAAGCGCTGACTTGCTGATCTGGGGCGCCCACGAGAGTTTCTGCCCGGGCAGAGCTGCTCCTAGGTGGACCACACAGCACTCCCCTCCCTCGCACCCGCACCGTGGTTGGCGTGTCGGCCCAGAGTGTCCTATTTGGGGACAGCTCCGCTGGACTTGGGGGAGGAGGGTATTTGAGCAAACTTCTCGGAGCTGCAAACCGCAGCCTAGGTGGCTGCAGCGAGGGACGGGAGATTCAGACTGAGTAGGGCTGAGGCCGGACTTGAAGACTCCCAGGATGGCGGGCAGCACCGCCGGTGACCCAGTCAGTCCCCTCCCTGCAGCAGCGCTCAGGGACCCCTCAGGAGGCACCGCGCTCCGCCTGTCCCACCTGCAGATTCGGGGCGCGTGGCCGACGTCCCCGATTTCCCTTGTCCGATCGCCGGACAAGTCCTGGGCGTGCTTACCCGAGAGGGGCGGCTCCCGAGCGCCGGCTCCGCGGTGCGCTGCGCTCCAGCGCCGGCTTCCGCGGCCCGGAGCCCTGCAGCCCTCCCGGCTTCACTTCCTCTTTCCCAGTCCGCGCCCCGGCGCGCCCCGCCCCGCCCCACTCCTCCGGCCGCAGTCGCGGGTCGCGATCCCCGGCCCGCCTCCTCGGGGCCCTGCGGGCGGACCAGGCAGAGAGGAGAAGGCTGCTCAGAAAGAGATTAAGCTTACTCTCTGGAGCTTTGCCAAAGACAGCAGTCAAATTACAGCCTCTTGGGGGGAAGGCTTCCCTCCCCCTTTCTTTCTTTCTTTCTTTCTTTCTTTCTTTCTTTCTTTCTTTCTTTCTTTCTTTCTTTCTTTCTTTCTTTCTTTTTTTATCCCTGCTACTGTTTTCGCAGACACATCTCTCCCCCCCCCCCCCCATGAGCTGATCAGGTTCAGCAAAACCTTGGACGTGGCCATTTCCTAGAGCGCTCTGAAATCGGATCCAAAAACGGTTGCTTTGTGTTCACACTAGAGTTTCACACTGTAGCTTGTGGGGTCAAAAGACTTTTTTTTTTTTCTTTTTAAATGAGAAAAGGACACTGGGGTTCAGGCATCACCCGAGTGAACATACCGGATGACCTTTGATTAGAGAAGGCAGGAGTGGAAAAGGAGGCAGAGACCTTTGCAACAGCCAGATGTTTAAAGGCACCGATACGACAGGACAATAAAAGCAAGAACTCTATCAAAGGTGCCTTCGCAGTGACGTTATTCTTTCTTAGCACTTGGCACCTCTCAAACGGGTTATCAGGTGTGGCTGGGCTACACCAGGCTTGTAAGGTGCACCCACGCAGTCTTCACCTGTTTCTAAAACCTTCTGCTCACAGCCTGTGTGGTTTTGAGGGAATTAGGTAATCTCTCCGTAGCACAGTTTTCTTATCTATAAAGTGGTGATGATGAGAGTGTCTGCCCTCACAGAGTTGTGCGTGTGACCTAAATAAAAAGATGAACTTGAAACCTCAGAAACGACCCCGCGTTTACCAACTCCTGGGTAAGCGTTCGCTGTTACTGTTGTTGAATGCTCAGCTGTATATAGTTGTGAAAATTATAGAGAAGATTTGAAAAAAAGTACACTTTTATGCAGTATGACACTCATTGTCATTTATGCTTTACAACTTACGGGGGCATCTCTAAAGCCATGGGCCTGAGCTATGTCTGAAATACACTAACATGGTGGATTTGCTGTGGGACTGAAACAGAGGAGTCCTGCAATAAGCTTGGAGGCCCCTGGGACAGGTGCTGGATTCCTTTCACAGACAGGACACCTATCCTTAGGAGGCTTGATCAACATCTTCCTGGTCTCAGGACCTCCCAGAAAACCTTCACTGACCCCTACGCCCATGCCCTTTGCAGCCGGCGTGTGTGCATGGCGGCGTCTCCAGCTAAGTAGGCCACGTTTTGTGAACTCATATGGTACCTGCTGAAATTTTTCATAAATAAACAGTTAGTTCATCTTTCAACTTGTCCACCACCCCGAGTAGCGCAATGAACTCTGGCCGTCCTCGGTGGCCCCTTGGGATGCAAATCATTCTTTTGTCTGGTGTATTTACTGCCTTAGTTATAGGTACTATTGCTGTGATGAACCACCGCCGTAACTAAAAGCAAAGTGGGGAGGAAAGAGTTAATATGGCTTACCCTTCTACATAGCTCTTCATCATTGGAGGAAGTCACCTGGAGGAAGTCACCCAAGGAACTCAAGCAGAGCAGGAACCTGCAGGCAGGCACCAATGCAGAGACCATGGAGGATGCTGCTACCTAGTTTCCTCAGTCGGCTTTCTTACAATGCCCAGAACCACCAGCCCAGGGGTGGCCCCACCCATAAGAGGCTAGGCCTACCTCCGAGGATCACTAATTAAGAAAATGCCCTACAGGCTTGCCCACAGCTGAATCTTTCTTTTCCCCCCCCAATGCAGAGCATTTTATTTGACAATGGGTAACAAACTCCCCTACTTGGCTCACCGTGGCATGTAGGTGGCTTTAGATTGTTTGGGGGGTGATTTTTCATGTTGAATAAGGATTCCCAATATTCAAAGCACTCAAGACTCAACAGAGCTTCCCCACTTTACATCTGGTCTCATGGAGGCATTTTATCAGTTGAGGCTCCCTCCTCTCTGATGACTCTAGCTTGTGTTAAGTTGACATGAAACTAGCCAGCACAAACATACTGTGCACGCCAGTACTCATTATTAGCTGTTTCATGCTTCAGATCAACTGCTCTAGGGTCATAGTGCTTGCCTTCCAGTGACTCTATTCTATTTGCTGATGGCCCAGAAGTCTAAGAGTAACGATAGTTAGTCATTCTGTTACACTATATTGTTAGAATTGTTCTATCCTATTCACAGGCCTGCTAGCCTGGTAATACAGTTACTTTATAAATTACTGTTTACCATCAATAAGTATGAACGGGAAATGTTACACTGTGTATCGTTGGCTTCAGGTGCTGACTCATAGTTTTGGAACTTTCCCTCCCAGGATTCAGGAAGATTACCACACCTGTGCTTTCTGCCAATCCTGTGCGTTGGTATTAACCTTTCTATAAAGGCCCACGATTCAGAGAAGCCATTTGGTGAGTACTGAGGGTACTTGGAGAAGAAGGAAGCAAAGCTGGAGTTTCCCACTGTCTTTGATTCTCTCAGGCCCTTGCAGGTCTAAGCCCAGTGACTTAGTGGCACGATCACAATCCAGTGACAAGACAAGCCCTGTATCTAGCCACTCCACCGGGGCAGCTGACAATTCTGAGTGTTTATGGGGTGGTTATGATACTTCCTTCCCCATCTTCTTCTTTTCTGGTTGCCTCAGTTTACCAGTGAGGTGGAATGTAGGAATCAGCAGAAAAGACAACGAAGTCTCATTGATTGTGTGCCAAAGCGTGGCCTAAGAGCCCAACTCACATTTGGTTTCTAAGCAAACATTTCTTGCCCTTCACGTGATTTGAGCACGGAGTCCTTTGGTTCCCCTGTGCTGTCCTTCAATGGTCTAGTTCATTCATGAATGCTCAACGGTTTATCTCCCATCCCAACCCTCATAGATTGATGATGATAGATAGATGGGTGGGTGTGATGGAGCAGAATGGAGATGCTGTAACAATGTTATCATGTGACATTTCATATTAGCAATATGGTACTCCTCCTCCTCTAAGGAAAAGAACCAAGGGAAGGCTTTCCTTGAGGATTTCCAGTATCAGGGCAATTCTTTTGCTGAGAAGCCTTCTTAATATTCTGATATCAGGGCAGCAAACTGTCTCTGTCTTTTATTTATTTATTTATTTATTTATTTATTTATTTATTTATTCAATTTGGAAGGTGTTAACCTGCACTTCCTATTTACTCAGTTACTAAATTTTAATCCTTCTCAAGTCTCTGATGGGGTTAAAGACCAAGTAGTTTAGTTTCACAGTTAAGTTTAGTTGTTTAAGGATTAAGATGTTTTTCGGTCTAGATAGATGGTTTTGTTTGTTTGGTTGGTTGTTGGTTTTTCAAGGCAGGGTTTCTCTATGTTATCTTGGCTGCCCTGGACTCACTTTGTAGACCAGGCTGGCCTTGAACTCACAGCAATCCGCATGCCTCTGCCTCCTGAGTGCTGGAATTAAAAGCATGTGACACCACACCAAGGTCCTAGATAGATGTTTTAAGTTGATAGAGATGAGATATTATAGATATTCATATCTGATTTATCAGAATTTTAAACTCACCAAGATAGGAAATATTTTCTTCAAGGTTGCTAAATACAAACAGCCAAAACACTATGAATGTAACATTAATATAATTCCTAATTGTTTTGTGGTTCTTCATGCTGTACATAGCTTATTTTATGTATGTGTGTGTGTGTGTGTGTGTGTGTGTGTGTGTGTGTGTGTGTATAATAAAAACATTCTGATATCAGGAAAAGGGGAAGAGAAGTCAGTCATAATCTTTATTACAGAAAGATTTTAATTAAACACAAAATAAAAGAATGAGGAGGAGGAAGAGGAAGAAGTAGAAGTGAAGGAGGAGGAGAAAAAAAGAGAAGAAGGAAAACTCAAAACATACGAACAAACTGTCTGTACATGTAAGGGAAGAGCTGAGAATCTAAGCAGAGACAGTGAGTCTCCAGAGGTCAAAGACAGCAGAGAGCCACCCCTGAGACCCGAGGGTGGGCAGAGTGGCTGTGTTGGGGATGGAAACCGCCTTCTGCAAGAGCTGGAGATGTAGCGCCGTGGAGAAATTTACTGGCTTTGTTTCCCATCACTCTGCAAACCAAGGACTTAGTCCTCCTTGACTAAGCCCTACTGACAGGGGAATTTGGGTGTACGGACTGCAGTCCCTTGTCCCCAGTTAGGTGAAACCAAGCAAGAAAAAAAGAAGGAAGGCCATCTGGGAAAATGGCCCAATAGGTGAAATATTGACCACGCAGGCATGAGGACCTGCGTTTTTGATGCTCAACACCCACATAGTAGTCCTGGTTGTAGTGACTTGCAGCTGTAAACCGAGTGTCAGGGAGGTGGGGCCAGGAGGATTCCTAATTAGTCAGTTTAGATAATTAGTGAGTTACAAGTTTATCAGGAGATCACGTCTCCAAAAATACAGTGACATTGATCCGTTATTCCCATATTCAGGTGCTCACATGCACACACTCACAGGAAAACTTGCACACATCCATACAAACATGTACACGCCCCACATACACATTCAAAGGGAGGGGTACAGGAAGAGAAGGGCGAGAGCATCTGAGGGTGACAGGCCCAGGCCTGGTCTACACTCAAATCATACCTTGTTCCCTCTCCGAAAAGGCTGGGTCTGTCAATTAGATGTCTGTAGAAGAAACATGCTTGCTTTCTGAGATTATTCGAATGTCTCCCATAGCATCTTATTTGTTCCCCAGACAGAGCCATTAAGGCAGACAGACACTGTAATCCATGAAGTCGCAGAGCTCTGAGGAAGTGTCAGCGGATTGATGATAGCTACGTAGCTCCACCGGGCACAGCAGACTGCAAACACAGCTCTGAGCATGGCTCTCAGTCCATCCATTAACTTAGCTGTTCTGCGGGGGTGGGGGGGTGGGGGGGTTGGGAGGGAGGGCAGCTTCAGGAACTCAGCTGTTCTGGGAGGGGGGGTTGAGAGGGTTGTGGCGGGGGGGGGGGGGGCAGGGCAACTTCAAGTTCCCCCTTCCAGGCACACGAGGGAGTTAATGTTTGCAAACCTCATTGGGTTTAATGGCTCCATCACGCCCTGCTTTAATTTTATGACTTAGGATGATAATGTTTATGGTGTTGATGATGACTATACTGAATTTATGATTTTGCAAGATCAGAAAAAAAATAAGGTTTGCTGGAATATAGAACTCCTCAGAGAAAGCCTGGAAAGCATAGATCTACCTTTTTTAATGGAAAAAATATATTTTGATTATTTCAAATTTAGATTTGTGAGGCTTTTTTAAAAAAATAAAATCCTCTAAAAACCCTAACACCTGTATTCTAGCACTAGAAAGGCTGAGTTGTGAATGCTGCTAGCTCAAGCCCATCCTGGACTACGCAATGAGACCCTCCTGTCTCAAGGATAAATAAATTCTAGAATATCTTGGCCATGTAAAAGTTTATGGTAAGTGTATTATGGTGACACTTTAGCAATGTGTCCTGTGATGGTTAATAGTGTCAGTTTCATAGATTCAAAAATCACCTTGAAGACACGTGTCTGGGTTGTCGGGGTGGGGGGTGGGGGAGTGGTTATCTGGATTAAGTTAATTGGGGTGGGAGGATTCATTCTACTGGCTGCTCTTCCAGAAGATCCAAGGTCAATTCCCAGCACCCACATGACAGCTCAGAACTGTCTGTGACTCCTGTTCCAAGGGATCTGACACCCTCCCACAGACCTGTGTGCAGCTGAAAGACCAATGCACATAAAATAAAAATACATAAATTTTTTTTTTTTAAAAAAAAAGAAGAAAAGCAACCTGAGCACCAGCATTTGCTGCTCAGTTTCTTGAGGACAGACACGATGTGCCACCTCCAGTTTCTGCCGCCATGACTCCCCTTGCCATGATAGACTGTAGCCTTGAACTGTGAGCCGAGACAAACACCTCTTCCTTACGTTCTCATGTTACATAGCTTGTCACAGTAAGAAGGAACATCTAATACAAGTCTCATGGAAGGCATGTAAGCATTCACATTTAAGATGACATGTGTTCAAATCCTCTGCAGCCAGGAGTAGCCAACTGATTGCACATTCAGGCGGCTGTTCCTTCTCACCAGCCCAGCACAGGCTGGTCTCAAACTTGGAATCCTTGCTGCTTCAGCTCCCTAAGTGCATCGCAGTCATGCACTGAATGGTCCAATTAAATATATATTGATCCCTCAGTGTGTGCCCAGTGAATTGACCTCAAATATTCACTATTACGTCTTAACATCTATTAAGGACTGGAGGGATTACCTGTGTCGGTGGTATATACCAATCACTCTTGTAAAGGACAGAAGTAAAACCCATTCTTGCCATACTTATGTGTGCACGTGTGTTCTGCCTCTGGCCAGGCTGTGTTCTTCTAGCTTTCCTTTTTACCTTTCAATTTCTGAGTCCTACCTCCCCTACCCCCTCTAGACTCCCTCAAACAGTGGTTCTCAACATGTGGGCCTCAACTCCCTATGGTAGGGCTAACAGCCCTTTCATGAGAGGGCTGCATATCAGATATTCATAGTACGATTCATAGCAGTGGCAAAATTACAGCTAAGAAGTAGCAACAAAAATAATTTCATGTTGGGGGAGGGGTCAGCACAACATGAGGAGCGGTAGTAAAAGGATGCGGCATTAGGAAGCTTGAGAACCACTGGCTTAAAACTTAGCTTTATTTTGAACACCAAAAATCTTGACCTCATTAACAATTCTCCTCCAGCTTCATTCAGTAAAGCTGGTTCTGTAACTTGGACACCCAGTGTGTGCCTATGTGCTGAGAAGTGCAATACTTTGGGAATTTTGTAGCAAAATTAATTTAATTTTTCCTACCAGAATTTATTGCCTTGAAGAAAAAAAATAAAAAGACAAACAACAACAACAACAACAACAACAAAAACCCAAACCACCCAAGCCCTTTTTGAATCAGTCAGTTTCCTTGTTTTTATGACTCTCAGTCATTCAACAAGTGACTTGAGTTCTGACATAAACTGCCCGCCAAAGATCAAGTCAGGAAGTTGAGGGAAGATGGCGGAAGATGGACAGCCCTGCAAATCGTACAGCCCTGGCTACCTGTGGAGGTCGAATTCCTTTGTGATGTCATTAACTGAAGACTGGCCGAGCGCACACTGGTTTCAAAGTAGCTTTTTTTTTTTTTTTCTTTCCTGTAATTACAGAAAGACTTGGTCCTGAAGACCAGTTTCTAGCAACCCAATACTTGCCTGAGCTGACGGCCACATTCCTAGCGAGATGTTTCATCTCCTGTTTCCTTTAGGACACAGATCCTTTCAACTTACAAGAACAGAAGCGTCTTTTAAAACTATTCTTCCAGTTAGAAAGAAAGAAAGAATAAAAAGAATGAGAAAACAATCTTGATAGGGATTAATGAAATTAACAAACACATCTGTAACCAAATAAGTCAAAATGTAACACCTAAGATGAGATGGCCGCATAACTCCTCCAATGCTGTTGTGTGTTTCTTTCATTCCTTTTCTCTTACTCCAGCTTTGTGGTTCCAAGTCCCCACCTGAAATATGCCTGCACAGCTGACAGCACACATGTGAGTCCAAATGGCTCAGTGTAAATCCATCCAATCAATCTGTGCTGCAAAGGAGGCCTTGGAGAATAGGATCCAGAGAGTAAACAGGGAGCCGTGGACTTCTCCATTGTCAGGAGTCTGGCCAAGTGGCTTGCCACCTTCGCGTCCTCATGGGGAACTCTGCCTATGGCTCTTTTGTGTTGTAAAGTATACAACGCTCCCAGTTTATGTAGCCCTGGGCAGAGAGGAAGCGATTCCTAGTCAGTCACACTGAGCCAGGCAGGTGGTTTATCAGGGTGTGCATTGGAAAAGAACACACCTAATTAAATGGTAACGTTGTTCAGACTTGCTCAGGCGGTAAGTGGAAAAAATGCAGCTGAGTTTAAAATCACCATCCCGGAAGACTCACATTTTGGGAAAATGCGGACTTGATTGGGAATTAATTCTCCAAATCATCACCTCTTTGAACTCCGTTGCAGGGAAATAATCAACCCGTTGTAGATTAGTGTCGGATATGACTCAGCTGGATATATATAAACATTACCACACTATCCAAACTCAGATGGAAAGATGAATTTTACAGGTAAGGGATAAAAGATATGGCCTTCAAGGTTACAGCTCCTAAGTTATCTGTTTCACAAACGTCTTATAATAAAGGTGCAAACCCTTGCTGGCCTGTCTATTAATGCTACATTGCATTCTTGATGTATAAACTGTATCTGAAGAGCTGTCCCACAATGCGGCTACATCAACTTTCAACCGGGTTCTTCTTTGATGGCTTCACAATGTCAATGGCCCACCTGGGTTGTCAATGAAAGTAGGGAAACTCACTCTCAGCTCAGAGGATGCTAAAAAAGTCAAGTAAGCCTAACTGCTCTAGCGTAGGAGCAGGCTGAGGTGGAGCTCATGAATGCACATATTACTTACCCTTTGCACACATTTCTGGGGGCGTCCTGTTGCTGAAGGTCAAACCCATGAGCCTTATATTCAAAGTCTATTTATCCAGCAGGTGTTTGGCCACAGCACCTCTCAGTATCAATTTCATCATCATCATCAACATTGCCCTTTCCCCCAAAACTTCAGACCAAACCTACTAGGGTAGAGTAAGCCTTCTCTAGACATACAAAGTGTGCTTCTGTGCTTGATGGTGCGATGGGCTTTCCGGGGTTCTATGAGATGAGCCCTTCTATCAGGAGATGCTCCAGCAGGTTTTCTCCGAACACCACTGGAATGCACAAACCGTACAATGGGTAGACATCGTCTCTCATTCAGGGCATCAAGGACTAAGCGGCTTGGCCTCGTGTGCTCCCCCTGTGTGATTATTGGCAGTGCTACAGGTAGGCAGGTGAGACCTAGTTAATTTCATAATGGCGAGACTTGTGAGTACACGAATTTGTGTTTTTGCAAAGGCTCAGCAAACAAAATTGATGTAATTGGCGGTAGTTATTCATAAAACAAAGTGATTCATTGATGGATTTGCTAGTTAAAGCCTTTCTACGAAAGTGTTTTCTACAAGACTGCTGGCCAGCTGGCAGAGGTTTAGGGGATAAATAAGCTTAAGCTAGATTAAAAGAAATACCCTCTCATGTCTGTGCCCCCCCCCTCCCAGAAGTGGGTTCTCTGTACTTGGTGATTTTGCTACCTTGTATTTCAGCCTGCTGGGCTCAACTGAGTGACAGTGGCTTCATCTCAAATACAAAGCAAGAAACAAAAACACCACCCCACCCACCCACCCACACACACCATCTAGTGCAGCTTTTCAAACCTCTTCCAAGGATCAAAAATGAAAGAAAAGAGAGGGGAAAAAGAAAGGAACAGAAAAAAGAAAGAAAAGAGAAAAGCAGAGATGTTTCCATTTGCTTGTGGGTGGCAAGTCCGTGGCCTTTTTTAGAATGTATCTTAATTGGTTTTCCACTACAAAGACATTTTAATTAACTTACTTTTTAAATTAGCATACAAAGGAACAGGTTTCCTAACAGGTAGGATGTTTTTGTTGACTGAATTCTGCTGTGGGAAGGAGTGAGGCATCTTGGGAGTTGGAACTTCTCTTGGCTGACTTAGTTGTAACTGCCACATAGGAGCGGGTCTGTCAACAGCGCCCTCTGTGTGAGGAGGTGAGGGATAACATCCCTGCAGCCTATGAAGTGAGATGTGGATCTAGCACGATGGTGGCACATGGCGCTTTCCCGGCAGGATCTTGGAGGGCCTCTCAGTGGCTGGGAATGTCATATTTTAAAGCAGAAGGCCCCATAGCCACATCTTCACCTTGGTGTAGGGATGGTGGAAGCCAAAGCATGTCATTTAGAGTTGCCAAGGGAACCCACGCAGGCTGGCTGCTTGGAGAAGCCTTTACTTGCCTACCTGAGGGACCACTAGACAGCCCCATACAGCAACAGCTGAGGGGCTCCCATTAACCATCCGACATTCCCCGAGTCCCACCTACGTGCCAGGACCGCTTGAGACACAGGTGACTCGGTATGAGCAAAGAGAACACTATTCCCGTCCTCATGGATTCTCCATGTAACAGAGGAAGCAGACCTTAGTGAGGTAATGTCTGAGTCATTATAAATTAGTAACTGGAAAGAGTAAAGGATGCTATGAGACAATATGCAGAAAATTAACCTAGCACTTTGTCCGGAAATTGCCCTTGAAACTACACTTTGATGCGGGACCTCAAAGATAAGTAAAATTAACGTGGCAAAGGAGAAGGGGAGAGTTGGAGCGTGCGTACGTGACTTATCTGCACTGTTGTGAGGCAGAGGGAGCAGCCCCTGGGCCCTTGCAGGAAGACAGCCCAGGTCAGAGGCTCTTGCTGGAAAGGAGGCGATGGGTGCTTGGTTGGAGTAACTGGTTACAACAGGCTGGGCAGTGGGGTGAGAGGATTCTGGTAGAGTTCCAGGTCAGTGTGCTATGAAAACACGGGGCCACTGAGCCAGTGGATCTGTGACCTGCTGTGCCTTGCTCCATCTCAGTGACTTTCAGTTTCTTAATCTCTTCAAGGAGGCGGCGCTTGGATAAAGGCCAGGGCTGGCCCCTGCTCTCCTACTTACTAATTGGGTGACTCTTAGAAAAATTGGTTTAAGTTCTTAGCTCTTTAAGTTTTCGTCTTGAGAGTGTAGAAAACCATCCCTGTCTAACCTCCATTGGCAGTGTAGTTATGAAAACAATTTAAAGTAAAGGACATGGGGCTAGAGAGATGGCTTAGATGGTTAAGAGCACTTGCTGCTCTTCCACAGAACTTGGGTTTGATTCCCAGAACCCACAAAACAGCTGATAACCTTTTGTAAGTCTTGTCTGAGGGGATCTGACATCCTCTTCTGGCCTCTGTGGGTACTGTATGTGTGCACTGCACAGATATACCTGCAAACACTTATCCTCCTCCTCCTGTTCCTCCTCCTCCTAACAACAACAACAACAACAACAACAACAACAACAACAACAACAAAATGTAAGGGATCACGAACATGTTTTAAAATATTGGGAAGTGTGGTATGAGACATTCATAACAAAACCACACCTCCAACAAGAGTCAGTGAGCACAGTCTGCTGAACCATGGGCACCTAAGCCAATGGTTCTCAAGCCTCCTAATGCTGAAACCCTTTAATACAGTTCCTCATGTGTGGTAACCCTCAACCTTAAGGCTACTTTTGTTATTACTTCATAACTGTAATGTAAATATCTGTGTTTTCCAGTATACCTAGGCAACCCCCATGAAAGGGTTTTTCCACCCCCAAAGTCACGACTCATAGATTGAGAACCACCAATCTGAGGATGGAGTCCGGGGTATGGTGGCAGCAAATACTAAATCAGGAGCTTATTTTTTTTCTAACTTGTTCTGCAGATAAATTTCTTCTTTATTCTGTGTTCACCAATCTAAATCAGTTTTGTGATTACAGCAAAGGCTTTCTGCCATCTTGGTTGAAGGCAGATGCAGCTGAGTCTCCTCTTGCTTGCTGTGTTTGTTTCATGGCATCACAGAGTACCATTGACTCTGGCTCCACTCAGCAGTGAGAGCATGCTCCTACCTCATCCTGGGATGCCCTCTGGGATACCATGATAGAGCAGAAGGCCAGCACCATATGCTGCCTCCATGTGTTGCCCTTCCAGGGTTCCAGAATTGTCTGAAGTTGATCTCTGGTCTTTACCAACCAACCCCCTTAAGCACTTGGCATTTCACAGTTCCCGTAGGTCCAGGGTCTGGTTTGGTTCAGCTGGACTCTCCGCTGGGGTCCTTATGTCCAAGGTGTTGACTAGCTTTGACTCCATCTGAGGTTCCGGGAAGGAAGTATTCCAAGCTCATTTACATGGCTAGCAGAATTTGCTTTGCTGCTCTTACAGGACTCAGGTCCTCCATTTCCTTGTTGGGGGTCTGTTGCAGAATGCTGTCCTTCGAGCATGACAGCTGTCATCTTTGTTGGAGCAGCTGTAGCTACTTGTAGGAGACTCCTAGGATGGGGCCTGCTGGTTGTTGAAATGCCTTCTCAGAAGAAGGGGATGAGA
This sequence comes from Acomys percivali, assembly GCA_907169655.1. NCBI lineage: Eukaryota > Metazoa > Chordata > Mammalia > Rodentia > Muridae > Acomys > Acomys percivali. The sequence goes on along the minus strand of OU015750.1, from coordinate 103,482,027 downwards.
AAAGTCACTGGCCACTCAACTGACGTCTCAGTCACCCATTAACTGCACATGGCCTCATAGTCTCAGGAGGTACCTGAGTGCATAGTCTATGGAAAGAACTGAAGGAGAGTTGCCGTCTGTACAACTGTGAGGAAGTTGCCTTCCGAGCTGGAATGTGACTTTTAGGCAGTGTGGTCACTGCAGGGGTTACCCCACTCCTGCAAATAAGCCCCCACCTGTGCTCTGTAAATAAGTCCCCAAACTCCCAACTTCTCCAAGCTGGACTTTGGCTTGTCCTCGGTGCCTATAAGGAGGGCACAAATGTTTGTTTACATCTCCCCAGGGGCAGAGTTCCTGAAACAGGGTTGTTCTCAACCCTTAAGAACTCTGCTCTCCAGGTGGTGGTGGCGCACGCCTTTAGTCCCAGCACTTGGGAGGCAGAGGTAGGTGGATTGCTGTGAGTTCGAGGCCAGCCTGGTCTACAAAGCGAGTCCAGGACAGCCAAGGCTACACAGAGAAACCCTGTCTGGAAAACAACAACAACAACAACAACAACAAAAACAAACAAACAAACAAACAAAAAGCATAAGAACTCTACTCTCTGGCTGGGCATAGTGGCGCATGCCTGTAATCCCAGCACTCAAGAGGGCAGAGGCAGACAGATGTCTGTGAGTTTGAGGCTAGCCTGGTCTATAGAGCAAGTTCTAGGACAGCCAGGGCTACACAGAGAAACCCTGTCTTGAAAAACCAAAGGGGGTAAAAAAAAAAAAAAGAGAAAAGAAAGAGCTCTACTTTCCTTCAAAGCCAACGGTAGTTCAGCCAATACTTTCAAATCTCTCCAACTTCTTCCACTGACAGAGAGTTTTCTGTTTTTAAGGATGTCTGTGATGAAGTTGGGCTTTATGAATAATCTCTTTATCTGGAGCTCAGCAGGGCCATACATCATAGCACAGTCATAGAAGTGACGGCACACTCACACGCTCTGGGGATTAGGTCATTAGCCATTTGTAGCTTTCTACCACAGAGCTCAAAGTGACCTTGATGACGGTGTCACTCCCTCGATTTCCATTTGAGTTTCCTCATCAACCATGGCTGGACCCACAATTGTGTTTTAAGTTAAATAACACAGCCTTTGGGTCACACTGCAAATGTGAACACAGGTTTCCTGCCTTCACCCATTGGGCTTTGTGTACAGGGAAGCCAGTTAGTCCTCCTAGTATCAACCCAGTCTATTAAAGAAATGAGTAAGTTTTCCCACTCACATGGCTCGTGCTGTCCAGGGTTGCACGCTACTATATTGCCTCGCTGTAGTTGCTGGAGGGAAGGAGAATTTTCTAGAATTCAATTCAATCTTAGTGTGTTTATGTCTGGCTTTACACACACACACACATACACACACACACACACCCCACAATCTTGGCAGTAATATTAACTTCTTGGTGGCAGCAGTGGGTAAGAAGAAAAGAGGGCTTAGATCTAATTGCTGGAGTTGATTTCATTCTGCAGATTTTATGGATAAATTCTGCCAAAGCCTACTTGCTTTTAAGAATGCAGAAGCCAAAATGAAGGAAACACACTGTATGTACCTACTTCTGGCAGTGTAGACACAATAATCCTTGCATTGTGATCCCTTGTGGATCCCTTGTACGCAACAGTAAGTTTTTATAGAGCCCACTTCTTCCTTAATATGAATTTCAACAAAGAACCAATGGCCCTTAAATCCATCAGCTGGCCCTAAATCCCAGCAGCTGCTTTATGAGTCACTGTAGGATCAGCTCAGTGAATGGGCTACTGTGCTCTCGGCCAGGGGGACTCAGCACTGCCTCCCCAAAGTGATCATTCTCCCCTAAACTAATCATATTCCCTCTGAACTCAGGACCACAGCACTTTGCAACTCTTCAAAGGCTGTGGAGGTGGGGAGGTAGTGGAGTGGGGAGGTGTCTTCAGGGACCTGTATACTGGCATTAGGGAGCACGTCAGTAGCCTTTCAGCTACTCACTGCCTGTCCGTCCTCTCTCCATCAATAGACAGAGCCATCCTGCATCTAATAGTTGCCTCATAGGCCTATTTTCAGGGCTAAAGCATGAACAAAAATGCTTTGAGTGCAGCACATTATTTGATAATTATATCTTGTGCGCTCTACCCCAGGACCTAAACCATGGATAATGACTAATGACTTGTTCTCATAGGAAGACATAGAAAACAGAAATGTAATGTATGCTAGTTCAGACACACACCACCAGGGAACTTCTAGTTCGTAGGCATTCTTCACTCAATTCAATAAAGTCCGGAGAAAATAAAATCCTGTCAAAAAAGATGTTATATCTTATTGAATTTGGGGTCACTAGAATTCCTTTTCCTCTGCAATATGTAGCAAAGATCATTAGACATACTTGTTCATTAAATCATTTTTTCAAGGTAATTGGGTCATTTTCTTCATCAGTACAGACTTTGTAATATCTCAGGCTCATTTTTTTTAGCATAATCATTCTCATAATGTTAAAACTGAATGTGATGAGGGTAGACCCTTTAAATATATATATATATATATATATACTGCTTCTCTGAATGCATTTTAGTGTTTGCTGCTTCTCCTAGTGGTTCTCAACATGTGGGCCTTCACCCCTTTGGGGATCACATATTAGATATTTACATTGTGATTCGTAATAGTAGAAAATTAGTTATGAGTAGCAAAAAAATAATTTTATAGTTAGGGGCCACCACAACATGAGGAAGTACAGTAGCAGCATTAGGAAGGTTGAGAACCACGGTCCTAGAAAAATGTATATAATTATTCTATGTAACTGAGTTCTACTGAACATCTAGATGATTGACATGCGATCTAACATGCTGTTGTCAAGTATATTTTTTTAAGTTGAAAGGTGGGGGAAGGGGGCAAGACAGATGTCTTAGAAGCTTAGCTTAGCCTGCTGCCTGTTCTTTAAAGGACTCAAATTCAGTCTCCAGGACCAATACCAGGTAGCTCACAAATCCCTGTAAGTTGAGCTCCAGGAGACCCAGTGCTTGCTCCTGGCTTCCTCAGGAACCCAAACTTGCACACACGTACATGTCAACCAAAATAACTTGTATTGAAGCTGAAAAATGCACAAAAATGCCTACTAATTTTATGGGATGTGGTAGAACATGGGGGATCAAGAAGAAAACTTAACGGTTAACTCTTTGGTGATGTTTGAATTGCTAATGTTACTGAGAGCTTTTTTTTGTGTTGTTTCACTTGGGGCATCTCATACTATGCAAATGGCATAACTTGTCAGCATCAGCACCACAGTTGCTGAGCTCTACGGGTAAAAACACAGGGTACTAGGGAAGCCATGTAAATGGTCCAGTTGAATACAAGTCTCCACAGTAAACCAATGACCCCCTATGTGTTATGCAAGGGAAAGTAACCTCCCTGTGCTTTAAAAACCAAACTGACTCAAAGGCCTTTTCTTTGGAAAAGGAAAACTCCATCAGGCAAACAAGGCATGCACAGAGACCCTTTGGTTGGGCTTGCTTGAGACCCAGCTCCTGACAGGGTGTGATTCCACAGCTCTGTCACCACTGCTGACACTCCAGAGGGGCTGTCAGAAGCCACTTAGGGTAACCTTTTGGGAACAGGCCTCTGATTCTTCCCTTTAGCCAGGCATGGAATGGTATGGAGGTGAGCCTGGGCAAAGGGTGAGAGCTCCGTTACACTGTCTGGAAAGAACTGCAGAGCTGAGGGGTCACGTTTCCCTGAGGCTCTGGGTCTTTGCTCCCTGTTATGAGAATTTACAGAGTTCTGCCATGCCACATGTGAGACACTCAGGGGTGGTGCTGGCTGCTTGTCACTCTCTGGCACGAATAAGACAGCACCCAGTTCATTTTCCTACTCTCCTCACTCTCCAGGGTTTCTGTCCTCTAGAGATAAATATGACTTCATATGTGACTTCAACACTTTAGTATGAATTCTGCAGGTAAGCAGAAGTTAAGTGAACTTGGTGCATTGTCATTTGCAAGACTGGAAAAACGGGAAGTATGATTTTGTCTCAGGGCTATGTTCTTCCTTTCACAACAGATTTCCTTGATGCTCACCTGTGAGGTCACAGCCTAGGGTCCCAAACCTGAAGACAGTATCACCCTAACTTACATGGAGAAGATGGTCTTGGGAGGCCTGAGCCAGGTGCCCTTAGCATGTTGTTAGAATACGATCATAAACTGTTGATGAGGAACCAGGTTTGGCTACAGACAGGGATGTGTCACCAATCTCATTGTACTAGGCAGGCAGTGGAAGAAACTGGAATACTGTAAGTCACCTCAGAAAGAAAGTCTTTGAGGAAAGCTGGAAAATGCAATTGCTTCCCTGTTATTAAGTTACCCTTGGCATGTAAGATGTCCAGATTTCAGTGGAAATCCTTCCAAAGATGGGGTAGAAGGAAAATGCCAGCACACCTGTTCCGTCAATATCCCTGAGCTATGCTAATATCCATGCAGTGACCTGCGCATGGCCTGATGGCCAGTGGGATCTATCATCTGGGACACATTTATGGGGATTTGAACCATTCCCATAAAACCTGACCCCAAGGCAATTTATCCTTACAACAAAGGCAAAACAATTTTTATCACATTTGGCAATAGCCAATATGTCATCTGATTAAAAATTCTAAAAGAAGGAAAAAATATCAGGAAAAAATAACACCCCTTTAGCTTACATTCAGAAGATGCTGTCACAGGTCAATTAGCCATGTCTCTTTAAGAAGCAAAGTGAGAACCAGCAGGTAATGTACCAAGAATGAGAGCTTGTCCTTAGTGACAGATGACAGGAAAATGCAGTGGAACCTTCTGTTCTCCATACTGTGGCAAAGCTTGCTCTATCATCCACGTGAAGAAATCATTACTGTTGGATTAATGCATAGTTCACTTCAACTCTCCCAGCCTATGAGTTACCCAAGCAACCAACTTGTCTTTCTTGATAGAATGTCTCTCTTTTCAAGGCCCTGCGTCTTCTCATATAAAGAAGAAATTTTGAGTTTAAAAAAAAAAAAAAAAAAAAAAGGAAGAGAAGAGAGCTTGCCCAGAATCACCATTAAACAAAGGCATAAGCAATCACTGGGGACAGGTTCCTAACCTCTTGGACTTTGGGGAAAGCTTTTCTTTGTAGGAATGGTGGGAGCTATGACAAGGGGACCCTGGCTACCAGGGTGCTCTCACAGGAGGTTGATGGTAGATCCAAGAGGACTCTATCCCTCTGTGCAAACAGTGGAGGTAGCATGTCAACTCTTGGGTTTCTCTAGCTCCAAGATCCTGCTAGACCCTGTTAGATGTGTCAGTCAGCGATTGTGTGGGCTGCGAATCTAGCAGAGATTTTCACGAAGGGATGAGGAATCCATGCAGGGAATTACAGGGGCAGCTTTATCCTTCTGTATTTTCTGGATGTGGAAAGAAAAACCCAACCCGAAGCAGACACATATTTCTGTTTAGAGAATACAAAGAGAGCCCCACCCCATTTCTACCTCCGCATGCACTGAGCGGTCTGTTCCCATCCTTAGACCTTTCGTCCAAAAGTACATCCATGATGCATTTAGGTATGTGAACATATGCCACAGATGTGTGTGTTTAGATACATAAAGATATAGTAAAGAAATCTGGAGTTATATATAGCATATTATGAATAACTGTTGACTCAGTAGAGAGGGTAGGGGAGGATGGACAGAGAAACACACCTGCAACTTAGTTATATCATCAAAGGGGCTTCAGCCTTCTTTGCATTGTGTTCACAGTTTACACAGAGAAGAATCTGGACTCATTTCACCTTATTTCTAGAAACTGCTGCAGACTTGTCAATTATTCTCACCCCTCCCCCCCCAACAAGGAGTCCAGGTGAATAATTCGGAATTTCGAGGGCTGCCTGTATGTGTCCTGAATGAAGTTTATATCAGTAACAAAAGAAAGCAGCCTGCCGGAGCGGGTTATAATTAGAAGCATTATGCTCTGTGTGGAGTCAGTCCTTCCACAAATAGATAACAATACGCTCCCTTCCTCCCCTATGGAGAATGCTGTCCCTAAGCCTGAGTTCTGGCTCTCGGTGGAAAGCCATTGTTGTAGGCTCCAGGCAGTCTAACCTCTGTCCAGATAGGAGGCTAGGAAAGTCCCTCCATCCACTTTGAAGGAGGAGCTAATTCTCAGAACCACAGGAAGAGGAGAGGGGGAGGAAAAGGAAGCTGGCAACTCCTCCTCCCTGCTCCCAGGCCTTCCTGCCTCCCAAACTTGTCCAGTGCAGCTAGACCTGCACCCTTCAAGCCCCAGCTGAAGGAACTGTCTTCCAGTTTTCCGAGGGCTCTCCAGCTCCCCAAAGCACAGCTTGTCTGTTCTTCTGCCTACTGCAATCCTGCATGTTTTTCGAGGCACAGCTCTGATACCAGAACCGTCCTTCAATCCTCCACGTTCTCGGCCAGCTGCCATTGTTGCTGGGCCTATCTTCTTACCATTCAACAGTTTGCACATTTAGGTATGGTCAGGTGGATCTGGAGAGAAGTGGTTGTTAACCCATGGTGCTCAAGTCCTCATCCCGCGTGACAGATGGGAAGGGCCTGCCTCTGGATGTGGAGCCTTAGCATCCTGTTGGACTTTCCTGCCGTGGCTCTAGGGATTGGCTCCCTGCCAGGCAGAGGTGAGGTGGGGAGATAGCTTTCCCTGCCTAACTCTTGATGTAGGCTTTCACAAATGCCTCCTCGGTCTTCAGAGTGGGAAGGGAAGTGGCTGGTGCTGTGTAGGGAGAGGCTACAGGAGCAAGAATCTATTCCTGGCTTTATCAGTGTCCTGAGAGAAAGAAAATCTTCCCTGGTCTCAGGCAAGCTATGGGGGGAGCCAGCATCCAGGCACGTGGATTCAAATCCTGCATTCCCTCATCTACAGGGTGAGAGCCCTGGGCTGTTAATGTAAAGGTTCCAGCCTTCCATTTCTTTCCCCTATCTATGAAGTAGGGGGGCAGCTGGATCTCCTCAGTGAGCTGCTGTGGAGGCCTTAAAGGCAAAGAGCTTCAACTAGCATGTGACACAGTATTGAAGAAACCCTAGCTTCTTATTAGAGTAGTGTATTAGTCTGGGTTCTCTAGAGGAACAGAACTTATAGATTGACTATCTATCTATCTATCTATCTATCTATCTATCTATCTATCTATCTATCT
>OU015750.1:103459582-103474873 GCA_907169655.1 Acomys percivali | reverse complement strand
TCTATCTATCTATCTATCTATCTATCTATCTATCTATCTATCTATCTGGGGGATTTATTAGAGTGGCTTACAGGCTGTGGTCCAGCTAATCCAACAACACTGTCTACTAGATTTAGGTCTAAGAATTCAGTAGTTGTTCAATCCAGGAGGGTACATGTCTCAACTGGTTTTCAGTCTATGCTAGAATTCGGAAGAAGTAGGCTCTGATGTCAGTGGATAAGTAGTTGTGTTACTGAGAGCTAGAACAAGCAGAGAACAAGCTTCCTTCTTCCCTGTCCTTTGTGTAGGCTGCCAGCAGAAGATGTGGCCCAAATTAAAGGTGGATCTTTCCACCTCAAAGGTCCAGATTAGAAGTGGGTCTTTCTACTTCAAATGTTTTAATTAAGAAAGGAAAAAAAAAAATCCCTGGCAGATACTAATTCCAGATGTAGTCAAGTTGACAAGCAAGAACAACCATCACAAATAGGATTAAAAAAAAAAAAAATGCAAGAGTGCCGCTGTCTTGTCACTCAGTCCATGCAGATCACATGCAGACTGTGAACCACTCCTGAGTGAGCAGCCAGATTCACTCTGCTGTCTCACTAATAGGTGAGGATGAGGTGTTTTTTTTTCCACGGGCCTTTCTAGGACTGTCCACACCAGACAGACGTCTTCTTTGGAGCAGAGATGTCCTCTTAACCCTTAGGAGCTCTCAGAGGCCAGATACAGATCCAAGTTGCACCTTTCCTCCCTCTTCTTCCTCTTTCTTCTTTAGATGATGGTGGTGGTGGTGGTGGTGGTGATGATGATGATAATGTGCATGTGTATTTTGAACAATTCTGCTGTATGGCATATGTGAACACTATAACTCATTCTCCTAAAAGCTGTCATCCGTAGGAAATGACCTAGAGTTAAATCATCGATAAGTTAACACAACTGCTCACTTTAGTTAGGAGAACAGGTTTATTTAACTGATACCAACACTTTAGGTAATTGCTGGTTGGCTAGACAGAAGTTTAGGAGCAGAAGGCATTAAGGTAGCCCCAAATCGTTCCTGTGGACACTTGGAACTGCTCCACAAAGCAGCTCAGTATTCCATGTTTGTAAATCCCAGCCTTTATGCTGGGCATGCATGGAACAAGCGTCATTCCCTGTGTCTCACTGAGGAGATTTGAAATGTAATTAATGTGACCCATTTCTAACCAATTAGAATTTCTAACCAATCAGTGACTTCTGCAATATTCTGGAACTTTGAACAAAAATAACATTTTGCTTTCGGTTGGTATTCATAAGCTCAAAGCTATCTTTCAGTGGTTTGGAGGCAACTTTCCACCCAGTTTAATTTCACATTTACATTAACCATCTGCTTGTATTGAAAAAGATTTGTAAGCTGGGCGTGGTGGCGCATGCCTTTAATTGCAGCACTCTGGAGGCAGAGGCAGGCGGATCTCTGTGACACCGAGGCCAGCCTGGTCTACTAAGTGACTCCAGGACAGCTAAAGCTAACATAGTGAAACCCTGTCTTGAAAAAACAAAACAAAAACAAATAAACAAAAGATTTGTAGAGGAATTAGTAAGAAAAGAAAAGCAACTGAACAGACTGAGAGGGTAACAGCAGCAGCATGTCTACCAGTAATTTTAGGGGGACTTTTGGGGTAGCATAGTCTCCTACCCATTTTGTAGATAGGAAAGTTGGGGTACAAAGGTCATCTGGCACCTTTTGTGAGCTCTGTTGTTGTAAGAACCATCCTTGGTTCCTGTATATAACGCCTCTCGTTGAAGGATGTGAGGATAGTCAGCTTTAAATATCAGAGTAGGAAGCTGGGTGTGGTGGTGCACGGCAGTAATCCTAGCACTCCGGAGGCAGAGGCAGGCTGATCTCTGTGAGTTCGAGGCCAGCCTGGTCTTCAGAGCAAGTCCAAGACATACAGGGCTACACAAGAAAACACTGTCTCAAAGGGGGAAAAAATCAAGGTAGGTGAGCTTGGGGTGAAGGCAGAAGATGACTGGCATTGGAGCTACAGGAACAGCTGCTGGCCAGCTGCCAGTCCAGCTGCTGCAACTGGCAGCACCCCTCCCTTCATATAAGCTGGAGCCCCTGGGATGCTGTGCCAAAGCCAATCCCAGCTGGGCGGCTCCCTCTGTCAGCGCTTTTGCTTTCTTCTGGGACTGGTGCACTGTCCTACTCCTGTTGGGGACACCACTGCCCGCTGGCCTCTCTCTGTGCCGGGTCAGTGCACAACCCAGAGTGATCCCTGATGATGCTGGAAAAGGACATATGACCCGTGCTAGTTAGGGGTCAGTGCACTCCCTGGTGGAGCACAGGCTGTGTCAGACAATGTGAGCAGGGGCTTGCTAGAAAGTGATGACTGGCCCAGGCCCTGGCAGAGCGGACCCCTCACATGGGAAGACAGATAGCGCTCATTAGCTCGGCTCTTCCCCGCTCCCACACAGCCATACATGACTGACTCTCAGTGGGCACATGGAAATCCAGGTCATCTGAAGCCAACCACGGACAGTCTGCAGGTCACTTTCTCAAGGAAAGAGTTTGAGTAACCGAGGAAGGGTGTGTGGTGGGGGAGGGTAAGGAACTGCCAGGGCTTTTTGGTTCCCTCCACTTCTGGCTTTGTTACCTATGCACCTCTACCACATCAGTCTCGTTTCTTCACATTTACTTTTCTGCCATGTCCGAGCAACACACAATGATAGTTTCCTGGTCTATTTACAAAGCCAGTCAAGTATCTTAGAACCAGAAGTGTTTCAGTTTGCAGTTCTTTGTTTCATCACCCTCAGATTTCTTGAATATTTGAAAATACATCACAGGTTATCTTGGGGTCAGGAACCAAGTCTGAAGGTAAAATTCATCTGTGCCTCCTGTATGCTTTATACACATAGTCCAATGTTCATTTTTTAAAGTTTATTCTTTATATACATGAGTGTTTTGACTACATGTATGTATGTATACCACATGCATGCCTGGCACCTGAGGATCAAGAATAGAGCACTGGATCCCATGGAAATGGAGTTACAGATGGTTATGAGTCACCATGTGGGTGCTGGGGAAGGAATGTGGTCCTCTGCAAGCCAAGCAAGGGAACCATCTCTCCAGGCTCCGTGGTAGTTCTATATAATATTTAAAAAATTTTGTGAATAAAGTAAAGTTTCATGGTATGGAATTTTTCCTGTGGTGTCACATAATTCCTGTGGTTCAAATAATTTTGGATCTTGGAACATTTTTTTTTTTAATTAGAAATACTTTTTTTGTCTCTGTCTCTGTCGTTCTCTCTTTCTCTCTCTCCACAGTTTCTTTCCTTAGTATTTTGAGACAGAGTCTCTCTGAGTTGATCAGGCGTGCCTGGAACTTGCAGTGATGCCCCTGCCTCTGACTCCTGAGTGCTGTGGTTACCAGTGTGTATTGCCAGTCTTTTTTATACTTATGTGAGATCAATGTGGCTGCCTTGAAGAGCTCAGATTATGAAACAGGCTGAAGCTCAGAGATCAGCTGTACAGTTTCTTTCCCTAAAGTAAGATATAGGGACGGACATCATATAGGAGGGAACTAGTTAACCTTTCCAGGAAGTATGCCGGAAGAACCAAAGGAATTCTACTGTGAATGAGGCCAGACTAAGGATGCCAGGCTCCCAGACTAGCAAGATGGCTTAGCAGGTAAAGGTGCTTGCAGCCAAGGTGAATGACCTGAGGTTGACCCCACACGGTGGAAGGAACCCATTCCCACAAGTTACCCTCTGACCTCCGCACATGTACTCTGGCGTGGTGCTCTCGCTCCCCAACATGAAATAAATGTGATTGTTTTTAAAAGAAAAGCAAATTAGCATGTGTTTTGAAGACAGTGAGAAATCGTTGAGAGACTCCATCAAATCAACGATATGTTTATTGGTTATCTGAAGAGATTGAGAAGCAAAAACATGGCCCAGAGCCTAGGATAGGGTTTGGGGGTCAGCTTTCCCCAGTCCCTATCCCTAAAACCTTGTGTAAGCAGTGGGTTGCTGGGGGTCACCCTAGACTTTACACTGATTATCTCTAGGTGACTCACCTGCTCCTTTGTTGCTTCACTGCACAGGATTGTTATAAGGATGATAGGATAGGGATATGTGTAGATAATAAAGCCCCCGGTAACCTACACCCTAGAGTTAGGGCTCAGATGCTGGCCAATCAGATAAGCACTCTATGTATCCATCGCCTGGACAATGCCAGTAGGCCTCGCTGAAGCAAGAGGTAGAACAACTGCTGTATCAGTGCAGAACTTAAAGTCAGCTGCTGTAGCTTTGAAAGACAGGAAGTGTGATGAGTGATACCAGGTGAGCACCAGGAGGAAGGGAGGCAGGATTAGGAGGAAGATGCCAAGTTTAGGCATTTTTAGCCCATAGCACTGTTGGGACAATCCTTGTAGGCAGCTGGGAACTGGGGACAAGGCCCAGTCGGTGCTGAGCTGAGTTGAGTTGCCCATAACATGTTGAGAAGGTTGTTCTGGAAGTGACACTTTAGGTAGAGCTGTCCATTAAGTGAGAGTCTTGGGAAGAAGTTGAAGGAAACGGATAATATAAAATGGTGACATCTGGAGGCATAATAAGTAAGAGAGAGAGGGGGAGGGGGGAGAGGAGAAGAGAAGAGAGAGGGTGTGGTTCAAGGGACACAGGATTAGGAAGTAAGACCAAGAATGCATAAGACAAAGGTGTTCTTTGGCTTTAAGAAAAAGTATCTGTGATGGTTATCCCTGGTGATCAACTTGACTGGGTTAGAAACCAACTAAGAGATGAGCTACCAGGCACACATGCAATGGATTCTCTTCATCAGGTGTATTTGAGATGGGAAGATGCACCCGAAATGGGGGTGGCAGCCTAGAGAAAAAAGGAGCCTAGCGTGGTGTGGCAGGTCTTTGCTTCTTGTTCTCTTGCCTTCACCTGGCGCTAGGTAGTTCACCTGCTCTGTTGCTGCTGCGGTTGTTGCTACGTTCCCTGGCTGATATCAGCACCCAGCTTCTTGCAGCTTTCCAGTGTGGACTGAAGACTAATGGCTCTCGAGCAACCCTCTAAGCCTTCAGCACCAGACTTGGGCTGCTGAGATAGTTGGCCTCCTGTACCAAGTAGCTACCAGGTTCTCAGCATCTCCAGTGCAAGGAAACCCACTGTTGGAATAGCCCGACTGTATTGTGTAAGGCAATGCAGTGAATCCCCTTTGGGATATATAGTTACTGTATCACTTCTGAACCACTAGAGAACCAGGCTGGCTTGTACAATGTCCAAGGCCAAAGAAGGCCTAAGAAGAATGAGTTGCCAAGAAGGAGGAAAAAGATGCCAGAGAGGAGAGGGAGAACCACCATGGAAGACTTTAAAAGCCCAGGTCCTATGTGGAAGTGGAAATGGAAAATTCAAGGGTTGAAGAAGGATGATTGAATAAACACACAGTGACTGACGTTGGACACAGCCTGGAAGACTTAGGAAGGAAAATGGCAGTGGTTAGATGGTAGGTAGCTGAGGTGTAGGTGTAAGCAGAGGGTGTTGAGGGGATCCCTAATACACCGCTGAAGTAAGGGAAGAAGTGGCTGGAGATTGGCTCTGATGTTGACATTGAGTGATGTCAGGTCAGACAAGGATTCATTCTTTCTTTTATCTTTGGCTGTCGACTTCTGATGCTTTGGATCTAAAGCAATAATAAATCACTTTTAAAAGTCTTCTAGGACTACATTTCCCTTTTAAGGGACACTGACATAAACAAATCAATTTATGACTGGAAAATGAAAACTCCAACTTCATAATTTTTTCATTCCTGTAGCCACAGCAATTGTGGACAATTCCCAGGACCTCATAAAAGAACTTCTATACGAGCCACTCATCTTAAAGTACGGAAGTCAGGCACCCCATCTTTCAGAGCTGTGATGAACTGACCCTCTTGACATCTCTTGGCTGACTTGCTGCATTGATTTCCCCCTTGACAGACACAAGGCATCTCGTTTGCACGATTGGCTGGCTTACAAAGGAACTGACTTGCCCTTCCCTTTGGCAGTGCTGAGGGGTGGAACTAGTTAGTGTCCTTGTGCACAGGAGACAAGTTCTCTGTCACTGTGTGGCCTCTATTTCCCTAGGAGTTGACTGTAGAACAGGAGCCACCCCCCCCCCCCCACACACACACAATCTCTCTCTCCACATCTCTTGGGAATCAACAGGCTCTCCTGCTTCTGTCAAGGGAAATAAGAATCTTTTAGCCTCTCAGGCTGGGGGCGTCATGGAGTAGGTAGCTTGCTTTTTGAGCGGGTATCAGGCATAAAGTTCTGGGTTTGCTTTCCAGTGTTAGATAAGAAGGGGTGTGTGGGCTGGAAAGATGACGACACAGAGGTTAAGAGCACTGACTGCTCTGCCAGAGGTTCTGAGTTCAATTCCGAGCAACCACATGGTGGCTCACAACCATCTATAATGTGATCTGATGCCCTCTTCTGGCCTGCAGATGTACATGTAGACCACTATATATATAACAATGCATAAATACATTAAAAAAAAAAAAAGAAGTGGGTGTGTTAGTATATGTTTGTAATTGCAGAACTTGGGAGGTAGAGGCAAAAGGATCATAAGTTCAAGGCAAAAATATTAACAGTTTCCTGGGGTCTGAATAACTACAATTTTCTTTTCTGTTGTGTGAGTGTTGTTTTTTGTTTTGTTTTATTTTGTTTTGGAATACCTTGACCTCTGTCATTCTCAGAAAACTAGCATAAGTCTGTTGGAAATGAGTAGTGATATATGTATCTTATGTATATGTGCTTTTCCATCAGTGTGGCCCTTCCTTGTGAGAACATCTCAATGAGCACACCATGTAAAGAGATATCTGCAAGGTCCTTTCATAGCTTAGTAAAAAGGACAAACAACCATGAAAAAGATGGGTGGCTTGGGTCATGGGCCAGCGGGCACACCGTGGTTTTCCTTATATCAATAAAAGCATGAGAGGATGGATGGGTTCTCTACCTTCTTTGGTTAGCACAAGCCACAAAGTATGTGTACTCAACATTGGAGCCCTCAGAAGGATTTCACAAAGTGTCCATGATCTGTGTCCTTGACTTGGAGGGCTCCTGCCATTCCTTGGTGCTGACAGCAGCCTCTCAGCTCCTCTGGATGGCACAGGAAACCTGCTAGCCTTCCCTCTGCTGGCATAGGGCATCACCTCCCTCATTTCCCATCCTCGGGCCTGTCAACACATCCTGTGATAAGAGCAAGCAGGCCACAGGTGAATTGCCTTCCTGCCTGTTGGATGACAGCTGCTGTCAGATCCCCAGGCATCTGCCAGCATCCCTGCTCTTCCAGACTTGGGGTTGGGGAGACAGGCTATCCCTACCTGAATAAAGCTCTGACTTCCCAGGTAAACTGTATTTTTTTTTCCCTGTATAGCCATATATGGTAGGGGTGTTGTCACAGAAAAAACAAAACAAAACTTGTGATTCTAGAATAACTGATTTACAAATGCTCAACTCTCTTGCACCTATGTACAGGCTGGAATTTTATATGTCTATATGTGTATGGAATAAAGTAGAGAAATAAAGCAATTGTTATCAATGGGGAAGAAGGGTGCTCTTTGTTGAAATGTTCAGATAATGAAAGGTAACTGCATCTTGGGGGGGGGGGACCAGGGACTGGAAGGATAATTGCCCCAATTTACTGCTTGACTTTGGATATGTGGAAACAAGAGTGTACAGTCTTTAAAGTATCTGATATCCCCTCAATGCAAGCGCAGCCTTTGTGAGCGTGTTTTATGTTAAGAAGCAACATCCAGAAACCCTGGCCTGAGCCAGCACTATTGTTTGCAGCCCATTTCTGTGTCACCCAAGTCAGAGAGAATTTCATTTAAGAAGAATGCACGATGTTGTCAGAGAGGGCTCCCTCCCTGGCATGTGAGAAAGTTGAGATTTGGTGCTATTCAGGACCAGTCTTCTGAGACTTGTGGTGGGGGTACCTGGGGGGTGGGGAGGATTGAATAACAGAGCCATCTCAGCACAAACCTCAGCTTTCAAATGCTTGTAGTGGTTGAGTTTGCACAATGTTAGCATCCAGTTTGACCCTAAGAATTCCCCTAAGTGATAAACACTATTTGAACTAGAAAGGTTTATCTACATTGGTATCTTAAGAGTGTCTCAGATACCACAGAAAAGGCTGTAGTCTCCTCTGGCTTGTTAAAAATGATCCTAGGTAGAATATTTCAGTAGAGGAAAGTGGTGGAGGTGTGGCTTTTGAGAAAGGGAAAACAAATGTCCTGGGGAAGTAAACCAAAGCTTTACCACTTCCTTCTTCAAGTAACGACTTCTTTAAAAAGGGGTGGGGGTGCCTTGCTTTGTGGGTGGTGTGTAGGGGGGAGATGCTGTGTACAGTGGTGGGAAGATGTTATGTGCAGTGATGGGGAACTATGTGTACTTCATAGTTGCATGACATATTCCTTGGGCGATGCAGACAAATGTCTACCCATCACAGATAGGTCACCAACGACAGACTGAAGGAACAATACTACCACAGTCCAACTTGGTGAACCAATGATTTTATTTTGACTTCCTTATAGTTCCTGGATGACAGGTTACCAACAGAACTGTGGGTGATGCTAAAGCAGCCGCATCCCTGTAAAGTCTCCCCTCACCTTGGGTGATGATTTCCTCACAGCTGCATAGATGGTGTTTACCCTTGATGTGTTCTCCCATCTGAGAGCACAGGGTCATAGGCGGCTGGGAAAAAATTACACACAGTTGGGAGGGAGGTGTTGGGGAAGACATAGCAGGGTCCTAGGATGAGAATCTAATGACCTGCCCCATCTGCTTCTTCATTGAGGAAAGTCAACAAGCCTGAGAGTGAGTCTCTTGCGTGTAGTCACAGCTTCTCTAATAACAACAGCAAAGGCTAGGACACTTGGAGGACAGGCAGCTCTCTACAAAATTCATTCAGTTTTGCTGTAAGCCCCACACAGCAATTTTTTTTTAAGTCTGTTTTTTTTTTAGTTTTTCGAGATAGGGTTTCTCTGTGTAGCTTTGGCTGTCCTGGACTCACTTTGTAGACCAGGCAAGGCCTCAAACTCACAGTAATCTGCCTGCCTCTGCCTCCTGAGTGCTGGGATTAAAGGCATGTGCCACCATGCCCGGCTTAGTCTGCTTTTAAAAAAAACACTTATAATTAATTTTTTTTTTAAGGGATTAGATTTTAGAAAATGTTTTAAAGATCCTGTCATAGTTTGGAACTTCCAAGACCCGTGTGTTGAGAGCTTGGTCCCCAAAGCGTGTGCTGTTGAGACCTAGAGTGAGGTGATGGCGACACTAGAATTGTGCCTTCAGTGAGGCTTGTAAGACTCTAGTCCTTCTCCTCTGTGGTTCCCTGGCTGTGAGCTGAGTTTCTCCTCCACATTCTCCCATCATTTGTGTCCTTGTCACAGGCCCAAAGCTACAGGGTCAACTGACCATGGACCTGAGCCTCCAAAACCACCAGCATCAGGAATAACACATCCTTAGTTTTTGCATATTAATTTTCTCAGGAATTTTCCTGTAGCAATAGCTAAGCCAGCTCTCAAAACACTGTCTAAAAGTTCCTTGTCATTCCCAACTGTAACACAGATGATTTTGTCCCAGGTCCCAAAAGCCAGCAGGAATGGCTCTAATGTCAGGTGGCAATTGGCACCAAGGGTTATGGAAAGCAGAAGTGAAGAAAAAGTCAGCCAAAGTCAGGAGCACACTTGCCACATGCTACGCTGAAGACACCACATACCTCCGACCGCTTTAACACAGGGGGTGCCAGCCAAGCCCTCAGGACCATATCTTCCGTGCCATCCCCTAGTCTCTGAGCTCTTCTGAGGCACCTTCACTTTCAATCTCTCTCCCTGGCCTGTCAGGATGCCATGTTTCTGGGTAGATCAACTATGGGACCCAGTTGCTAAGATTCCTTCCTATGAGGAAGACCAACAATGCCTACCTGTTTTCCCAAGGTGGCAGTGACAAACCAAGGCCAGGCCGAGTTCACTCTGAAGGACCAGTGGCTTTCTTGCGTACTTACAGAACAGGTAAGGGCTTAGCCACAGGAGTGGGGGTGCTTTGCAAAAGCCTCTACCTGGGAGTCTTTACCTCAGCAGGAATAAGAGCACATTCACACAGCCTAGAAAGAGCCCACAGCCCAGTCTCCCCTGGCTGAGGCCACATGTAACTCCATCCCTCCATGAGAAGATGTGAACCGCAAGCTCAGGAGGAAACAATCCTTTTGCAAGAGGGTGAAGTTGAATTCTACAAGATGGCACCTGTTTGGTTAGGAGCATAGTTAAGCATACCAGGCCCCCAGGCTACCTGTCTTCAGCAAGCGGCTGCTACTTTGGCTTTTAGGAGGACATACAGCTCTTAGTCTGGCTTCAGAAAAAGATCTTACCATGCCTTCCAAAGTAGATCCTGTCTCAATTTCCCTCTGAATGCCGTCAATCTGGCCGAGAATCTCACAGGACATTCTGGAAGACTCTAGAACAATGGGAGGAAATTAGAATAGAGAAAATGACTCCAAACCACTAGTAATGAGATAGTCAGGGCTGTCAATATCAAATTTGGCATCGTGTGTCAAAGCCCAAATCTCTCTGGGGCATCTTAACACCAGGCTTGCTAAGGTGCAGAACTGGGTTCTCCCTCATTTCTTTCCGCCCAAACACCACCCCTTCTGCAAAGAGACTTCCAATAGTATGCAGAGCACGGAGAAAGACAGCAACCAGAAGAAGCTTGGTTGAGGCCAGGCCCAGGAGGCTCACACAGGGTTTCAATCCCTTAATCAGTTGAGTCCCCAAGTCTCCAGCCCTCTATGCCTGTAGGTGCCTTTGCTGAGAGAGCTCTTGGCTTGGGAAATCGTCTCTTTTCTGCCATCATATGCTAGGCTGGCCCATTTTCATTTCTTTCCTCTTTACTTTCCAGGAACAATGAACACTTGAATGTTTAGTTCTTTGTTGGCTGCATTTCTATATTTCAAGCTTTGACGAGGCAAGTCTGTCTTTTGCCCTCTCAACCGGGTTGTCAACGTACAATAACAGTTGAGTGACTGGACAACGAAACTGATGTCATAAGAAAGATATTCTACCCTGATTTTTGAAATCAAACCTTTAGACTGAAAGAAGCTTCTGGTTGGAAATTCCAAGGGAATGGTTTTGGTTTAACTTCAGAAAAATCTTAAGCACCATTCTCTCTGTAGCATGTCTTCTATCTTGGGAAAGGGAGAAGACAATTTCTTGCCTTCAAGCCACGAAAGCCTTGAGTCATTTGCCAAATTACTCTTGCCTGACTATGGAAGCAATCATTATTAATTAGGCTCCAGGAAGGAGTCCTGAGCTCACCTTGGCTGTGAGATCAACATAGCAAATGAGTAGGATATTACACCAAAAGGCTTTGCCTGCCTAAATGGCTTTGTCTCATGCCGGCTTGTTTGAGTTTCTGCCCTTCTGGCTTGAAGAAAGTACAATTAGCACCCTTTCTCTGGCAAAACATCAAAATGAAAATATGAGTATAACAGAAATAGCTGCTCCCTTGATACAGGGGCCTTGAGATGTATGCCTGCATGTGTACACATGTGCATGTAGTAGTGCCCTTAGCTAATTTACTTTTGATTCAGAGACATTAAAGCCAGAAAGAATGTGGACAACCTGTGGATGGATTAGGGGTCAAAGTCTGGTCTTTTAAGGAGCAGGCCATACTTAGCAATGGGAAAGGCTTAGACAAATCAAGGGACCAGCTGGGTGTGGTGGCGCACGCCTATAATCAGAACTCAGGGAGGCAGAGTCAGGTGGATCTCTGTGAGTTCAAGGCCAGCCTGGTCTACAAAGTGAATCCAAGAGAGGCAAGGCTACACAGAGAAATCCTGTCTCTTGTGGGGTCTGGGGTGGGAGGGAATCAAGTGACCAAGGGGACCAGGCCTCAGAAATAAGCCATGGCTCAGGAGACGGGTCGAAGCATCTAGTGATGCCACTGAGGTATCCTTGTGACTTAGCCTTTCTTGTCTGACCAGTCCTTCACACCTGTCTTCCAGACATGTCTACCAAGGAGCTATGAAAAGTCTAGAGGCATTCCTCCAGGCAGGGAACCAGGTGCTCCGCCTCCCTTAAGGAAAACACTCGGCTGGGTCTTTTGGCCGTAGACATATTGAGAACTCCATTAGAGAATCCTGGAAAACTGACACAGACAGATTCTCTGGAAAATGAGGTCACAGCTCAGAATTCAATATCACAGTAACCACTTAGGTGACAAGTCAGGAACTTCATTCCCCACCCCCTCCATTCCCTGGGATCTCCTACGGTGTACCTGTTTCTTGATCTTCATCCTTTCACATTCTCTCCCAGAAGAGAGAAGCTGGGACAGGAAGAAAGGTGGTGAGAAACACACCTGGGGGCTCTCACCCCAACTCCTTTCAGCAGTGTAGTGGGACTGGGACATGAAAGAAAGCAAACTGATATGGTCCCCAGTAAATAAGAATTTCTCCCCCAGGAATCTCAAGCAGGGAGAAGGAATAGGCTAGTCCCCTGTGTTAGCTAGAGGAGGAATTTATTGCCTAGGAAAAGACGTCACCACAATTCCAACAATTTGTCAGATTACCTTGGGGAAGAAACTGGAGTTTACACAAGACATTTCAAAAAATGCACAGGACCACGCCTTGTCCTGGACTGCTTCGGGAGGCACACCTCTCACCACTCCCAGCTTTAAACCTAAGCCTCACGTCAGGACCCTGAAGGTAGACTTGAGGCAGTCACTGAACACCATTGCTCCCTTCTTCCCAGTCTAGCCTCACTGAATAAATGACCCTAACAACTCCAGTAGCAGCATGGGGATTCTTGGTTTGGCCTAAAGGTCCCAGGGACTGGAGCACAGATGTGCCCCTCTGTTGGGATGTCAGCCTGTTCATTTCTGACCGGCACACCATCCAAGGCAAGCAGGCAAAGTAAACAAGTAGCTGTACCATTTTTCCATCTAAGCAAAGACACAGGAAAAGAGCCACAGTGTAATCCTTTGTGTTTGCCTGTAAATGCGGCCTGAAAAGCTGCGGAGGAGGAGTGTGAGACCAAGTGAGAACTGTGATGCTGAAATCCAGCTGTTGGAAGGTGGCGTTATGACATGGTTGGGTCCATGTCATTGGATGGCCCACGGGTGCCGTTCTGATGCCTCTTATTTAGGAGAACCCTTCTCTAAGGGGAGACATGTCTTCTGGTGGCTCATTTCAAGAGGATCAATGTCAGGGGGAAAAAACAGTCGGATTCCTTTGTATTTTAAGATTTCCTGTCTTTGGCATCCTTCCTTGAGGGTGGCTTTATCTCCTGCCAGGGGCCAGGAAGTTGATTGTGTTGAGGAGCATCCTGAGCCCAAGGCCAGCTCAGGTTTTCCCCAAAGTCCACATGGGAGTCCCAGACTGCTCCTGAGCTACCAGCCTTGCCTGGTAGCAAGACGAGAAGATTAAACTCTCCCGTAGCTCAGATCCATTTAGACCTGTCTCTGTTTTTGCAGCTGTCCCAGCCAGATGTGCGTGAGCTCTACTGTTCATGCCCCTGCAAGCAAATAAACTTTTCTGTTTTATTACTAACAGTAGAACAGAGGGAGCGGTAAATGGCTGGGGAATCTCATGGCGCCCCCCATCAGTGGGTGATTGGAGTAAGGGTATGACCAACATATCTGCTTCGGTTGATCCTCCAAATTCACTGGCCACGTGATTTCAAAGGACTCACTTTCATTAAAAACGGCTGAGAAAAATGACTGTATCTCTTTGGAACTCCTCTCTCAAGCGTACACATTCTCAAATGACACAATTCTTTACTTCACAATCTGGACCTTTTAGAATATTTTTTGTTATATAGAATGTTTTTTTAAAAAAATATTGTGTTTTTAGTATTTTTGCTTCCAGCTTCCCCCTCCCTTTCCTTTCTATAGTCAAATAACTAAAACAACATGCCTGTGGCTTAAGGTGACTTCAACCCTCATTCTTCGTTCTGCCCCAGTTTTGTGCACTTACATGAAAAGTCTGAAAGATTTAGAGTAGATAATGTCAGTGTATTTTCCTATTTTACAGGTCACACATGTCCATAAAAAAAGTGCATCTTAATGTGTAGGTTAATAGGTTTTTAACTGAAGGGTAGTGTGCATTAATAAACTATATATATACCAAAACCTTAGCTCTACTCTGATTTTGAATTCTACCTGTGACATGGTTTGTGTCTCTCTCCCTATTTGCAACATAAAGTTGATATTTGCTTCTACATGTGCCCTTAGGCCACTCATTTCCACTGCACTGTCGTCTCCAGGCCTGTTGATGCACAACAGTGTGCTTATCCATCTCCCATGAACAGCTACCCAAGCCTTTCCAGTTTCCAGTTAGTATAGCTAATTCTGCTGTAAACATTCCTGTGCATGCTTCCTGGTGTCTACATAGATGGGAAGAGGAGCAAATAAGAGGTCCAGTGATACACAGTCCACCTTTGGGTACTGATATGAGGTTTATGCTTCAGTAGAGAGCCAGAGTACACAGGAGTAGACAGTCCTGAGTAAGGCAGGAGCCTGCCCATCTCAATCCATTGCTGTCTCTGCCCTAGTCTTTCCTTCAAGGGAGTTTGATAATCAGTTGGAGCTGTGTGAAATCTCTTTCCAAGAGACAATTCCTCCTCTGGCTGGCACAGGCTCCAGCCTTCTCCTTCTCCCAGTGTAAGAGCCCCGGGGGAAAGTCTAATTCCTTGAGAACCATTGCTTTAATAGTCCAATCCCCAAGCTTCGGTAGTCTCAACAGTCTGATAGCATGTATCTCTTCAGAATATATTCATTCTGCCAAGAATACCACAAGAAACCCCACAGAATCAACCAACTCAGGCTCATAGTGCTCACAGAGACTGAACCAACAACCTGGGAGCCAGCATAAGACTGACTGAGGCCCTCGGAATACATGTTACAGTTGTGTAGCTTGGTTTTCTGTGGGACTCCTAACAGTGGAAGCAGGGGCTGTCTCTTACTTTTTGCCTACTTTCCTCATGCTGGGTTACCTTGTCCAGCCTTAATACAAGAGGAGATATTTAGTTTTACTGCAACTTGACATGCCATGGTTGACTGATATGCATGAGAGGCCTGCCCTTTTCTGAAAAGAAACAGAGGAGTGAATGGGGAGGGGTCACAGGAGAGGTGGAGGTGGGACTGGGGAGAGAGGAAAATGATGGTTTGGATGTAAAAAAAAATATATCATATAGTATGTAATATATTTATATGTTATATGTGTGTAATACATACAATATAATATATTTTATAACACACACACACACACACACACACACACACACACACACACACACACA
>OU015750.1:103456474-103459572 GCA_907169655.1 Acomys percivali | reverse complement strand
ACACACACACACACACACACACACACACACACACACACACACACACATATATATTCCTTCCTACCAGGATGGTTACATGATACAGCCCCTAAGTCAGCCAATAATATGCTCAGAAAGTGATGAACCCAATAGACCAGTTACCGCCCCCTCCAAGCCACATCACTTACAAATCTCACTATGTCTCAATATTGCTAATGGGGGAGCAGGCTTCAAGCACAAGAACCTGTGGGGCCAGACTGTCCAAACCACAGCAGGTGTGGATGCTTGGTATCCACTGCAGGAGTTCTGCGGTTAAGGAGGTTTGGGAAGCGCTGGCCTGGCTTCCGGTCTCAAAAGAGGCACTATGTGAGCATAGGCCAGCACATTCTCAATTTTACTAGACACCACCTTCCTGCTCCCCAAAGCGATATTTCCACTGAATGCTAACCCCACATAGTATAAGAGACGCATGTTCCCACAGCCTTAACATTCTCTGACTTCAGAGGAAGTTTTCCTTCCATGCGATGGGGGGAAAAATGGCCTCTTGCTTCAGTTTGTAGCTCTCTGATTGCCACCAATGAGAACAATTGCTGTCATAAGTTTAGCACACAGCCCACGCCAGAATTTATTTTACTTATAGTTATGTGTATGTGTAAGTGTATGTGGGTGCAGTTCCCACAGAAGCCAGAAGATGATGATGGAACCCCCGGAGTTCAAGTTCAAGGCAGCTGTGAGCCACTTCAACATGGGTGCTGGGAACTAAACTCTGGTCCTCTATGAGAGTAGTATGTGGTCTCAATTACAGAGGCTTCTCTAGTCTCTAACTTAGCACTTTTTATAACACCCACTATTTCAAGCAGTTATCATATCTTGACACCCTTTTGGTTGTTGTTGTTGTTGTTTGGGTTTTTGAAACAGGGTTTCTCTGTGTATCCTTGGCTGTCTTGGACTCACTTTGTAGACCAAGTTGGCCTCGAACTCACAGTGATCCACCTGCCTCTGCCTCTCAAGTGCTGGGATTAAAGGTGTGCGTCACGACGCATAGCCTTATATTGACACATTCTCCTCTTCTTCCTCTCCTTCTCCTTCTTCTTCTTCTTTGGTTTTTTGAGACAGGGTTTCTCTGTGTAGCCTTGACTGTCATGGGCTCATTTTGTAGACTAGGCTGGCCTTGAACTCACAGTGATCCGCCTGCCTCTGTCTCCTGAGTGCTGGGATTAAAGAAAGGCATGTGCCACCACGCCTGGCTGACACATTTTATTTTTCTAACCTGACACCCACTATTTCAGCAAGTTAACTTATATTGATATATTTTATTCTTCTAACCTGAGGAATGAGGAACTATTTTACCATGTAGAAAAAACTAGATCCAAACATCACTTTTTTTTTTTACTCCAAGCTACTAACCAGTCATATTCCCTCCATTTTCAGTTTCTTAATATCTTTCACCAGTTTTTTTGTGTTTGTGTTACAATCTTTTGTTTATTGATATCTATGGTTTAAGTATATAGATGACTTTTTTGTATGTTAGAAATACTTTTCTCCACCTGCCACTTATTTTTAAAGCTTATTTGTATTGGTGCCTATACTTTCTCCAAAGCACTTTACATATACTCTTTCATCACCTGTGCATTCACTCATCCATCCATTAGATAATTACTGCTCACAGTTTTGGTTATATTTGAGTCACCAAGGTTATAGACACATTTTCTGAGGATGATGGGTAATTCACCAGCAGCATAAAAGCACTGGTCTACTGGCCATGAGTGTCACAGAGAGAAATAAACATGTAAACAATGGGACTGCTGCAGAGACTGATGGGGCAAGCAGGGAAGGGAGGTGACAATTGTTACTATTTCCCCCCTAATTTATTGTGTGGCATGAACACATGCCGTAGTATATGTACAGAGGTCTGAAGACAACTTTTGGAGTCAGCTCTTTGCTTCTACCATGTGGGTCCTAAGGACTGAACCCAAGTCATCAGGCTCAGAGCCAAGTACCTTTATCCACTAAGCCTTCTTGACAGCCCCTCTGTTATTATTATTATTATTTTTTAAATAAGGCGTTGTCTCAGTGTTCTATTACTGTGAAGAGACACCATGACCAAAAAAACTTCTATAAAAGAAAGCATTTTAACTGGGGCTTGCTTACAGTTTCAGAGATTTAGTCCATTACCAACATGGTGGCAAGTACGGCAGCACACAGGCAAACATGGCACTGGAGAAGTAGCTGTGAGTTCTACATTTGGGTCCAGAGACAGCAGGGACGGGGAGAGCCACCGAGCCTGGCTTAGGCTTCTGAAACCCCAAAGCCCATTCCAAGTGACACACTTCCTCAGACATGGCCAGATATCCTAATCCTTTCAAATAGTGCCACTCCTTGGTGACCAAGCATTCAAATCTATGAGCCTATGGGGGGGCTGTTCTTCTTAAAACTACCATAGACAAAGGGTAAGTTAAGACTGAGTGATAAGGAGTGTTCTGGGTTTTAATGAGTCAATGCAACCATCCTGCAGTGGAAGCACCTGGTGTGTGTTGCAGGGGCTGGGGGAGGGGAGATAGCAAGAAGGCTGTCATGGAGTACACACTGGAAGAGCATGATGTCTAAGAACAGGTCAGGATGGTTAGGGTGAGTCATTAGAAGAGTGAGAACACTCTGCCTTGACCCTGAGCTATAGAAGAAGCCGTCTCTGGCTCTCAAATTGAGGGTGTTCCATACGTTGTCCGAAACACACCTTAAGTGGCGGAGTTCACCTAACGTCTAGACTTCTGCCTCCAGTGTTCTATCACAGACCAGCTGTCTGGAGTCCTCATGCCTTTTTCTTCGTGACAAAAAAGAAACTAAGAGCAGGCAGCCCATCTTAAGTAGAGACATCTGCTTGGTTCACTGTCATGGCTTGGACCCCAAATGTGTTTTGATCCTCAAAGGCCTCAGTCTTAGTTACTTTTCTGTTGCCTGGACAAAACATGACGGCCAAAGCAACTTATAAGAGAAAGTATATTTAATTGGTCTTACAGTTCCAGAGGGTCAGAGTCCACGATGGCTGAGTGAAGGGAGCAGGAACAGCCGAGGGCTCGCATCTTGAACCACAAGCAGTAAGCAGAGGTACACTGGAGTCA
>OU015750.1:103446474-103451474 GCA_907169655.1 Acomys percivali | reverse complement strand
TTGTGCATGTAGCCATTTTCATTGTCCGATCTCCATCACACTGTGATGAAGCCAGGGCCTCTCACCAGGATATCAGCCCCATGCTTTTTGGACGCTCCAGCCACCAGAATCATGAATCAAGTAAACTTCTTTTTTCTATACGTTGCTAAACCTCAGACACTTTGATATATCAATACAAGGTGCATCAAGATACATACATGGTGCTGAAAATCATTAAAGAAGACAATGAAAAAGAAAAAAACAAAAACGAAAACCACAAAAAACCAAATGCCTTAGCTGGGAATGAATCAATGAACTCCCGAAAGATGAGTGAGAAGTCAGGAAGGCTAGAACACGCTGTTAGGAGTGTCGTGTGGCTACAGGGAACCTCAAGCCCTTGAAGGCATTTATGATATGTTAGCAGCTGGGTGGCCATCCCTTAGGATGGTTGCTTGCATAGAGTAGCCAGGGTACCCCTCCCTCTAGCCCAAGGGATTTCTGGGACACTGCTGAGTTTTCTGGCATGGGATGTGCCGTTTCCTGGCTACAGTTGGGTTCTGGGCCATCTTTCGTTTCATTCAGTTTCAAATGAGAGGATCTTTTGGACGCTGGCTCTGGGCTGGGAAATGGAAACGATTTGTGCTGCCATGGGGGGAGCTTTCTGCATCTGGCAGGGATGCTGGCCTGGAAGCGGCATAAAGAGAATGTGAGGAAATCACCAAGCAGCCTGCACTCTTGTTGTGCTTTCATTGTTAATATTCCAGGCCCTGGGAGGATGTCTAAACCTCTTCCTGGTTTATCGCCTTGGAGATTAAAAGGAAAAAAAAAAAAAAAAAAAAAAAAGGCTGTAACACTTTATACAGTTCCTCACCACAAGCACCCTGGTAAGAAAGTCTGTGTATGCATCTGTGAACATCTCAAGATGGTGTGGGTGATAAACATGGCACGCTGGGACCCGTTTTCCATTCCCTCACTGTTCTTCTGGCTCAGGCTTGTAGCAACACACAAAGTTCACTCTGTCCTTTAGAAGGGCCTGCAGTACTTTCGAGGGTTTCTCCCCCACTCCTCACCACCCCCCTCCCCCAGAAGCCTGCTGGAGGGACAGTTAGCGCCTTTCCTCAGAGAATGAAATGGTCACTGTTTTGCTGGCATTTGCTACAGTGAAGGGCACATCTGTTTGATACATTTTGTTGTTGATTATTTTTGTTTTTTTATTTTTTGTTTTTTTTACATATGCAGAAGAAGAAGGAGGAGGAGGAGGAAGAAGAGGAGAAGGAGGAGGAGGAGGAGGAGGAGGAGGAAGAGGAGGAGAAAGGGGGTAGACTTTAAGAAAACAAAGTACCCACCCGGACCCAAGTCAGCTTCCTAGTATAACATCAAGCTTGGCTTAAAGCATCTGAAACGGCAGAGAACACTTTTCCACAGGAAAGGCTCCTATGGTTTGCCTCTCTGGTTCCTTAGCCTCCTCTGTTGCCTTCAGTGAGCTGTGATCTGATATGAGCTAAAGCCTCCCCTGGGGACACAACGTGAGCCCAGGAGCCAGCCTTCTGCATGCACAAACAGTGCTCATTATTTAAAAAAAAAGTCCCAGCTCCCACGGAATTTAAATCTGTTTGACGCTTATTACACACAGTCCTTGAAGTAGTCGGAGAGGACCCGTGTGTCTACAGTTGCCAAACGAGATATCTTCAGATGCTGCCCACTGGTCATGACCACTACCAGCACAGATTAAAGCAGATATGCTCCCTCCTGCTCTTCCTCCCGCCCACTCCTTTTTCTTCCCACAAATATTTCTGCATCTAAGTGTCAGAATTTATGCTAGATGAGCTTTCCTTCCATTGTCCAGCTGGAGGACTTGGATATTAAAGGGGATCAGGGACTTTATGCAGTGTGGTGAGGTCAAGAAAGAACACAGATCCTAGAGCTAAGGTTTTGCTTTCTTTTGGTTGGAACACGGCGGTGCTATGAATCCCAGGGTGGCCTTGAACTTTCAAATCCTCCTGCCTCACCCTGCCAACCAATGGGCTTCAGGCAGGTCCACCAAGCACATCCAATGATGGTTCTTCTGTCCTTCTTGGCTGTTGAATCCTTTCAGTCTTCCTAGCCATGCCATGGCCAGGTTTCTTTAATTGCGATGGACACTACACTGTATCTCTGGAGGGACGGCAGTAGTGTGTGCAGCCTGCTTGGCACATCTCTGAGGCTGGGCAGGAACTCAGCCATTTTTTATTTGTTTGTTTGTTTTGTTTTTTTGAGACAAGGTTTCTCTGTGTACCCTTGGCTGTCCTGGACTAACTTTATAGACTAGGCTGGCCTTGAACTGACAGTGATGATCCACCTGCCTCTGTCTCCCGAGTGCTGGGATTACAGGCATGGGCCACCACAGCCTGGCTTCACACCATGCTCTTAACCCAATAAGAGCATGGGATGGACGTGGTCATCCAAGTGCAGCAGCTGCAAATTAACAGTCTGAGAGTTTGTTCAGCTAGCACGGTGTCTGTGTTCTCACTGAAGCTATTGATAAAAACATCGACCAGGATGTGGCCTGGACAAGAGCCCTGTGACCCTATCCAAGGACGCCAACCCCTTATTCAGCTGATAAGCAGTTTTTCATGCCGGGGATATTGAGTTGGTTATAAATAGAAGTGTGCTCTTTTCTGTTATATGATTTCTCCAGATGGAAGTTTGGAGAGCATTTGTCAATTTCCCCACTGAAATCCAGATATCTGCCTACAGCATTCTTCTGACCTCGTCCTTGGAAGAGTCTCTGTCTTTCTCTAAGGCACTGTCTTTCAGAATGCCAACTCCCCTAAGATGAACACGTTGTGTTACTCTGACTCAGGTGGGAGAAGAGAGAGAGTTGCTGGGTCCTCGGAGAGGCAAAGAAGGGTTCATAATAGAAATGTAAAAAGTGCGCAGCAGATCCAGTGGGTCCTAGAAACCTACAAGTAGAACATTATGATAGGCAGATTTGGGCCAAGGGGTCCCGCTCAAACTAAGGCAACAGCCAAGGACAATACAGGCGGTAAACTTTAAACCCCTACCCAGATCTAGCCAATGGTCAGAACAGTCTCCACACTTGAGTGGAGAGTGGGATATGACTTTCTCACGTACTCTGGTGCCTCACATTTGATTATGTCCCCTGGAGGGGGAGACCTGGTGGCACTCAGAGGAAGGACAGCAGGTCACCGAGAAGAGACTTGATACCCTATGAGCATATACAGGGGGAGGTAATCCCTCCCAGGAACAGTCATAGGGGAGGGGAATAAGGGGAAAATGGGAGGGAGGGAAGAATGGGAGGATTCAAGGGATGGGATAACCATTGAGATGTAACAAGAATAAATTAATAAAATTTTAAAAAAAAGTAATAATAATTAAAAAAAGGGGGCAGCAGCAGCTGCATGGGGAATGAAAATAGGATCCATGCGCAGAACCACATTTTGCACTGAGAAACAGATACACACTAGGATCCCAGTGCCCATGCCCTTCTGGCTGAGAAGCAGCAAGATAACACATTCCAAATGTACCTTTCTTCCTACCCTAGCAGGCGTTGGGGGAGGGGGCAGGACCTTATATCAGATATTCAAATTTAGCACATCAATATCCCCACCAGCAGTAAAATGTCAGCTGATATTTCTGGTCACTGTGCTAAGTGCGGTAAGTCATAACCTACTTCCTTCCACCCCCCAAAAACCCTAGGAAGACAGGGCTGTTAGAAACTCAGAGAGCTTGGGCAATGTGCTTGCTTAAAGCCATATTCAGGGAAAAAACAAAAAACAAAAACAAAAACAACAAAAAACCAGGATTATTTTAGTTCTTCACTCTACCAGATGCGTCCAACGTTTTGACATTGTGACACAATGTTGTCATCTACAAAGTCAATACCTGAACCTTGCAATTGAGTCACAAAAGCAAACACACACACACACACACACACACACACACACACACACCACTCATGATATTTTAAATAAGTTTGCGATTTCGTGTTGGTCTGCAATCATAGATACCCTGGGCCACCTGCCAACCACAGGATTTAGATTGGACACACCTTCATGCTTTTAATCTTTAAACAAATGATTCTTCCTAGTCTGTGTTTTAGGATTAATTGACAATCATGATGGCACTTGGGGATTCTGAACTTAGCCCTGACACTATGCCCTTTGGCCTCTTATGATTTGTTGCCATGTCTTCTGGAGAAGCCCAGATCCTTTGGGGTCATGCATTTTCACGTGTCAGCTTGTGTTGCCTGGCCACAGCACCATGGACCACAGCCTTCCCTCCCTTCAATTCAAGGTTCACACCCAAGGAGCCATCTGCTTTCTGGAATTTATACTGCTGGGAGGCAGGCCTCCAGACTGTTTTGGAAATGGGCGGTGGTGTCTTGGAACAGCTTGACTGGCGGCTGAATCTCATTACTGACAGAATTGTGACCTTTCAGCAGAATACAGAAAATGCCATTAATATAATATGCGAAAGTGATGTCAGTGCTGTTGTATGGGAGGGGGAGAGATAGACCATGTGGGATATTTATTTTAATGATATCACCCCCAGTTGTTATGTGGTTTGAATTAAATAGAAGTCTTTGAGTATAAATTCCACCAATGATTTTTCAAGAACATTCTCTTGTTCTGTCTGGTGTCATTTAGCACCCATACTGCTGGGCTTCCTGGCTGAGTAGAGTCCTTGATGTGACTTTGTTGTTCTTGTTGCTGTTATGAGGTCCTAAACTCAGAAACAAGGGGGCCATATCTTCAATCTAAGTGTTTCCATATTGATCTAAGATACAGCATTTTATGTAACACAGAGTAGGAGATAACAAGGTGGCTCAAATTAAGGAAATAGGAAAGATGGAGTCTGTTATAGACTACTTGGTCTGATCATATACTCATGATCTCTCTGTCTGTCTCTATCTCTTCTTATCCTTAGGTTTCCCACTAAAAATTCATCTTCAGTGGGCTGGTGGTCATACCATTCTTCTTCTTCTTCTTCTTCTTCTTCTTCTTCTTCTTCTTCTTCTT
>OU015750.1:103423000-103436758 GCA_907169655.1 Acomys percivali | reverse complement strand
GAGAGAATTCTGCTTTTTCTGGGACAGAGGAGATGGCTCAGTGGTTAAAAATGCTTGCTTGACAAGCACAAGGACATGAATGAATCCTATAGACCTACTTTGAAAACACAAAAATCAGGCATGGTGCCACATGCTTGGAATCCCAGTGCAGGAGAGGGATGGATCCTTGAGGCTAACTGGCCAGCAAGCCTAGCTAGCCTACTTGGTGAGTTCCAGGCTTGTGAGAGACTTCATTTCAAAATGGTGGACTGTGTCTAAAGAATGACACCTGAGGTGTCTGCTGGCACCCATGCACATGTGCACACACTAGCATGTATATTAGCACATGTGAATAAACATCAACATGAATGAATGTGCAAACACACAGCTACAAATATACATACAACACACCAACATATAACCACACATGAATACGCAGACATACACGTGCTCTTATTTTCTCTTTCCTCTCACTTCACTGAAACCAAACATTCCAGTTGGGTTGAGACTGAAATGTTAATCATTAAACAATGAAGCTCGCTGGAGTGATCTAGAATAATATCTTTCTGATGCCAAGAAAAAAAGGACACCGAAAGCAACAACTGGCAAGAAAAAGAGACCCTGTGAATACCAACCAGAGCCTCAAGAAATATATCAACAGTTTAAACTAACAAAAAAAGGAATAGAGAGAATTTTGGAAGAAAGTTAAAGAACCCTGGAGTAGTCAGATGAACGAAGAGGCTGATGGAAAGAGGGAGTGGCCGAAGCATCAAATACTGCCAAGAATTCCAGCAACATTAGGGCAGCCAAGTGTCCACTGGGTTTATGAGGGAAGAGATGCTGGAGAGAGCAGTTGGAGTGGCTGGAGACAGCTGAAGGGCAGCCTGCCCGGGTGAAGAGCTCAGGGAATCGAGGCAAGAACAGAGGAAGCGATGCTGCTAACTGAAGTGGAGCATTGTTTTTTTTTTAATGAGAAAGTATGCCTAATGCTGATGACAGAAACTACAGTGCACAGGGGTGGGGCTTGAGATATAGAGAGAAGGAAGGAAAAGGTAGCCACCAGTGGCTGCCAGGAAGGCATAGTTCGTGGGGCGTGTTTGAAACAGTGTGCGAAGAAGTGGCCTTGGTCAATCTGAATTCCTTTCTTTGAGTATCAGCAGAGTAGAGGAAAGTTTGCAAATTTTCATAGTTTTCAGAAATTGAGTGTGCCCACTTTTTCCATAGATATATCCTAATTTTTCTAAATATTACTATTAGCAACCATTAGCACTAGAATGAAGTTATTCCAATATCGACTTGTTTTTATCTCCAAACAGCCCACTGAGAAGCTGTTGGGTCTTCTCCATTTCGAAACTTAGGAAAAGATGGAAATAGATTATAAGAGTTTCCCCAAGGTCACATGGAACCAAGATGTCTCCCAGGTAAGTCTGAAACCCACTCTCATCATCTCAGCCAGTGGACATTGTCTTTATTTCCTGTGAAGAAGGGGACTCCATTGTGTAGAGAATCCATGAAGGAGGATTGCAGTAACAAGGAAGGCTTTCTAGATGGACCAAAGGCTTCAGGGATGCTGAGGACAGTGCACTGTTGGCTACAGCAAGAAGAACTGAGAATGCTTAGGTTAGGGAAAACCAGGAATCACATGCCTCCATCAAGAAAAAAGCCACTTAGCTCTCACTGCCTCTTGATGATGAATTTGCTAATGATTTTCATATTTTTTTTCCCAAAGGAAAGAATATGTTCATTTTTAGACATACCCTCAGAGAAAAATCTTAGGATTCTGACTCCTAAAGTATCATTTGGAATGGATAAAGTGGTGGATAAACAGGATGCAATAGTGCTATGGACAGCCAAGATGAGCTAAGCCACAAAGGGGGTGAAGTGAAACTGTACCTCTATATCAAACTATTCAACTTTAATTTTATAGGAACACTGTTTCCCGCCAAGAACTGCTGAAGTGTCAGGATTATTTATATCCTTTGGCCAGTGCTCAGGGCTATCCTGTGATCCAAAAAACCATGACTCACACTTCCAGCCTCTACAAGACGGTCAGGCATACACATCCTCCTGATCCCCACAGTTCCCTGCACACGGATGCACATTTTGTATAAACTTTAGTTGACTGACCAATTGATCACATGACTGAATTCTCTCCCATATACAGGCTAGAGTTTTAAAAATCCAAACAAAATAATTAGAGCCCAAGCTGGGTGTGGTGGTGCATGCCTGTAATCCCAGCTCTCAGGGAAGTAGAGGCAGGCAGATCTCAGTCAGTTGAAGGCCAGCCTGGTCTACAAATTGAGTCTAGGACAGGCAAGGCTACACAGAGAAACCCTGTCTCAGAAATAAAAAAGAAAGAAAGAAAGAAAGAAAGAAAAGAAAATGAAATTTCATAGAGAAAATTTTCCTCATAGAGTGGCAGGAGCTATTAAGTTTGTATGTGGCAAAGTGCTTATGAGTTCATACGGGAGAAATAAATCTATGCCACTAGCTGCCAGTGTTGAAAAAAAAAAAAAAAACGCTGCCAGATAAGGTTAAATAATCACCTGTAAAGTGTTCAACCCACTGACCTGCTTCTGGAACCAGGAAATCCAGTCAAATCGTAAACATTACTAGGAAGCATATTGGCAAAACAGGAAGATAGTCATAGCCTGCATCCTTTCTTAAGCACTTGTATTTTTTTTTTTTTTAAAGTAAGTTCTTTTTGTTACCTCCAGGACTGAACAGAATGTCCATGCAAACACCTGTTTACAATCTGTGCCGACTGATTCCTGCAAGTGCACTTAAGACAGGCAAGTCTAAAGCAGAGAGCTTGGGTGGGGTCTCTTGAAGGGGGATGGAGCCAAGGCAGAGAGCCACAGACAATTGGAAGGGGAGATCCCAAGGAGGACTTTTCAAGAGAGGGGGCAGTCATCAGAACGGAAACAGGAAACTCAGCTGAGGCCAGGCAATGAAAGGAGACAGCTGTGGTCTGAGCCAAGGAAAATTGTTCAGAACTGAAGGAAGCGGGGACGCCCATGTCCCAAGTCATTTCAAGACACAGATGCGGGTGGGTGGAAAGACAGGTGATGACACTGGGGCTGGGTTGGATTATTAAGAAAATAGTGTTTTCAGTTTACAATCTTAGCATTTGAAGGAGGATGGCTGACTTTCTACAAGGTGCAACTGGTTGGGTTTTCAGACACCAAGCCCTGGGCTGAAGGAAACAAGGTTGTGTGCACGTATGGGGATTATTTTGGTGATCTAAATCCCTGGGGTTGAAGAACTAGCTCAGAAGTTAAGAGTGTGGGCTCCCCTTGCAGAGGACCCAGGTTCTATTCCTAGCACCTTCGTGGCAGCTTTTTTAAAAAAAATAAATTTTATTATATATTTTATTAATTTATTCATATTACATCTCAATTGTTATCCCATCCCTTGTATCCTCCCATTCTTCCCTCCCCCCATTTTCCCCTTATTCCCTTCCTCTATGACTGTGACTGAGGGAGACTTCCTCCCCCTGTATATGCTCATAGGGTATCAAGTCTCTTCTTGGTAGCCTACTATCCTTCCTCTGCGTGCCACCAGGTCTCCCCATCCAGGGGACATGGTCAAATATGGGGCACCAGAGTTCATGTGAAAGTCAGACCCCACTCTCCACTCAACTGTGGAGAATGTCCTGTTCATTGGCTAGATCTGGGTAGGGGTTCCGAAGTTTATTGCATGCATTGTCCTTGGCTTGTGCCATAGTTTGAGCAGGACTCCTGGGCCCTGATGTGCCTGTCATTATGTTCTTCTTGTAGATTTCTAGGAACCTCTGGATCCTTCTATTTCCCCATTCTCCCATGCTTCTCTCACCTAGAGTCCCAATAGGATGTCCTCCCCTCTGTCCCAGTTTCCTTCATGGCAGCTTTTAATGATTTGTACCTCCAGTTCCAGGAGATCTGACACCCTCTTCTGGACTCCAAAGGAGCTAGGCACACGTGTGATGCACAGATATACATGCAGGCAAGGCACTCATAGAGGGGAAATACAAATAAAAATAATTTAAATGAGAATTCCTGGAACCCATGGGACATCCTTATCTGAATAGAAAGGCAAAACATCTGGGAATCATTGTAAACGGTTCAACATGTGTTTAGGTTGCCTGTACTAATTGCTCCTTCTTGGGAGAGAAAACCGGAAAGACTCAGAACTGTTTTTTCCTTTCCAAGGATTTCATGCATCTTATATGAATAGTGAAATATCTGCTCTTTCTACTCTGGTATGAAGTTGTGCAGGTTTCCATGGTCTGGTCTGTGGAGGATTGTGTGCAGCACACACTTATGAAATGGCCAAACTGGCCTGTGAGACAATCTGCACAAACTCCTTAGACATCCTCACTTAAATAAGGAAGATGTTGGGTTATAATCATCATGTTGGGATTTTTCCTTCTGGTTTTTGTCTGCCAACCAAGATAATACTAAAACAAAGGGACATTTCCTTTAAAATCATGAAGCTTGTGGAATAACAACCAACCATGTATCATGTTTTTTTTAATTAGTTGTCTAAGGTCTATATTCTTCTCTGTGTTCATATTTGCAAACATTTGAACATAGCCAGTCATCGTAAGGAGTTAATCCTGCTCTCCCTGGGGTCTTCTCATTTCTCTCCATGCAATTACATTTGAAGGTCAGGGTCTTTATTCTGTCTTCTGCCTGTAAGAGCAGCTAATCTAAGGTTTTATGTTGAATCCTTCATGATAGAGGAAGATGAAAGGGTTTTCTGTAACTTATGTTTTTCACTCATGCTCTTATTCCCAGAAATAGCTACTTAGAGACTTAAATATATTTACAAAAGCCTAGGCCAACATAACTAGGCATATTCCCTGACTTGCTCATAACTAATACCTTGTATATTCTGTTCTAAGTCTTGCCATGTGGCTGGTTACCTCTGCTCGGGTTTCATGTGCCTGTCCTCCTCAGTGTCCCCAGGGTGGATTTTCCTGTACTTGACTCTATCCCAGCATTCATTCTCTCTACCGAAACTCCTCCCTCCTATTTCTTGCCTCAACTATAGGCTGGTCAGTTGTTTATTGACAGGTAAAGAATCCATACAGTATATAAGAGATTATACCTACAGGGTAAGAAGAGTATTTGATGGCCTTTTGTGTATGTATTTGAATGTTTGTGATGGGGCCTTGTACAGGTATATGTGTGCACTGGAGTCCAGATAACAATCTTGGGTGTCATTCCTCAGGCACTTTCCAGTGTATTTCTGAGGTGAGGTTTCTCACTGTCCTAGAGCTGACCTAGTAGGCTAGGCTGACTGGCTAGCAGGCCTGAGAGATCTGCTTCTCTCCATTTTCCAGCACTGGGATTACAACCACATACCACCACATCCACATTTTAAAAATAATAATAGTTTATACTTTTTTTTATAAATGTGGCATTATTCATAAGTGCAGGTGCCCACAGAAGACAGAAAGAGCTGACAGATCCCTGGAACTGGGTCTACAAGCAGCTGTGAGCCACCCAATATGATAAAGTGAACTGAACTCTGTCTCTACAAGAGTAGAAACTTCTCCTAACTACTGAGCTATCTCTCCAGTCCCATGCATATTGTTTTAAATTAGTTTTTGGGGATAGAAATGAGGTACTCATGCTTTCTGGGCATGTACTTTTAGCCTTGACCTATCACTCTAGCCGCCAATGACCTTATTTTTGTGTAAAGTATCTTTAGTGTTTTTTTTTTTTTTTTGCTAGTTTGTTTGTTTGTTTTACTAACAGGGAGGAAGACTTCATATATTTCAGAATGCCTATCTTTAAATTCTGCTGGTAGCATGGAAAGTTGGCTTTCTTGTATCTTTTCATCTTAAGAACTACAATTACTGGGTAAGTAATGGGTAAGAAAATGTAGGTGATGGGATTAAAGATGTACACCACCAGCCCTGGCTTGAAAGTTGTCCTTTTGGTGAACAAACAACAACAAACAAACCAACCGACCAAAACAACAACAAAAACAGATACAACGTTTCCCCGCTGAGTGAGCATCTCAGGAATATTGTTAAGTCCAAACCTCCTGTGGTCCGTGGAGAGGGCAAAGAACTTGCCCTGTATTTCAGTTCTCAATGGGATTGCTTGAGGTATAAGCAGTTACAAAATTGCCTAGGGTTTCCATGGCATATACTAGTTACACCCAAGTGGCTTTACTTCTTGCTTTGAATGTGTACATTTGAATTCCAGGGCCCTTTCTATGTTGGTAGCCACCTTGGAGTCCCTGCATCAGGCCATGGGTAAGCCACCTTCCCTGTTAATATTAGCTCCCAAAGTGAGATCTCTTTGGAAAATGAACGTCACAGTGCAAGGAGGTGCTGTTTGCATGGAGGAAGAGGCTCCAGGTCCCAGGGCCTCTTGCCAAGGTGAGGAGGAAGAGGGAGGCAAGTGGCTTTGGAGACTAGGAAGAACTGTACAGTTCCAGGGCTGCACTCTCTGGGATGTCAGAGGCCAGAGTGACAAAGGACAGAGCAGGGTAATGAGGACCACATTCAGAACTTGGTCCTGACTTGAGACTACAGACAGATGGGTCGTTAAGAAGAAGGCACCATGGTGCAGAAGGAGAGAGAGGGTGCAACAATATACATGTGCAACGCCCCATCATGAACATTCAGATACATCTACAAAAGACCATCAAATGCTCTTCTTACTCTGTAGGTAGAGTCTCTTGCGTACTGTATGGATTCTTTACCTGTCAATAAACAGGTAAAGTGAGCTAGGTGGGTTTTTACAATAGAAAAAGATTTTGCTCCCAGT
Source organism: Acomys percivali (assembly GCA_907169655.1). NCBI lineage: Eukaryota > Metazoa > Chordata > Mammalia > Rodentia > Muridae > Acomys > Acomys percivali. The sequence goes on along the minus strand of OU015750.1, from coordinate 103,430,012 downwards.
GGGAGACAAGGAGGCTTATTAGGGAGCAGGGAACACATGGGGGTGCTGGGAAATGAACTTAGGACCTTCGGAAGAGCAGCGAGTGCTCTTAACCATACCACCTTGCACATGCATTAGCTCGTTTGATCTCAGAAGCTAACCAGGGTCCGGCCTGGTGAGTACTTGGATGGGAGAACACAGATGTTTTAAAATGACAATTATTTAAACAAGACAATCCTTATTTCTTGACTAATATTTGCCGGGCTGGCTTTTCAAAGCCATGTCCCCAGAGATATACACATAGAAAGGGGGGAGCCTAACCTGGTAGTGTCAGAATAAAAGCCTCCTGCTCCAAAAAAAGATAGACTTCCCTCCAGACACAAACCTAGACATTCTTTCCACCAATGAGACATAATTGTTTGAAACTAAAACAAAACTTTGTTGAAACAACTAAGCAGAAAGTTTGTAATTATTATATTTAGCTTGATGATTCACGGAGGAGAAAAATTTATAAGAAACACCCATCAAAGATAAAGTTATGATGTAATCTTCTGATTTTCTCATGTTTTCAATTATTACTCCATTTAACCATCCCTAGTATGTTTACTGAGTTTTAGATGGGTCTATTTGGGAAATTCTTGTTCCTGAATTTCTGGGACCTCCATGCATTTTTATTCCCAAAGCACCCACAGAAGGCTTCATCTGGTGGTGTTTGCAGTAAGGCATAAAAGACATGTATACCAACATGTCTAGGGAGACCTCGTGCCCTCGGAGTCGCTTGTTTCCATGGATCTGTTTCTTGGATCAAACATGTCCTGCTTTTGTTTCCGTTGCTGTGATAAAATAACAGAAGCAGCTTAGAGGGTGAAGGGCTTATTTTAGCTCACAGTCCCAGTGTCCATCACTGCAGAGAAAATTCAGGAACAACAGCCCACATCCACAGCCAAGAAGAGAGGGAATGAATTCACCCTCTCGTGCCTTGTGCTCAGCTACCTAGCTAAACTCTTATATAGTCCAGGGCTCCAAACCAGGGAATGGAGCCTTCTGCTCCCCTTCAGGCTGAGTCCTACAGACACACCCACAAGCCAACCTGATGTAGACTGTCGCTCACTGAGACTCTGTTATCACGTGAGTCTAGATTGCGTCGAGTTGACAATTAAACATAGTCACTATGGAGAGGAAGAGAATGTCAACCTGGAAAATACCTTTGTATTACCAGAAACACTTTCCCTCTGTTCACTGTGGGTCTCTTCCATCCTGTAATTAGCTACCCAGAAACCTTCCTGGTGTTCTTGACATTGGCTCACAAAAGGTCCTGCTTCTTAAAGGACCAGGGTCTGAGATGGGTCTGAGTGGATTACTAGGGTTTTCATTCTTCTAGGTGGGAATATGAATCGCTTAGATGCATCCATTTAAAATGCACAGCTCACTGTGCCCCGGAAAATGTGCACTCCCAGGTCAGACATCTTCCTGTGGAGGAACAAGGCTACTTCTCTCATTCCGAGATGTCCCATTGGCTTCTTGTGTCATCCTGCAGCCTCTAGACAGCCTGTGGGTTCTGCCATTGTAGATCAGTTTTTCTTTCCTAGAGTTTCCACACCAGCATACAAGGCTAGGTAATTTGTCTGAAGTCGTACAAGTTCTAGGAGGCTAATATCTTATCCAATAGGCAACGGGAGTTTTGTAGAATATTCTAAGAAGAACTAGAGTTTCAAGCCATGCTTGTTAAGGTATAAAATTGTATGCCGTCAGACAGAAAGCTGCTCTGCCGGGCTCTCTCATTTCCCATAGCTGAGGTGGTGTTCCCTTGGTGTTTCTTCACAATCCTCTCTTGACATTGTGTTTTACTCCCCACCCTCCCACAGGGTTTCAACACACCTGCACTCTACCCCTCTGCCCCAAGTCCTGACTCCATTCTTGCGTCACTGTGGTGCCCACCTAGATGGAGCACACAGAGCTACCTCCCCTGAGTCATGATAATTTCCCTTCTGTGGTTCCTTTTTCTCCAAATTTTTGCAACTCAGTATCTCTCCACTTGTCCATATATCCCCACCAAGAACGGCTTCCCTTCTGAAATCTAAGGCTCCACCCACAGCCACCTACACTTTAAATCTCACTTTCTCTTACATGGAGGCCTGGTGGTGTGTCACTCATATCCCTGCTCCCACATGTGCTTCTCAACATCTGTCTCTCTCTCTTTTAAGCCTCTAAATGTGCCCAAGCACCCTGGCCTGAAGAGGGGCTATTGACCTGCCGTATGCCTCTAGGCATGGCTCTATCTCTCCACCCCTCTTCAGTTATGTTTCTTGAAAGATAGTCCCGTAGTTAAAGCTCATTCTCAATGTCAACTTTTGCATCTTCTCCTCAGCACTCTGAAGTCCAGCTTCCACTTTTCCCATCACAGCAGAGCAACTGAAGAGAGAGTGGGCTCATCTGCATCCCAGTTTCTGGGGAAACACCTTGATGATGAGGAATACATGGCATGGGAGCTCACACCTAGGGCACCAGGAGTACGAGGCGACCCATCACAGCAGACAGCAAGCAGAGATCTTTTCCAGAGATGGCTCAGAGGTTAAGAGTACTGGCTGCTCTTCCAGAGGTCCTGAGTTCAATTCCCTGCAACCACATAGTGGTTCACAGCCATCTGTAATGAGATCTGGTGCCCTTTTCTGGCCTGCAGACATTACATGCCGGCGGAACACTGTATACATAATAAATAAATAAATAAATTTAAAAAGAAGGAGGGTCCAACCTTCAAGGGCCTGGCCACAGTGAGCCACTCCTAGCTGCTATGCCTCTTACCCAAGACTTTCCATATACAGTCACACCAGCTGGAGACCAAATGTTCAAACACATGACCCTTCACAGACATTTCCATTTGAACGGTAATGCCTCTTCATCAGTTTACTGAAATTCCTTTGATGAAAGAAACCAGTGATTTCTAAAACCAGGGGATATTTCTCACCTATTATCCCAGTTTCTCCACCACGTTTCATGTGGAGGACCACTGACCTCTTGCCCTCCGTTCCCCTGAACCCAGTGGCATCTCTTTGTTTTCCTCTTGTCTTCTCTGAGAATATTTCCTTTGGCCCCCCAAATCCTTGGGCGGCCCCCAACTCCAATGCAGGGAAAAGTCCTATAACAATGTTCTGTCCAAGGACAAAGTTCTTGGTTCCTTAAGCACCGACTTCAAGGACCTCAGTCTGTGAAGTGATTCTCAGCTCTCTTTCTTTCTGCAGTGTAAGTCCCCTGGTCTGGTCTGGTCTTCTTCATCTCTCCCAGACATTGGCAGGAGCTTTCAGTCTTTCTCCACCCAATATATGGCATGTTAAAAAAAGGTGGGTACTTCTGAAGAGTCTTGTCAGTGTGATACAACATCAGCCCCTTACAGTGTGGTACAAGGATTGCCATAAAATATGGTTGTTCCAGACTTGACGTCTGCTGCAGCTCTTCCTCACCATATGGTCACCATGTGTGCCTATGGGTTCTGCAGACTCCAAGCCTATTCTAGCCCAAGCCCTGTCTGTGTTCAGGCATCCACTCAGGGTCCATCTCATACTCCCAACTAACAAGTAAGCAAAAAGAATATCTACTTTATTTTTGCTACGGGTTCTTGCTGTGTAGATCAGGGTGGGCTTTGAACCCATGACTGTTCTCCTTCAGCCTCTCCAGTCATAGGAGTGCAGATTTGTACCCCCATGTCCCACTCTCACAGATTCTTTATGATTCAGCACAGGTGCCCTCCCTTTTGAGGATGTGCCTAACTGCCAATTTGATCTTCAAATACCACTTCCTTCCACCCTGTTGCACCTTCATCTTCATTTCTAGAAACAAGGACACTGTGCTCATTCCTCAAAGTGGCAAAGAGAAGCCTGTGTCTTTCAATAGGCCTCCAACACCGGGAGCTCCAGATCACTGACCTCCTGTAGGATGGGGCCTCCAAATTGAGCCCTCCACTCTGGGAACTAATTACACCCAGACTCAAACATCATTTCCTGTCCCATCTCCTCTTTGTTCCCTCCTTGGTTGCTCTTTATATGAATGTCTTTCTTCCTTATATTTTACTGCCCAGTGTGACTCTTCATTATAAAACTGCAAGTGGCTGGGGGTGGGGTGTGGTCAGGGATGGAACTAATTCATAGATATGGTTAATTGATTGAGTACTGACAGCATATCAGTAATGTTTTAGGCCTGGTGGCTAGGAGACTGTGGTGGAAACTGAGGCTTCTTCCTAGGCTGGCTGGATGCAGTGGGTCATCGCACTACCCTCTGCAGAAGCCCATACTACACCCTGTCACATGGTAAGACAATGATATCATAAGTCACTTCATCTTGTGGATTAAGAGTGGAGGAAAACAGAATCCCATTGTGAAGATATTACAGGAAGAAGGCAATACATGTGTGTGTATATACAGATGAGTCGGGGGAAGGGGAGAAGGAGAAACCAAGAGACAAACAGGGAGGGACAGAGAAGACCTGATGGAAGGAAGAAGAAGCATGATAAGGAGCTTGATGAAGTGACAGAGCCAGCAGTAACTGAGCGGCAAATTGGAGCAGTGGCTAAAAGTGGGCACAGAGTGGATGGTTGAGCTGTAGGGAGTCGCTGAAGGTCAAGCCGAGGATTTCTATGAGGTATTATGGAATCTAGAGGTTGGGGATAGATGTGGCCCATAGGGCTTTGGAGGTTATCTCCAAATGACTTCTGACTAAAGTCTGATCAGGTCTCCATAGTCCCAAGCCCTGCCCTGAGGTGAAACAATAGAGATTCATTTGTCATAGTTCTAGAGCCAGAAAGATCAAAATCAAAGGGTCACACCTTTGGTGTCTCCTGTGATCTCTCTCTTTGGCTCAAAGGTGGCATTCTATCTGTGTTTAAGAGATATCTACGGTATCTCTTAAAGACACCGGTTCTGTTGGGTTGAGTCCCCACACAGTGGGCCCCATTCTAATTGGGTGATTTCTTTGAAGGCAGTATCTCCAGATACACAGACCATTAAATCCCAGCCATAGCCTCGCTTGATCTGAGTTACTTTTTGTAACACCCTCCCTCTGCAAGTGGCAGCACTGAGGACTACCCCTTCAGCCCATGAATGGCAAGAGACACACGGTTTAGCCTATAACAGGTGGTCTCCGGGAGATGGCTCTACTATAACTATAAAGTGAGTACCATCCTTCCCTTAATTCCTACAAAGTGCCAGCTGACTCCTCAGCAAGAGATCTATCTGTGCATCTCAGGAGGCTCTCCCCTGAATGTTCCCAAGGCTGCTTTGAGCTCTCTCTATGTTCCCATCAGCTCCAATGTCTCCTGACGACCCTCTTGCTCATCAGGTAGCTGCCGTAGGTTCTTCTCCTGGTACATTGAGTGACTCTTCCTCAAATACTGCTTGTTAGCTGTCTTACTGACTTTTCTAATGTTGTGATAAGGTGCTGTGGCCAGGGAGCACGGCAGAAGCAGCGCAGGCAGTGGGTCTAGAATGATAGGTGCGTGCTCACAACTTGAGACACAACCGTGAGGCAGAAAGAGCCAACTGAAAGCGGCATAGGACCTCAAAGCCTGGCTCCAGTGACACACCTCCTCTAGCAAGTCTATACCTCCTAATCCTTCCCAACCAGTTCCACCAAGTGAGGACCAAGTGTTGGGGGAGAGTACAGGCCTGACTTTGTATTGTTAGTCCTACGGCTGCGTCATACTGTGTAAACTCCCCCACCCCAACACCATCTGATTGGTTTAATGAAAAGCCCAACTGCCAAAAGGCAAGAGGCAAGAGAGGATAGGCAGGACTTCCGGCTGAGACAGGAACTCTGGGAAGGAATCCAGGAAAGAGTAGCCAGACATGGAGGAATAAACAAGAGCTGGGATGAAGGAGAGGCAATCAATCAGTCATATGGCGGGACGTAGGCCAGGCCAGTCCTGTCAGGTTAGGCTAGCTGAGCATCTGCCCAGCTATAATGCCTAAGCTTATAATAAATATAATAAGTCTCTGTGTCATTATTCAGGAGCTGGTGCTCCAAAGAAAGTCCCATTTTTAACCAAGTATGAGTCTGTGGAGGGTGGGGCGGCACCATATCACGCCTCACTGATGTACTCACTGATTTACACAGACACAGCACTAATTTCAATTCCTCATCTGCCAGGAGAGTTAAGTGTTCAATAACAAAATGCAGCAAACACACACCATATCTGTGTGACCTTGAATAGCTTATGTAATAAACCTGTATACTGGTCTCCTCATTGGGAAAAATAAATGTACTTCAGGGAAGTACCATGGAGGCCTACAAATGGCTCCAAACATTGTCCCTGATGCTGAAAGGCCTCACAGAGATCAGTGTGACCAAGTGGAAGATGAACAAAGGAGAATAAAGACAAGGGGAAAGTCTTGAAAGCAATGGGAATGAGCAAAAAGAAGCAGTGTCTTCTTGTTCAGCACACCTGCCAGGTGGCCTTCAAGAAGATAGAGAGGAAAGTATCCCCAAAAGAGCATCCCAGAGACTGCCTACAGACACTTAGATACACACAGCAGCCCCCAATCAATAGGACCAACTGGCCCCATAGCCCCAGCTGTGGATCAGCATCCATGGGAAGTAGGAGGCAAAGTCAGTTACCTTCAGTCCCTCTGATATTTTATACAAGTTCTCTGTACACACCGATGCATCTTTTGTCAAGATTGTGCCTTTAAAGAATTGTGTCCCGAGCCGGGTGGTGGTGGCGCACGCCTTTAATCCCAGCACTCGGGAGGCAGAGGCAGGCGGATCGCTGTGAGTTCGAAGCCAGCCTGGTCTACAAAGGGAGTCCAGGACAGCCAAGGCTACACAGAGAAACCCTGTCTCAAAAAAACCAAAATAAAATTGTGTCCCTTCTTTCTGGAACTCGGTTGAATCTTATTCACCTGCTTAAAATACAAGTCCCCCATTTAACTACTCCAATTCCATCACAAACTCCTAAGCCTAAGTCATAGTAACATAAGATACTAAGCTAATGTAACATTTATATGCAGTGTGTGTATGGTGTGTGTGTGTATGAGAGAGAGAGAGA
>OU015750.1:103403684-103422990 GCA_907169655.1 Acomys percivali | reverse complement strand
GAGAGAGAGAGAGAGAGAGAGAGAGAGAGAGAGAGAGAGAGAGAGAGGAGAGGGGTAGACAACATATTTATAGAAAAATATACCCCATGAAATAGTAAAAGTATGCAAACAGTCCTTGCATCATGAGACTGCGATTCTCCATTATTTTTAGTGTCAGAAGGAGTAAAACTCATGGACCACATGTTGTGGCGCATGCCTTTAACCCCAGTGCTAGGAAGGCACAGGCCAACAAACAGATCTCTCTGAGTTCAAGGCCAGCCTGGTTTACAGAGTGAGTTCCAAGACAGCCAGGGCTACCCAGGGAAACTCTGTCTTAACAAACAAACAAACAAACAAACAAACAAACAAACAAATCATGGCTTCAGAGTGTTAGTTAACTAATCTACTATCTACTGTAGTCATCTATCTGGCTTTATCAAGATTTTTGGGCTTAGATAATTAAATATTTGGGGTTAGCTTCATTGTAGAATACCTCAGAACCATTAATTTCTCGAGAGGTTCCTAGGTGTCATCCAACAATTGCTTGCACGGTCCCTTAGATATAGAGAGTAAAGGGGCTTGGATTTTACCTAGTTCAGAAAGAATATTACTCTTGCAAGTGGACTATTTGAAAAAGGGACTAGCGGGGGGAGGGAAGACGTATGAGGAATAATGAATATGATCAAAGCTCATTATACATCTGTAGGAAAATGTCTTAATGCAGGCCGTTTATTGATACAACTAAGCTATGCTAGCTAAAAGGGAAAATGAGAACTACATCTACATTAAAAAAATTATTACTACTTTCTTAGATCCCATGTGACTTAATCTAGTTTATGTATTTATGTAAACATTTCACAGTTGATTTTATAAGCAGATTTACTTACAGGGAGTCATTGTAAGTGTTCATACTTTCTAGGGTTTGTTGTTGGTTATTTTTGTTCGCGATGCTGTGGGTCAAACCCAGGTCCCACTATGTGCTATCTAGGCAAGTGCTCTCTGCTGCCCCATTGCAGCAAGCCTTTTGACTTCCTGTATGTTGAAATTGCTCCATCGCAACGTGTCGCTGTCTCCGTTTCCACAGCTGTGTAGTACTGCTCTAGTTTGCAGTTGTTTTATTTTATCTACTTCCTAGTTAATGGGCCTTAATAATTTTTCATTTTTAAAAAATTGTCACAGGTGGATTTTTACTGGGTAGCCTCACACAAATGTCATTTGTATTTTTATTAGTATGATTAAAAAATCCTTAGACTCTACAGCTTTTGAGGTTGTGTGGTTATCATATAGGGGATCTGAATTATAATTTTGACTCTCAAATACTTATTAACAAAAGGAATAAAAGGTGGCATCCAGTTATATTTTGCAAAAAAAAAAAAAAAAAAACCCTATTTATTTTTCCTAACCCATCAGAAAGCCTTAATAAGCAGACATCACTTATGAACAAACCAGTGGAGGCCTCTGTGAATCTGGCAGGTCCTAGGCAGGGCCTCTGAAGGGCCTGTACCTCGTGTACACACCACAGAGGTGGCACCGTGGGGTCACTGCAAGGCAAGTGGACATGTGAGGGTAAGCACAGCCACTCCTACATAACCTGTGGCTGTGTGGTGCAGTGACAGAGAAATACCTTGTTCCCAAATAAGCAAACTGGCTTGCCCAGAGGGCAGGTCACTTCGTGAGCACATAAGGTTAGTGTGTGGGAGGTTGTGAGAGGTAAAGCTGGAAAGATTAGAGCCTTGGGCTGCTGAGGTCTCAGCAAGACTTCCTATTGGCTGTTATCACCATCCACACACACCCTGCGCCAGGAATGGGTACCCCCATGCCTCCTCTTTGTGGCTACTGCTAAGACCAAGCTTTTTCAGACCGGTACAGTGAACAGCGCTATCCATCCTTCCACGCATCAAAGATCAAAACAAAACCAGTTGTTTTCCAGAGCCCACCTGCGTAACCAGTGCCAGAACTTTAGAAATCGCTATGCTAACAACTGGAGGGCAAGCAGTGCCCTTCAGACAGACGATCCCTTTGCAGAAACAAAACAAGCTTGATGGGTCCAACAGAGCAGCCTTTCTTAATTGCAAAGAAATTCTTAATTTCTTAACTGTCAAAGCAAAGGCCATTTGAGCGTTTCTAAAATTTTACACTCACAAGCTGAGGCCGTGGGCTGGGGGAGGGAATATTGTGCTCAGCGTTGGCCTCTTATTATATCCAACTCTCATCTCCCTCGGGGAGGCCACTCCGTTTTGAAGTGAGCTGGTGGTTGCTGTGAGCTAAGACCCTGGTCAGCTCCCCTCCTGATTCTTCTTCCTGCTAAGTTTTGGAAAGTTAGGGAATGTGATCCCGGGTGAAAGGGTGTAAATTCTGGAGAATGGTTTGGAATAAAGACGTCTAGAAGCAGAATAGCTGCCATTATAATGCTAATTGTGGTTAATAGTTGAGTGGAGTACACTATAAAAAACAGTACAAGCTGGGTGACAGCCCACAAAGTAAAATTCAAAGTTATCCATTGACTTAAGGCGTAGGTGGGGTTTTTCCTTTTTTAAAAGAATCTCCCTAGAAAGTTTTGAGCTTAGATTTACTTATGCGTTGCTTATGTTTTTTTTTTTTTTTCTCCATAGAGTCTCAAATTGCCCAGGCTGGCCAAAACTCCCTAAGTGACCAAGGCTTGCCTTGAATTCCTGCTATTCCTGTTTCTACTTCCCCTATCATTACAGCCAGTTCCTGAGCTCAGGCTTCCAAGCAAGGCTCCCTACACACCCCAGCTCTTCCCAACTGCCTTCATGCAAAGCTAGCACAGCCTTGAGCCACATGGCTCTGAGGTTGCCAGGGAAATTTCCTTCATCCAACCGTAGGATGGTTTCAACTGACCTTGGAGCCAGGTTGTTTGCCTGGATCCTGGATTGACACCAAGAAGACAGGCTTGGGTATGTGACCTGAGGTCAGCAGTCCCTGGCTCCAACCCTGAATGCTCAAGTTAAGTGTCACCACCTGAGAAAAATCTGTGTTTTTCAATGATTTAGTGACCAAATCTTTCTTCCAAAAGACCTCTGGGGAAAGAAAACATTACGGAAGAACTGGACTGCTACGGTGTCTACTGGATGTCGCTGCCATTGTATGGTTGTTTCTGGTGCCCTTCTTAGCCAGTAAGTATGGCCAAAGCCAAGGGCTCAATGTTAGCTACCTGGCTTTATCTGGAGTATTGCCAAAATCTGGCCAGAACCAAGAGAAACTATCTATACAACCAAATTTCTTGGTTTCTACATCCAGAGCAATCCTAGGTAGACAGGTACAATACAGGATATGTATGAATGTATGTGTATGTATACATATATATATATTAAAAACAATTTTTAAATTTTATTTTATGTGCATTGTGCTTTGCCTTCTTGTGTGTATGGGTGAAGGTGTCAGAGCCCTTGGAACTGGAGTTACAGATAGTTGTGAGCTGCCATGTGGGTGCTGAGAATTGAACCTGGGTCCTCTAGAAGAGCAGCCAGTCCTCTTAAAGCTGAGCCATCTCTCTAGCCTAGTAATGGCTTTTTTGAACATGCTCAGTCTGCAAAGGCCAAATGTGCTAGAAGGTGCAGTAGGTATTTGTTTTGTCTGTGCCACGTGGAGAATGTGGACAACCAAAACAAAGCTAAGGGACCTCATTTACATAGTGACAGTCTATGTGTCAAAGCCACCAGGCTTCTGAGGGGAAGTTCATGGCTGAGCAGGATTTTGAAGCCCTCATCTATAAAGAATTTCTGGAAGAAATGGCTTTTGCCATTTTAAGGTTTCCCCAGTAACTGAGTTCATTGACAGGCAGAAGCTAATGATGATTTTTTCAGCTCATTGACAAAGAAGATGTCAGCAAAATGGCACCAGATCTCAGTTCAGTTGGGTTTCCCATGTGGCAGTACCCCTGTCTTTTGACAATATTTCTGGACCTGACAATTAAGAATACACTTCCTTATCTTGTCTTGCCAGTATGAGGCTATTTCTAAATCTTAAACATCTTCAGCATCTATTCCTTCCTTACAGAACTCATTCCTAGGACATTAGAAGAAATGCCCAGAAAGTATGAATTTGGCAAAGATGTAATAGGCCAACCCCATGCTTTGGAAATGACATAACACTTAACAGTAGGAGGACACATAATCTAGTGCATTTCCATTAGTGAATAAGATTTCAGGAAACCATAGACTCCTCTGTTTAATAGAGTTACCATGTTAAGATGAAATCTCCAAGGACAAGATCATGGCCTAATTCTTAGCTTCTATAATGTTTATGGAAACAAAGGGAGGTCATGGAGTTTATGTGTATTGTTATTGTTCTGATTGTATTTCAAACCAGTTCCCATATTGGGTCAACACTGGACCTGGAGCAGTGTTGAAATACTTCCGCATGCCCGAAAATTGTCATACATGTCTACACAACCGTGCTTCCGTAAAAGCAATGTCGCTAATGATTGTTTCCTGGGTTCACTCTGGTGGGCGGAGGGAGGAGGACAGGGTTTAAAATTTAATCACTCCATACAATGTGTTTCAAGGGAGTAATTTGGGAAGAATATTGCTAGACGGTTACACTTTAACGAAGTGTAAACACACATGTTTTATAGCCCAGAACCCAGACAACTGCGTAGTGCACCGTGAGGAATTCTATACTGTAAATGAGCATAGGCTCACAAGCAGTTTTTTTTCTTTTTCCCTTTAGAGACACAGTGGTTGGCTTCTCCCACACCTCCTTTTCTCCTCACTCCTTCCCTCTTTCCTCCATCCCTCCATTTTTAAAATCTCTTCCTTTTTTTTCCCATTTTTGTACATCTGGTCATTAATAGCCGGGGAGGATGTAGAAGGAAGCAGGCAGACCTCCTGGGAGGGGAACGGCTGTCACCTGACAGCTGATCCGATGGATTGTCCCATTGCATTTACGAAGATCTGGAGTTGAGAAGACTAGTTCTGTCCAGGAGGGAAAGTTCTAGAATCTGAAATACACTAACTGTCCCAGCATGCTTTGTGAGGCTGTAACTGATTATCCCAGAGTGGGCTCTTTACAAAGAACTGGGGTTTATTCAGGTCACATTCTAGAGGCTGATAGGCTTAAGATCAAGGAGCCATATCTAGTGAGGGCCTTTTTGATGTAGCTGAGGCTAGGCAGCCCATTGTCTGCTAAGAGGGACACATAAGGATGGGTAGATGAATGGCCCACTCACACGATAACCCACAGAGTCATTGGTCCTTTAATCAATGACTCAATCACTCAAAGATCTCACCACCAAACACCATTACCAGATAACTTTGGGGAGTAAGCTTCTAAGACAAGAATTCTGGGGTACAAACATTCAAAGATATAATTGTATAAGGCCTACTGTTTTTTTGTCATGAGTTGCCTGTATAAGAGTCATAGAAGCCAGGCGGTGGTGGTGCACGCCTTTAATCCCAGCACTCGGGAGGTAGAGGCAGGCGGATCGCTGTGAGTTCGAGGTCAGCCTGGTCTACAAAGTGAATCCAGGACAGTCAAGGCTACACAGAGAGACCCTGTATTGGAAAAGCAAAAAAAAAAAAAAAAAGAGAGAGAGAGAGACACAGACATGCATGTTTCTTTCTATAATGCCAGAGTTTGTTGCATAATAATAATTCACAGGCTATGTCATTTTCACTAGCTACAATTTACCAGACATTCCAAATTTTTCTTGATGGCTGGCTGTTGGCATCACAGGTTCTTTTATTCCTACCTTAATTACTATTATTGACACTCATATTTCATACAATTATATAAATATCTATGTATTGATATAGGTTACAAAATGGCTACTACAGGATTAAAGAGGCCACTGAGTTCAAAGATGCCTTATTGAAAGCAGAGGCAAGACAGCTGGTGGAGATGCAGAGAAAGTCACTGAGGTGGTTAAACAGGTTAATAAGGGGCCCATTAGAAGACTACTAAAGACTAGCCAAGCACATGGGCTAAGCTACAGATCTACAGAGGTGTAGGACTATTGTTGAAATAAAGGTCCTATTGGATGGTTGGTTGGTTGGTTGGATGGTTGGATGGTTGGATGGTTGGATGGTTGGATGGATGGATGGAGGGTGGATGGATGGATGAATGGACAGGCAGTTGTTTGAATAATCTGCACCAAGCAGTTGGGACCATACTAAGCTGACCCTGAGTATACTCAGATGGTCGGATGACAGGTTGGTGTGGCTGTTGACATCAAAGTATTTGGTGTCCTTCTTTTTATGGGTCCATATGAGGGTGTAGAACTCTTCCTTCTCTGTCCAGTATGTTTATTAGACCAGGCTTTTCTGATATGGTTTTTATTACACCCATATGCCTATGTGTTTTCCATGTACTTCAATGGGTTTATAAGTGGTAACTTTTTTATCAATATAAATACATTATTTATTTGTCCATGCCTTGTGGTTTATATTAGACAGGTAGTTGTTTCTACATGTACCAGTGAGATGCTGTATTGTGTCATCCTGTCTCCTTGTTTGAATTTAAAATAGAACCAATGGTTGCTTTGTAAAATGGAGACACTCAGGGCAAGGCACAAAGCCCAAAGCCTCCATCCCACACAGCTTGGAGCAGCGCAGTAACAGAATAGCTATGTCCTGACTTCAACACATTGTTTCACTTAACAGTTAGCCATGCTGTCTTTCCCCCAACGCCTCACAGAGACAAGCTTCACTCTTTTTAAAAGCTCAAAACAATGCTGTGTGGGTGTATTGTCATTTGACTATCTAGTTCCCATTGCTGAATGCTTGTCTTGTCTTCCATTACAATAAACAATTATCTGATCATTTCCTTGAGAAACATCCCTGGAAGAAAATTTGCTGGGACAGAATACCCTCATGCATCTTAAACCTACTGTGATGGGCACTGATGACTTGCTCTAGATTTACAAGTTCTCAAAGTGGACAGAGTTCTTTTCTTGGACCCCGAGTCTCTGAACACTGAATCATTTTTTGTCTTTGTCAATCTTTTCTGTAATGATTATTATTTTGTGTTCCTCTAGATTTGCTTCCTTAGATTACCAGAGATTAAACATCTTTTCCTAAAGTTATTAGCTTTTTGTATTCTTCTTTTATAGCCTTGAGCATTTTGGGATTTTGCCTGGTTTGAAATTAGAATGTTGTCTTTTTATTGATGAATGGGAACATTTTGTCTGCCACATACACTGCTCATACTTTTTCTCAATATTATATTCATTTTTAAACACCACTTATATCTTTTACTGTGCCTAGATCTTAAATTTTTATGAAGCCAATCCTGGAAGTATAAAACTTAAAAAAAAAAAACTGACTTCATATTGTGCAACATTGCAGACTGTCACTGGTTTTATTTCTTGGATCTGCACTCTTTGCAATCCAACTTGGCTGTTTCTCTCATTGATGATGCTATCTGCTTGCTTGCAGATCTGCTTGCTTCCATCTGCCAATGGAAGGAAAAAAGGTACACCATTCCATCCTCTTCTTTGAAACCCTCCCTCTGTGTTTGAAAGAGCCAGACTGTCATATTGGGAGGTAATATAGGGTGTCAGTATCAAGTATGGTGGCTACAGAAGATGCCATGGGCAAAGTCATCCAAGATGTCTAGCCCTTGGCCTACTTGGTGACTGACTGAGCAAGCCTCCTGGAGACAAGCCATACCTTGTCCAGATCAATGGAACCACCTGGACTGTCTAGAGAGTTCTCCACTAACGTCAACCCTCACAGCTTGAGTCCTCACGCTTAAGGGCAGCTTGCTCTGAGGCCATGAAGGACTAGGTCATACATTTTCTTCTGCACAGTTTTGCTTGGAGTTTAACTTTTGGTTAAATGCTTTAATGCAAATAAGCTTCATTGTCATGTACTGTGTGAAGTGGGCAGAGGGGCTTATGGATTTTTTGGGTTTTTTATTTTGTTTTATTTTTTGTTATATTTTGAATGTATAATGAATTTTTCCAACACTATTTTTTGAAGTTTCTTTTGCCACCCATTTGAAATGTCATGGTTCTCATTAGCTACATTTTCATATGCTCAAGTGTTGTCTTTTAAGATGTTTCTAATATGTTCTGCTGATTTCTTTTCGTATTCACGCGCCAATTACACAGTACCTAATTACTTAATTTTGGAGTACAACTTGTTGACTGGTGTTGTAGGGAATAGTGTTGGAAGCTAGTAATTAGGATTCAGGGAGGCATACTGTCTTTAATCCCTTAGCATTCCTCATAGAATCTGAGCAGCTTTTGTGACATAGTGGTGATTACCAAATTTGTTATTTTGGAAGAGGAAACATTTAGTCTGCCAGTACAGTGGAAATGGCGGCATCCACTACACTAGCAATCCATTGAGAACCTCCCGGTTCACAATTATCTCTTGTCCTCACGATCCTGTACGGTATAAGGCAAGCCACTGGAAATAGGAGAGAAAAGAGAAAGAATGCTAATACTCTCAGAGAGTTTGCTCAGAAATAGCGTGCACAATTTGACTTTCCTAACCATCCCGAGAGGTCAGTGATGTCTTGCATCTATTTTCAGAAGGGAATGTGAGGTACAAGAAAGATTAAGTAGCTACAGCCACATCCAACAGTAAGTGAAGGATTAAAACTCCATATGTATATGAACATGAAACCGCACTGTACAGAGCACCTTTAAGAAGTGCCCCTCAAGGCAAGGGGTGGTCTTCTCCGGAAAAAGAGGGTCATGAAAACTTCTGGCTTGTTTTCTTTCTTTCTTTTCTTTTCTTTTTTTCCTCCCTTGATACTTCCAATGCTCTCCAGATCTTCTGCAGGGTTTGCTTTCCCACTCTTGGCTTGGTCGGGGTTGCAGGCTGGAAGGAAGAGGCATTTCCCTGTGATGAACTTGCATGTGGTCATATTGGTTCCTATCCTGACTCATGTTTTCCTCCTATGAGTGTGTGTGATATGGTATGGTGGTGGTAGTGGTGGTGGTGGTGGTGGTAGTATGTGGTGCTTGTATGTGTAAGTACACATGTGAATACAGGTGCATATGTGTGTATAAGCCAGAGGACAACTTTAGGAGTCATTCCTCAGGTGCCATTCCTTCCCCCCACCCATCTTCAGCGATGGAACTATAGGCATGCACCATCACACCCCAGCTTTGTTTGTTTGTTTGTTGTTTTTGTTTTTAGCAACTTCTAAGAGAGGGACGTCTGGCCCTGGCGCTTGTAAAGCAAGAACTTTGCCAATGGAGACCTACAGATAGTTTCTATAGAAATCCACTGTTCCCGGCTAGACTGGAACCTAGTGAATGAAGGAACATTTTCCAGAGAAACATTCACTATTTTGTAGCTGACAGGGATGGTTAGAAGGTACAGAAAAGCTCCTTGCCTATCCTGTTCTCTCCTGTGTGGATGAATGAGTGTGGAAGTCAGTGCTTTCTGGCTACCTTTGCCTTATTGTGGTGGTAGAAAAGGTTTAGAATATGAGGCGAGGAATAAAGGAGGTAATTTTCAGTCCAATGCTAAAGCAGGAGCAACTTCTGAAAGCAGAGTAGTCAGAAAGGAACATTCATTTTGGCTGATCTAGGAAGAGAAAAGAGAAAAAAAAAGTGGATAGACAAAACAAACAAACAAGCAAACAACAAAATAAATAGAATCAGTGCAATGAGATTAAATTTGCCAGTACTTCCCCTAAGTAAAAAGCAGAGCAAGACATTCTTTGTTTATGAAGAATGCACAAGAAGTTTAAAGGAAAGCAAAGAACAAAGGAAATAGAACACACACTCTCCTGGAAGGATTACTGCCACAGAATGGACCTGGCCACATCTTTTTGAGAAGCAATCCGGCAAGATAAACACATCCTGAGTCTAAACTATTGACTCAGCAAGCACTTCTGTGTCTATAAATCTAGCCTCCAGACAAGAGAACCCCAGGAAATACACACATGTATTTATAGCAGGAAAAGAGAGTAGAGAGTTAAAGTCCCATTAGTGGTAAAATGGAATAAAAAGTGACAAAATCAGGTAATTTAGGGCACAATAGAGGAGCAGAACTAATAACACACACACACACACACACACACACACACAATACACATACACCATACACACATATGCACATACCACACACATATACCACATACATACCACACACACCATACACACATACATGCATACACACAGTCCATATACACAGACCATACACACAGACCATATACACACATGCACACACATGTGCATACGCACACACATAAACACACAGGTATTGATTAGACTGGATCACACAGTTGAAGGCTGCACTGTCAATCCATGGCCACCTGCCTGCTGGAGAGCAGAGAACACAGCAGCTTTTATGTCCAAGGAGATTTGAAAGCCTCAGTATTCCCAGTCCAGGCGGAAGGATTGAAGCTTCCTGGGGAACTCCTGGTGAGCATCCACAGTAAAGCCTGAAGAAGTGAGCGCTCATGAGCAAGGCAGTAGCAGCACACACGCTTGCTCCACAGTAACATTCTGGCACAGTTCCTCCTCCCAGCTTTGCTCCACTTGGCCCTTGGTGGACTGGATGATTCCATGCCTACTCAACTGCTGTCCTCTATCTGTTGTTATCTGGAAACGCTCTGCATACACCTAAGTGTGCCCTGCTAATGTCCTGGCTACCTCTCAACTAATCAGCCTGGCAACCGAGATCAACCATTACACAAAGAGGCCATCATGGGATATTATTCAGCTATTAAAGAAGTGGGTGTTGAAGAGCAGAGACTAGAAAACAGACAAGCATGGTGTACATGTTTGGATTGTTCTTGTTTTTGTTTTCAAGACAGGGTTTCTCTTGTAGTCTTAGCTGTCCTGGACTTGCTTTGTAGACCAGGCTGACCTTGAACCAACTGCCTCTACTTCTCGAGTGCTGGGATTAAAGGTGTGCACCACTGCGGTGTATGTATTTGCTGCTATCCTCATATTGCTAAGCTTTTGGAAACCAAGACTTAGCTGTAGAGTTTGAATTATGTATAGCCATTGTGTTAGTTATTCTCATCTATATGACAAAGTGCATGGGGAAAGCAACATAAGGAAGGAAGGAAGGCTCACAATCGGAGGGTAATGTCTGTCACAAAAGGAAACACACAGGCCGGAGAGAGCATCACTAGCTTTGTTCACAGGAGTTGGAGACAGCTCCCGTCCTCATCAGGAAATCCAGAAAGCTGAGTTCTGGGTCTCCGCTCACTGTTTGCTTTTTACTTAGTCCACACCTGAGTCCCAAGGATGGTACCCTCCTATTGCAAGGGAAGTCTTTCCTCTTCAGCTAAACATACTGGAAAAAGCAGGAAGGACACGCCTGGAGCTGTGTTTTCTAGATGAGTCTAAATCGCCTCAAGTTGACAATCAAGGTTAATCACCACAGCCACCAAAAGCTAAGCATGGCATAGACTTATTTTCATAGGGAGTTTGATGCAGGTACTGCTCAGTGAAAAATGGCAGACAGACGCCAGTCACGAGAACTACCAGCATCCACACAATGGCTATCAGAGCCAACCACAGCTTTGTGCCAAGCAGCATACTAGGAAAACAGTTTCACTTAGAACCACACACTAAACAGAGGCGTTGCTTTCTCAAGTAAATTCAGTGGTGCCTCTGGCAGTTCTTGGAAATTCAGGCAGACAATATGAATTTATGATTAAAAGTGAGCTTCTGCTTATTTTTAAAGGATTTGAAAACTTGTAAGGAAGAACACCTGATGCTGGCTATAATATTTTGAAAAAAAAATTGTCCTACCAGTTACTAGTAAACAAACCGAACTGCACCCAAACCAATTAATAAGCAGAGGCTAGAGAGATGAGTCAGCAGTTGGGAACACCCGTATGTTGGGTCCACAGTTACTTGTAAGTCCAGATCTAGGGGATCACACAGTTTTTTCTGGCCCCCATAAGCACCAGCACACACATGCACATACCTGAAGACTGCACAGTCCCACACACAGACATACATAATAAATAAAATAAATATAACTAAAAGATTAATTCATGAGCAGAGCATTGAGACAAAACGACAGTCTATTTATTTATTTATTTATTTTAATTTCTTGAAACAGGTTCACACTATATAGCCTAGATTGCTCTTGAACTAATGGTCCTCTTGCCTTAGCCTCCTGAGTAGTTGGGAGTATAGACCCATGATTCTACAAATCCAAAAGGAAAGAAGAATATTCTTAAGCAAGACTGGAAGCTCAGAGACTAGAAGTCAAAGAGAGTAAGTCCTAATCAGAGACATTTAACTGTATACTCAATAAACAAAGAGGAGGCCGGGATCGGTGGCTCAGTGAGTAAGCGTGTGCTTGCCATGCACACACGAGAACCTGAGTTTGAATCTTAAGCATCCATACAAGGAAGTTGGGCACAGCTGGATGTGCCTGTGACTCCAATACTGAGGCCGGTAGACAGGCAGATCTGGGACCTCACTGGCTGGCCCACCCAGCCTAAACTTCAAGCTTTGGGTTCAGTCAAAGACCCCATTTTTAAAACAGAGCAGAGAGATCAATATGGGAAGATGCCAATACCCTCTTCTGCCCCTCCCCCTGCCATGTTCAGCAAGAGTGTGCACATCTGCACATTTGTGCACTTGTACTATTCCTGTCCACCCAACATCGAAATAAACAATGGATCTGGAAACAGGTTTGCAAGGCAAGGAACAACGGCCAACAGGGTTTATGACAAATAAAGAGTTCTCAAGAAGTAATGAAAAAGAAAAATTCAAATAGAAAAATGACAAAAGAAGATAATTAGAAATTTCACAAAAGGAAAAGTAAATGGCTAAGACATGACAAAAATCTCTATTCATCTGGAGAATTAATGTAAGTTGCAATAACAGCAAATCATATTTAACCTGTGCATGTGCTTATGCCTACAGAAACACTTATAAAAATACGGAAAAATAAGTAGGTAGTTACTAGGCTGTCTAAGTAGACTATGTAGCACGATAGTGGAGTCATATCTCAAATGCAGATCTCACTGATAAATTCAGGAAGATTTTCCTAGCATGAAAGAGATGCCTACGGGAAGGGACTCAGAGCCTTAGCCAGGGAGAGGGAGAAAAGTTTTTTTTCCAGTCATGACCCCTCTCATCGGCCTTGCTGAGTTTGTGGGGGTGTTTCAGTTCTGGGTTTCATGGGAGGATATGGCCGTGGTCCTCAAGGGAGGTTGACAGTGGAATCCAGGACACACCCATGCAGAACAAACACACAGCTTTGAAAAGTGGTTCCTGTTAAAGTCATGAACCACAGAGGCCCACAGACGTGCAGGCTCTCAACGATTTTTCTCTCTATTTTTACTCTTTGGAAATTGGCTTCAGATTACTCTGAAAGGGGCATTTTTATGATCTGAAATAATCTGGTGGAGTAAATAGAGCAGTTCAGGTGAATGATCTGAAAGAGTAAATCAAAGGCACCGTGGATATTTTAAACACATCCTAATCTTGGGCTGGTGAGATGGCTCAGCCATTAGGAGAACTGGCTGTTCTTGCAGAGGACCTAAATTCAGCCAGCCCCTCCATCAAGCAGCTTATCACCACTCACCTAGAGTTACAGGGACCACCGCTAAGTCACAGGTGTCAGCAGAGGGAGGGGCTCAGGGTTTCTGAGACCAGTGATCATCTTCTCATGTAAATTACTTGAGGCAGCCGCCTTCTCTCAGTTCCATTCTGAAAAGTGACTCCAAAATGATATATTGTTTCTGTGCTAATACGATCTTATGGATTGGATGCCCAGCTCATTCAGGATCAGAGTTTTCTATTTATCGGCTTCTTCTCTTTCCTGCTGATCCGAGACTACTCTCTACATTCATTCTACTCACTCTTTGGTACTAATGTGACACTTGATATTTTTGAAAGATTTATTTAATTAAAGGAATCATCAAAGCCAGGTGCGGTGACATCCCAGCACTTGGGGAGGCAGAGGCAGGAGGGTCTCTGTGAGCTCAAGGCCAGCCTGGTCTACAAAGTAAGTCCAGGACAGCCAAGGCTACACAGAGAAACCTTGTCTTGAAAAGCCAAAAGAAAAAGAAAAAGAAAAAGAAAAAATTCATGCCTGCGTGAGTTTATGAGTAGCACAGGAGACCAGAGTGGGTCAGAGGCCCTGGAACTGGAAAGGCAGGCAGCTTTGAGTTGCCTGATGTGTATGCTCGGAATTGGACCAGGATCCTCAGCAAGAGAAGTGCTCTTAACTGCCGACTCATCTCTCCAGCCCCAAATAATTATTTTTTACACCAAATTTTGTTTGTTTTGTATTTGAAACAAGGTCTTACTCTATAGCTCTGACGTGCCTGGAACCTCCTGTGTAGACCACAGTGGCCTCTGAGTCACAACAGCAATGCCCCTGCCTCTGCCCCCCTGCGCTGGGCTTACAGGTTTACCCATCAGCTAACATCTTTTAGGTGTGGCTTTTCTTTTGAATCCAGGACCCTGGGTGAAGGCAGAGTGTGCCTGGCAGATCAGCTTAAGGGGAGGAGGAAAGTTGATTCTGACTCCAGTTTAAGCGAATATAGTCAACCATAGGAGCTAGGGCCCAGTGGGTGGTGGTGCAAGCTAGCGGCATGGCTCATAACTTCTCAGCAGACTGGGAAACAGAGAAAAGAGCTCAACCCAGAAGTAGAGCAAGGGCTATTACTCTCCAGCCCTGTGTCTATGGTCTTACATCTCCCAGCTGGGCACTGTCTCCTAAACATTGTGCAGACGGTCCAGATGGAGACCAAGTGTTCAAACATAGAGAGAGGGGGTCATTTCTCATTCAAACCATATGAGAGAGGAAGTCAGAGGGGGCAATCTCTTAAGGGTAGCCGGCGTTACAGCGTTACTGTGTGTCTCTATTCTTTGTATCCACACAGCTGCTGTCCCCATCCCCCGAAGGATGCCCTCTGTTCCTGGTTAAGTTTAAAGGGCAAGTTTTCTGTGCACAATCATCCCAGACCCCTCGTGAGACAGCCTTGTGTTCAACGTTAATGTCTTCCACCGGAGCCCTCGCAGAGCACTGAAGCGAGTGGCTGGAGGCTTATTAAAATAGATTGCTGGGCGCCCCCAAGAGATTGCCATTTCTGGGTTGGGGAAAGGCCCTCAATTTTGCATTGCAAACAAGGTTCCAGGTGAAGAGAGCTGCTGAAGATCTGTGGCCCACATGTTGGCAGCTAAAGAAAGTAGCTACTCATTCAACTGGTATTTGTTTGATTCTGCCTCTGCACTACAGGACGTACAGGTGCTGGGAATAAAACAGTGGAGAGAGAAGTGGGCCACATGCTCTAGCTGGCAAGGTGGCTGCTAAGCCAAGAGTTGTATAAATATTTATCATGTTGATGAAAAGGACACTACTAGACACTATGCCAGCAAAGAGCAGGGAGGGTGACTGCCTGGCGAAATGTCATTTCATTTGTGCTCTCTCTAGGGACTAGTTATATTTTTCGTTCATTCATTTGCCTTCTCCATTAAAAGAAATATATTTCATGCTTTGAAAATGTTTTCAAGAAAGCCCCTAAAGCTCCAGACAGTGAATGCACCCCCTTACTTGCTGCTCTCTTGAAATGGGTGGGTAATCTGGAGACAACTGCTTTTGCTTCGGAGTCAAGGAGGTAATGAGACGAGACGGTCTGTGGTGCTTGGAGCGCGCTGCTCTGTGTGTCCACGAAGAGGTGGGTTCTCCCCTCCTCCCTCTCTGCCTCTGCAGCAAGGCCAGGATCAGGATGGCTGAGTAGTTAGCTTTCTCAGTTCACAATGAGAAACCAGATTGGGGGGGCGGAGAAGTGAGGGGTGGGGGTTGGGAGGGGGCGAGGGGGGCATCTCAGGGGGTGTACCCCGTACAACTAGCATGGGGCTGCATTCCAAACCACACACAGCAATTTCCTCAGGTGAAAAGGCATGGCTATCCGGAGGCAGGATCAGTGAGAAGATAGGACTCTTGGGAAAAGCATAGTCTGGGAGAATGCAGGTACGATGAATAGAAGGTGTGTTCTGTGACCAGGAAGGACCCGTGAGACAATGTGGCCGTGAGAAGGTGGCACCAAGAAGCACTCTATCTTAAAATATGTGGAAAGAATTTTTAGCAAAGATCTGAGATTTGAAGGAAGATGGTTATTTTCAGAATTATTTGGAGGAGAAAACATCTCTCTCATCTACTGAAGAACTGGGACACGCTGAAGTGAATGTTCATAACTTAGTTACCTCAGACTGCCCCTTGTCACTAGAGTGAATCCTGTCGCTAACTTGGAAGCCCCCTTTCTGGTACCATTTCTACACTTACCTACAGGAAAAAATATTTGATGGGATTCTGTGTTCCAGTTCTAATATTCTGATCCTGAGGTAAATATATATATACAAAAAAATTACACACACACACACACACACACACACACACAGCTGTAGCCAGACAGCTAGCTACACAGAAAAAAATGGTTTTTTAAAAATATATTTTTATATATGTATAATATGGATAAAGTGTTTGTTTAGTTTTTGTCTTTCATGATTCCTTTTGAAGCAGGATTTTGATATGTTTTAAACAATTTTTGATATGATTTTCCTTCTCTCTTTCTCTCCCTCTCCCTCTTCTCTCTCTCTCTCTCTCTCTCTCTCTCTCTCTCTCTCTCTCTCTCTCCACACACACACACACACACACACACACCCCTGTAATGTGAACACAAAATGAATGAACATTAATTTCTTGGGCTTCAAATAGGCCAGAGTCCAGCACACCTGCTAAGAACTTAGGATGAGACAGAATGGAAGGTCACAACCTTCATGCCCCTGAGACAACAAACCCAAGCTTTTCTTTCTTGACGTGACTGTTGATGACCTGACCCCGGCCACATATAAAGTACCATTCAACAAAACCACGTGTGCCCCTTGTCCAAATACGATCAGTAGTCTTCAAAGGCCCAGGAACAGCCCGGGCTAGAATTCAAACAGCCACATTTACTCAGGGCTCCCCCATGGTCCATGTTGTTCCTCTTAGACAGTCTAAGCCCCCTTAGCAATCTGGGTTAATAATTAACTGGGCTAAGTGACACTGATACAAATCCCCATATCCGGACTTGTGGTCGACTGACTGCTGCTCTTCAGAGGACATGTTTAATCCTACGGGGCATTCAGACTTTTGACTACCTTTATCTCAAAGTTTGAGTCACCTCTTGTTTCTCACTGAGGTCTTTGTGAATTAAGGAGTAAATGCAGAAAGATTGGACCCATTTAAGGGACGGTGAAAGAGTTAGTAGACAGTACTGTAAATGGTTTATTGACTGAACCAAATTCATCAGGTGTGACTCTAAGCCCCACCCTCACCCACTGGAACCATTTGCCCTTCCCTTCTCTGGATGACACCTTGCCATAAGCACCTGGGGCAGGGGTGGGGAGTTACACAGAGCTGTCGCTCAGCCTTCATAAGCTCCAGAGAGTTCTAAAGCTGGGGCAATGATACTCACAGTTGTCCCAAGCAGGGATGAGAGGGTTGGAAGTCTCTGTTTCATGTATCAGCTATTCGTTCCATCCTCCCAGAAAGGACTACAGTATCTAGGCAACTAGCAGCATAGGACTTTGCAGGCTACACTGTATCAGCTGGGGCCAAGCACCCAACCTGTATCAGGGCATCTGGGCTCTTCCAGGGTAGAGCTGCAGAGAAAAGGGCACATACAGTCCCATCACACTGGAGAGGTGCTACCTGGTGCCTTCTGGGAGATGTGCAAATGAAAAGTCATGACCAATGGGTTCTTTGGGGGAGTTCTTGCAGACAACCCCACTGAGGACCTCTGGGTGCCATTCTCTGCTGTAGAAATGCCTCTTACACTTGCTTGATTGCAATTCCCCTACATTTGGGTGTTTGCCCCTCTGGATCCTTTGTTTTGGGCCCCAGTCTTGGTGATCAACTCTTCAGGTTCATCCAACACAAAACCCTGGTTCTAGCAAAACAAACAAACAAACAAACAAGCAAGCAAGCAAACAAACAAACAAACAAAAAACCCTCCTGTCCCAGGAGACATTTCAGTCCTGGATCAATGGGGTCACCCTAGAACATATGGATCAAAGACAAATGGACACACATTTAAACTTTCACAGGAAGGAATTGTGCTGGCAGATGTTTAACAACTGCCTTTCCCCAAGTGAAGGTCTGATCTGTATTGCTGACAATTTCTGTGGTTTAAAAATTTCCACCACAGCCAATAGGTCACTGGACATGGATGGGGTAGGAGAGATGCTGATGGTCAGCTCTTCGGAGGTCATGTAAGCAAGCTCCACCTGCCCCAGCACCATGACAAAAGTGGCCATTCTGAGCATTTGTGAGATGAAGGTTTCAGACAGAAGTGGATTCTAAAGCTGGGTGGACTAGAAGGAATGGGAGGAGCCTTCCAAGGAAGCAGCTGGAACAAAGAGCAGGAGAGGAAATGGGGAGAAAGGTCAAGGTGCCAAGACATTAGACAGCAGTTATACACCCAGAGCCCCAGTTTACTCAGCTGCAAAATAGAGCTGTCATGAAGGATTCCATGAGAGGCATGTTATTTGGTACCTAGTAGGTGCTAAAGTGCTAGACTTACCCTCAGAATAGAATTATATAATTTCCCCACAGTGTTTGTATAGAAACATATTGGTGAGTAGGGTTACAAAGACACACACACACACATGCTTATATATGTGAACACTGGGGTTATATACACACACCTGGGACACCCATGTATACACACACACACATATACACATTCCCCATGAGACAAAGCCAGGCACAGGGAGTCATTTCATTCTCCTTGAATGTAGACAGATGCCATTAGAGAATGATGTCATTTCTGTTTGATTGTTCAAGGACATCTGAGAGATGAGACTTAGGAGAGAAACATCCTGCCCCAGCCTTTGAGGCTGCAATCAACAGTAGCAAGACCGGGAAAAGTGCTCACGTGAGGACTGGTTCCTTCCAGACTTACTGACTAAAAAGATTTTAGGCCAGTGTTTATCTTTCAGGAAATACCTGTCCATATTCTGTCAAGGTGTAAGGCCACTTCAGAAACAAGAGAGTCTTTGAGGAGATGGCCTGATCGGGCAAAGGCATCTCAAGTGTGTCTTTTCTTCTTGAGGAGTCCCTGGGGAGACAGGAGTGCCTGGCTTGCTTGTTTCTCATGCAGCAACTCAGTCCGAAATGAAATGATGTGCCGGCGGCAAACTCAAGTGCGTACCTGGCTTTGCTCCTCAGCTAGGCTGGACCACACCTCACTGCTAGCAACCAGCATGAGGAAGGTAATGAGAGGGCTGGGGAGATAGTTCAGTTGGGGAAGTGCTAGCCTTATGAGCCTGAGACCTGAGCTCTCTCCTCAGAAGCCGCAGTTTAGCAACTAGGAAATGGTTGCATGGTTGTAATCTCTGTGCCGGGGGAAGGAAGGCAAGTGGTCTCTGGGG
>OU015750.1:103343431-103395597 GCA_907169655.1 Acomys percivali | reverse complement strand
TCACAGGAGCTATTTTGGCACAATAGGAATCATTTATAAAGCTGTCTGTGATGACCTGTGGTATGTGACATCTATTGCTCACTCAGCATGGGTATACACAGTATAAATTGTAGCACAAAGCAACAGTTGTTTGAAACAGAATAGAAGCCATGGGTACTCTCCCTGCCGGGTTTGCTTCCTGACAAACCCAGATCGTTGGTGTTTAGTGCATTCTTGACTTCTTGCTGCTCTAGTGAGTGAGAAATAAAATTTCCAGTTTGGGCTTTCATCTTGTTGGAGAATAGGTTTCTATGGAAGAAGACTGAGCTTTAGAGCTACAGGCCCTGAAAGTCATTGTCAACAAAGTTATAGCTGATGAGGAATTTGTTTCTGTTTGCAGAGAGAGGCTGGAAAGAATGCAAGAGCCAGGCGATGGGAGGAGCGATGAAGCAATGCCTTTTGGTTACGGCATGACATGCTTGTTGCACACATGAACTCCTAGCAGCAGGAGAGGTGGGGGTGGGGAGAGAGGTGGTCAGAGGGTGGGGACATACTTGTACAAGACCAGCACAAGACCCTCAGGCATAGGGCAGGGCTCTAGACTCTACTATCCCTCAGGAGCCATGGGGCAGTTGGGGGAAGGGAAGTCACGTCCTTTGGTGGTGTGGCCTCTGATAAGTAGCTCATGTTCCAGTTAACAACACCTCACCAAGGCTCATGCACACCTAGTTATCTTTTTATTGCTGTGAAAAGACACTACGGCCAAGGCAACTTACAAATGAAAACATTTAGTGGGTGATTGACATTTAGTGAGTCTATGACAACTAAGGCCAGAAGCATGGCAGAAGGCAGGCAGGCGTGGTTCTGGAGCAGTAGTTGAGGGCTCCCCAGCAGGAGGTGGGGACAGAGAGTGACACTGGGCCTGCGAGGGCTTTTGAAACCTCAAAGCCCATCCCCAGCAGACATGCCTTCTCCAACAAGCCCTCACCACCTCATCTTAAACAGTTTCACTGGCTCGGACCACGCATTCACATGCATGAGCCCATGGAGGGCCATTCTCATTAAAACCACCACACACCGTGAGTCACAAAACAAAGACATGAGAATGAGAGGGGGACCTGTCAGGATGAAGAGGTTCAGCCAGAGGAGCAGAAGGATGACAAAGGTCATGAGCAGTGAAAGTGACCAAAACGCATTATGTATGTATGTATGTATGTATGTATGTATGAATGAAAATTGTCAAGAAATAGTTTTGTTTTGTTTTTCAACCCACTCATTTAGCTACCAATGTTCTAGTTTTATTTAATAATTTTAACACTGAGGAGTCATTACAATGTTGTGGTAAGCATCCCATTTTCTTATTTTCGTCCCTATGCTTATACGTAACCTGAGGTGCATACACAGGCTGGATCCTGAAGGTAGTCACATTTGTCCCTGCACCTTCTCACCACACTGTCCACTCACTCCATGAGTTTTTAGCCGGTTCTTAGGATGAATTATGTAAATGGGGCCTGAGAACAGCCCCATTACTTCCACTCCTGCCCCTTAGCCCCTCTATGGAGGCAGCTGTCGGCGTTGGGGATGATCCCAGAGCTGGCGTGGTCTACTCCCGTGTTCCACAGGGAAAGACAGTTTCTATTCGCACAGCCATCTAAGTGGCCAAACTGGAGCTAGAATTTTGGATTCCTAACCCCTAGCCCGTGAATTCATCTACCAAATGCTAGTGCTTCATAAACCAGCAACACTGTGGTCCGTTAAGCATCCAGTATCCAGATGTGGTACCCAAAAATGCAGTGTTCACACGGCAACGCTTTAGGGAAAACAAAACATGCGTGATACCCTGAGCTCATCCGAATGACTTTGTCCGACGAAAAGAAAATGTGCTTGTGACTTTTATGATTTAGCTCATGATGAGACAATGCATTGGAAGATGCCTCCGTGGCAGCTGTAAGTGGAGACAAAGTGTGTGCACACTTGCTGCATGTCTGCTTAGAACAAACCAGGATTCTGACTATCTTGGCATAGTTTTTAATAGTTTCCTCTTACTCTAAGGGAAAAAAATGTCCTTATTTGGAAGATAATTACAAGGAATTCCTAGCTAATAAGCAATGTTGAACCATCTGCTTTTTTTTTTTTAAGTTATTACTAGAAATAAGTGGAGAGTTTGGGGTAAATGGCTTATAATCAACTTCTAAATCACACTAGATCAGGGAGAAGGAACGGACTTTTCTCTCTTACTACTCAGGAGAAAAACTGTCTCAGTTGATTTATGTGGAATGTTCTCATGGATTATCACAAGAACACAAATTATCACAAGAAAGTGGGGTGTCGTTTCCTTGTCCCCCCCAGCTAGCAAGCCACAGTTGTTCAGCTAGGGATTTCCAACCAGGAGCACTTTAAATGCCAAGCGTGGTGGCACATGCACTTGAAGCAGAACAGTTGGAGATTGGAGGCTAGCCTGGGCTGTGTGTGAAGGCCCTGCTTCAAAGACGTGGGAACTCTAGTACAATGCAGGCTAGAGGGGTGAGGTGGTCTCCGAGCTCTCTGGAAACTCATTTCCTCACTCTAGGTAGTAATCTTCTACCCATCTAAGAATTCCCCAGATTGAATAAGGTGATGACCTCACTTTGACACACACAGCTCTTCACAGAGCATGTCAGCGTATCAGGGACACCCACAGTCACCCCAGGCAGCAGCGAGAGTTTCTCACTAAGCTGTGTTGAAAAGTCCTGTACGGTGCCAACTTCTCCCCGGCCATGCGCAGGGGTCGAGATTTGAAAGAGAAAAACTCGAGCCAGATTGGGTAGCACAGAACCGGTGATCCCAGCCGCTCAGCAGGCTGAGACAGCACGAGGCCTGCCTGGACTGTGAAGTGAGTTCAAAGCCATCATGGGCAACTTGGTGAGATTTAATCTCTAAATGTAATAAAAAAGAGGGCTGGGGATGTAGCTCAGGTCAGAGCAAGTGACTGTGTTTATGAGGCTCAGGCAATACAAAGGGTAGGGCTAGGGAGTGTGATCCCTCATACACACGCATGCGTGCATTCATGAACTCACACATGCACTCACAAGGCACAGCACATGGGACTCCGGAAGCATCCTTTATCCTATAGTTGTTCTTATAGTTGATGTTTTTATTTGATTGCTTTCTCAACCAGACCAAGCTTGTCATCTTCTGTATCCTTAGTGTTCAGCTTGGTCTCAGAACAAGTGGACAGCAGATGACTGAGTGAACAGGTAACTCACCTGTTTCTTTTGTTTTTTGTTTTATTGAGAGAGAGAAGCTGGTCACTCAGCAGAAACTCCCTTAGGGAGAATGTATACATTTAGCAACAGAGTTCTGAAGCCATGCATGAGGTCACGCGCAAAGGTTCTTGCCACAAACCACTGCTCGGATGTGTCACGCACAAACACTCACACGAGGAAATGCATTGTCTATCAGGTGGACTATCTCATATGATAATTGTACCAAGCCAGAAGGACAGGTTCTTTGAACTGTAGCTTAGGGGGCTGGCGAGATGCCTCCGTGGCTCAGAGCACTTGATGCTCTTCAGGAGGACCCAGGTTCAGTTCCCAGCACCTGTATTACACGTCTCACATCTGTCTGTGGCTCCAGCTGCAGGTGATCTGGTGCTCCTGGCGTCCAGTGAGCCCCAGTTATTTGCTAACTCTGTGGCTTGGAGAAAGTGACTTGGCCTCTTTGTGTCTTTGTTTCCTCATTCACATAACAGATAGGAATAACAAAAAACAATAACTCATACATACATACATACATACATACATATTCACATACATGCATTCATCTATGTCTGCTGTTAGAAGGCTGGGCGAAGTTAGTGTGTCTAAAGACCTTAGGCCAGTGCCTAAATATAAGGGCAGTTTTGTACTGCTGTGGTGGTGTTGTCACTTGTTATAAGTGGCAAGGGAGTTTTAAGTTTAGTTCCACATTGTCACTGTATTCCCAATCAAATGCCCAGGCCCTGCTGCCCTGCTTAGGTCACTCATCTGCCTTTCTTCATTAGTTGACAGTTGTCTCTCTGGACGGTCCTCTGCCCGAGCTCCTGAAGTCCTGGCTATTCTCCTGCAGTTGCTTAGGGTTGAGGCTGGCCATGCAAGCCATAGTCACTGTGGGTGACACCATCTGTTCCTTCTATTGCTGACTCCTAGATGTCTGAGATGACAGTAATTGGGAGAGCCACTCCGCCCTCAACCCTTGAGTATGAGGAGATGGGGAGCCAGGAAGGAAGGAGGCAGGAGCAGAGGGAAGGGGCACAAAAAGAAGAAGGAGAAGATGGGGATGGGCAGGGCTTGTGGATCCCATGGGACCTGGGGGGAGGGGCCGGGGATGGGACACTCCAGGCCACCCTTGAAATGTTTCCAGTGACCCCCCCCCACCATGAAAACAACCCTGCTTCCTCCCCTGCACGGGCCCAGCCAGCTGTTTCCACTTCCTTAGCATCTGGTCACTTGCTGAACTGTTTACAAACTTCTCATCCAGAACTTTTTAAATAGAGGAAAACCGGGCACTTGTCTGTACCGACCAGACGGCAGAGATAAGAAGGGGAATTCAGTGACAAACAAAACAGAAAGGCAGAATTAGGCCCTGGAATCCATATTGACTGCCCTTCCAGTGTGTGGCTTCCGGAATCATGGAAGGGACTCAGCCCTCTCTAACCCCTAGTGATGCTGATCTAAAGGACAGCTGGGTTGAATGGAAGACCCAGGCCCAGGAGAGCAGAGCTATTAGAGAGCAACACAGAACGACAGCAGGAGCGACACCATACTTGAAAGCCAACAGTGGTAGAACGGACAGATCTCCAAACTTGAATTCCGGCTCTGCATGGCTTTGGGAGGTAGAATGTTGCTGGAGAAAGTGGGTCATGCACGAAGGGGCTTGAGGTTATATGGCCCCGCCTAACTTCTCATTCACTGTTTCCTGAGAGGAGATGCAAAGTGACTAGCTTCCTCTCGTTCCTGCTACCAAGTCGCCCCTCCCCCCCCCAAGTCACAGTGGACTACACCCTTAAGCTATAAGGCAAAATAAGTCCCTCCCTCTTTCTTGTCGAATACTTGATCACAGCAGTGAGAGACGTTATTGGTATACCCCCATAAAATCTTGCTCACACCAGGTAGGAAGGGGGCGGACTGTGCTGTGCAGGAAGTCCCTTTGAGGACTTCCTGGAGTTGAGGACTGAATACAGGGTTTCCACCTTGTCCCCATGGTGGCCATCCTCATGGGTCCCAGTGGATGGTGGTCTGGGCTCCTGTTCTCATGCAGAGATGGTGTCTGCTCAGTTTAGCCTCCATGTAGGAAGCCTTGGGGATTAGTAAGCAGCAGATTAGACAGTTTGTGTTGGTCCTTTGCACACCTTGTGAGCTAATCTGATTTTCACTAAAAATATATTATGAGTGGCTGAAAAACTTGAGACTCCTGTGAATATGGCAAACTACTCCCGCCCTTCCCCCCCACTCACCAATGTCACCAGGGGATTGGTTACAGTTGATCATAGTCTTTTCCTCTTTGAATTCAATGGACAACGGAACAGAAAGGGACACTTCACAGCTTGTTCAAGGAAAGCCATGGTCATGTGTCTGAATAAGACCGAGGGGTGTGAAATCGAGGCAAGTGACTCATGTGTTCAAAGCCATTCCCTAACAGCCCTTCTGAGCAACTGTCAAGCGTGCAGGATGCAGAACAGTGACCTTCACCTACCTACAGGGGGGCTGGGCCCCTGGGCCTGTCAGTTTACATTTAGGCAGCATGAGTGGCCCCAGAGAATCCTGATTTCTTATGCATGAACTACTGACCCCGGCACTGGCGGGAAGGAAGGTGTCCTTCCACGGATTCAGGGACCTCTGGGCAGCCTTTTCCACCGTGTCAGCAGCCTTCACAGCTGCTCCCCTCCCTCTTCCGCCCCACCATTAGGCCCTGTCCCTGGAAGCCCTTTGCTGTTGCCAGGAATCTCGGACATTAGGAAACAACCCAAAAGAATGGGTGGCTACTTGGCACCCAGCGGCCACACGTGGGCCCTGGTGCTGGCCCTGGGTCACAGGTATGGAGACAGCCTGGTGCAAAGGAAGGAAGCGGGGCCAGCGAGAGGACTTCGGGGACTCTAGAACCAAGCGAAGGCTGACAGACAGGTTAGGAAAATGGCCCACTGTGTTTCTGGGGGGATTGGCCTGTGTAGTTTTAAGTTGTACTTCCCAGAGTTGAGCTGTGCTCACCAATGTAGATAATATAACAGGAACAGGACCCAGGCAAGGTCATTTCCCAGGAATGGTAACAAAACCAGAAGTCCCAGCTGTCAACTTACCTACCAACTGAGGTTGAAGGTGATAGAAAACAGCTTGCTTGCTTTGTTTTTTCTTTCTTTCTTTTTCCTTCCTTCCTTTCTACTTCATTGAGAATTTCATACTATGTGCCCCTCCCTCAACTCCTTCCAAATCCACCACTGCCTCCCTACTGACCCAACTTTATGTCCTTTAAAGCATCCATCAAGACAAATTTATGCCACCTACATATCATGGGATATACGGCTTTGACTGGCTTAGCCGAGGCTACACAAAGAAAACTGGTCTACTTTCCCGAGAGCTGTCAGTTGCCAATAGCTCCTTTGCTAGGGCGGGATACCCTAACCGCCCCTCCTCCATGCTATGGTTCTGTCTGGGTTAGGATAGCACAGGTCTTGGGCACGCTATCATAACCTCGGTGGGTCCACGTATGCAGGTGCCTTGCTGTATGCAGAAAATACTCTTTCCCACTGTCTCTGGCTCTTGCAGTCTTCCATCCTCTCTTCTGCAGTGACCCCTCAGTCTTGGAGGGAGTGTGATATAGATGTCTCATTTAGAGCTGAGTGTTCTTCAAAATTCTCTGCACCTTGACAAGCTGTGACTCTCTGTGTTAATCCCCACCTATTGCAAATAGAAGCCCCTCTGGCGAGGACTGAGAGGTGCACTAATCTATGGGTACAATTTTGAGGCGTCAGGAGTTGGTTTAGTCAGTTATTCACTTAGTAGGGTGACAGTAGTAAGTTCTCCCCATAGGACCTACG
This sequence comes from Acomys percivali, assembly GCA_907169655.1. Taxonomy (NCBI): domain Eukaryota; kingdom Metazoa; phylum Chordata; class Mammalia; order Rodentia; family Muridae; genus Acomys; species Acomys percivali. The sequence goes on along the minus strand of OU015750.1, from coordinate 103,388,567 downwards.
GCTATTTAGACACAAGTTCTTAGCAACATGGCGTCCTTGTGCTAAATACGTAAGACTTTTTTGAAAAAAAAAAAAAGTTACTATTCTATGCTGCAAGAAATGTTCCGAATGCCTCAATTGAACAAACAGTTCCCAGGCCCGCTGTTCTCATAGACATGGGCCGTTATGTGATTCATTAGCTCCCTGATGACAGATCTCTGCAAAGCCCTGTCAGGCAATGAGGGACTCAATGCAAGCAAGCAGCCTTTATTCTCATTTGTCAGAGCCTTCCCAGGGGACAAGGTGCTGAAATCTTCCTGAGCTGGGTATCTTCCCCTCGAGGCTGCTACCTCTGGGCAGCCATTCTACCACACCTCACAGAGACAGAGGCTCTTATTCTTGGTTAATTGCGGATGCTCCTGAAGACCCACAAAGAGCTCTGTGTGCCTCCACACGCTGTCGCTGATGAAGCCCGTGTGTGCTGAGCAGCTCTGTCCACAGTTCACATCCATATGCTTAGCCTGGGATTTGTATGGGTGGCACCTGTCTGCACCGCCCACCCTTATCTGTGAGCCTCAGACACCTGGGCAGCCGAAGCCCCTCCCCCTGCACATTCCTGAGTGTCCTGTGTCAAGTGGGTATGTTGACTCTGCTTCCTGGACCTGACCAATGAGAATCACTTATTGGAAAGGTTCTGTACTGGGGCGAGCAGTTAGACAGGCACAAGGAAACAAACGGGCAGCATGGCCTTTGAAAAGAAAGTCAACCATTAAACACGTCCCAGAATGAGTCGAGGCCAGTACACTGATATAGTGTCATGCATTTCCTGTCCAACATAGACTCAAGTCTACCCACCTGCCCTTAAAGTAAGGCTCCTCACCGAATGTCAGAAGGATGCTTGGTACTCAGCCTGAGCAAGGGGTTGAGAGAACTGCAGCCTTAAAGTGGTAAAAATGCTTAGTCAGTGGAATCCTTAAGTTATTGGAAGCCAATCTCTCGGGGGCTCTACAAAGAGCAATTACAGAGGTAAAGAACCCTTCACTGACCATTTAGACTGCTATAGAAATATACTGACCCTAGTGTCTAATGACACAAATTTGTTTTTTACTGCTCTGCAGGTTGGGAAGTCCAAAGTCACGTAGCTCGCAGGGGTGGGTGACTGTTGCTAGACTTATGGTCCCGTTTTTGGATATCTTCTCCTGTGTTCTTACGTGGGAGAAGGATCAATGAAGCTTGCCCATCCTCTCTTAAAGTTCGTCAAACTCCATTTGAGGGAACCTCAAACCCAAAACCTGCTCACCTCCCAAAGGCCCACCACCTTACACCATCCTACTGGGCACTGAACTAAAACACATTCATTTGAGAACACAAGCAGCATTTCCTGGGTAGATGTAATTCCTATCCTTAAGAAACTAGAACCCAGGGGCTGGAGAGATGGCTCAGCGGTTAAGGGCACTGTCTGCTCTTCTAGAGGTCCTGAGTTCAATTCCCTGCAACAACATGGTGACTCACAATCATCTATAATGTGATCTGGTGCCCTCCTTTGGCAGCAGGTGTACATGCACATAGAGCACTCATACATACAAATAAATTAATATATTAAAAAAAAAGAAATGAGAACCTAAAATGAATGGTCCACAGTATGCTTAAATCCATAAAGAGCCAAGGAAGAGACCAACCAAACCCTACAGGAGAGAAGTTAATAATAATAATTTTTAAAAAGCAAAATTAATCATAGATTATAGATGCTGAGAGGGAAATGGCCCTTCTGAGGAGGACTCTTTCTCCCTGTGTAAACAAACTCACAGAGTGAAGAGGAAGAAAAGAAGCTTTGCAAATTACTGTTTCCTCTCATGTTGGTCAATCCAAGGCTTCTTGCTCATAACATTAAAATAAATAAAAAATTAAATTGGAAAGAGAGATCACTCACTCCTTAAAAGAAAGAAACATCAAACAAAAGAAATAGAAGGCAGGTATTATGTGGCATTTTTAAGGGAAAGTTCAACTTTCTGATCATTTTGGTTAAAATTTTGTTTTTTAATCCTCATCATTAAAGTCACCTTTTAGTAGATATTTTATTTATGTATTTACTCTGTAGTGTGTGTGGGATGTGTGTGTGTGGGAGGGGAGTGGAGATGTGTGTGTATGCAAATGCACACAGGTGTGTGAGAGTGCATGTGTGTGCAACATGCGTATGTGGAAGTCGCAGGATAATTTTGGGAGCATCGGGCAACAAACTCAGGTTGTCAGGCTTGGTGGCAAGTGCCTTTTCGCACTGAGCTCTCTCACCTGCCTCAAAGTTCTCCTTTTTTAACTGCAGCAGATCTCCAGTCTCCATTCTTACCATCCTTCCTGGAAGCCCTGAGTTCTGTTTCCCACCCCCGCTTGCACACTAGGGCCCTGGAGATAAATGAATGACGAGTCTCCTATACCAGATGAGCCAGCCAACCAGCCAGCCAGCCAGTATTTTGTACAGTTGTGTGCTTGACTCTACAAGTGGTGCTCTTGCTTTTAGGTGAAGCCTCTAAGACAGATTTGCACTAATACAGGTTGGTTGGTTGGTTTGTTTCAATTTTCATCTTATTTCTTTCAGTTATCAGGTAGTTGTACCTATTTGTAAGGCATGGTGTGATATTTCAGTTGGCATCTCTGATGTGTACTGGCCAATGATTTCCATTTTCTTTTCATTCCCCTGCGTTTGCAGCTTTCAAGCTAGTCTATTCTGACTGCTCATGGAATGTGCACCGGGTTATTGGGGGACTGTGGCCATCCTTCTCGGTTATAAACCCCTAAACTGTATTCTTTCTACGTAACTGTGCTGGGGACCCATCATCCATCTCCTGCTATTCTCTCTCCACACGGCCTTTCCTAGCCTCTGGTAACCATGACTGTAGCCATGATCAATGTTTTGAGCTTCCACATGAGAGTAAAGACAGTGTGATATCTGTTTAACTATGCCTAGCTCATTTCACTTAACAGTGTTCTGCCAAGGCACATCCATTTTGTTTCAGATGAAAGGATGTCACTTGTTTTATATGGTGAGTAAATAGTCCACTGTGTGTATGTACTATTTTCTTTATCCATTGTATTATATACGGGCGCTTTGATTTTTGCCTTGGCTATTGGGAGCAATATGGTAATAAATATGGGAGTGTGTACATAGTTTTAATAAGCTAATTTAGTATTTCACTGGAGATTTTCACTAATTATTTTTATTTCTGTGTGTGAATTTGTGTGCACATGGTATGTGTTTGTGTGTGCATGTATGTGCCTGTGAAAGACAGTAAATCTCAGTATTGTTTTTTGAGACAGGGTCTCTTACTGGCCTAGCACAGTGGTTTCCAACATTCCTAATGTTGCAACCCTTTAGTAGAATTCCTCATGTTATGGTGACCCCCCCCATCCATAGAATTATTTTCATTGCTGCTTAATAACGGTAATTTTGCTACTATTACGAATCATAATGTAAATATCTGATATGCAGGTTATCTGATATGAAATCCCTGTGAAAGGGTCATTCAAATTCCAAGAGGGTTTCGATCCAGAGGTTAAGAACCACTGGCCTAGAACTTGCCAGGTAGGTTAGGCCGGCTAGCCAGCAAGCCCCAGGGATCCTCATGTCTCTGCCTCCCCACACTGAGATTACAATTCTGTCACACCTGGATTTTTTTTTTTTTTAATGTGGGTTCTGAGGATCTAACTCAGGTCCCCATGTTTGTACGCAAGCAACTTACTGATTGAACCATCTCTTCCAGCCCTGCAAATACCTTCTTTACTTCCAGAAAACCTTCCTGGTTAAAGGTAGAGTTTTCAACTGACTTGTTTCATTAATTTTTTTAGCTGCTTGATTGGCTATTGGGATGACAGTACTTCCCAGATTATGCGTTCTGCATCTGCTCATGCATTTAATCCCCTGACTAATGAAAAACCTGATGCTTCCTCCCAAGAGGAGATGGTAGCCTCATTTGTTCTGGCACTGTAAAGAACTGACATTTGGTGCCCCTACACAATTATACTACATTTAGATCATAATCAAGTGGTTCTACATGCCAGGCCTTTAAAAAAAAGAAAAAAAGAAAAGCTAAGTCTTGCCCCAAGGTACTATCTGTGAGAGGATTGGAGAGTGGTTTCTAAAATACACTGCTTTACATGCATGGTGACAACAGTGTTCTACAGTCCTAGGACGAGAGCTGGTTGTGTGAGGCAAAGTGCTTAATAGTTCAGGTCACCAAGGATGAAGCTACTGTAGTTCAGAATAAGTTCCCAGAAGAAATTAATGAGCTAAAAGTGTATTTTCATGGAGGGTTTGTGTGTGTGTGTGTGTATGTGATTTTAGTCTTCCTAGAGCACCTGGTAACGGTTCTGTGGCAGGCTACACAGAGCATAGGAAAGCCATTGTTTATAAGCACTGGCGACGATGTTTTTAGAATGTGCTTCTGTAGGTGAATAAAGGTGGACATTGTTGAGTCTCTCTTCACCAAAAAATAATAAAACTGATTTACTAGGCTGATCTGGAAAAGAGCCTAGAAAAATCTCTTGCAGAGTGAAGGCCTGCTTTGAAAAGTTGCTCTGTCCTGTGAGGCTCATGGACAGAGTATTTTCTTTCCTCCTATGGTGTTTGGTCGTATCATTTGTTTTCAAACAAAGTTAAAAAAAATGAAAAACTCATATAAACTAATTACACATAATATCAAGTGACTTGATAATGGTCATGCTCTCTAGTATCCAAAGGATTTGAACTATTATAAATCTACCAGTAGCAACTATTTCTTGTGTGTGTGTATGCTCGAATGTGGTGTGTGTGTGTTTGTGTGTGTGTATGTGCTCATGCATGCATGTATGTATGTGCAAAAGAGAGAGTCAGAGGCTAGCTAACACTGAATGTTGTCCTCAATGGCTAATCCACCTTATTTTTCAAAGTCAGGGTCTCTCACTAAACCCAACCCCCAAAAGTAACTCTTTCTTACGCTAATTTCTGATCTATTATAAATCAATTTAAAGAAATACTGATTTCTACAATGATGGGCTAAAAGAGCTTTCAGTGGTACTTATGACATTGCATTCAACAGAAATTAGTCTTGGAGTATAAGGGCAGGTACAGACCTGGTCATTGAAGAATAATTGCACCCTGACACTGGCAAGCCCTAGGTGTAACCCCAGTGTAAGAGACACAAAGCCAGGAGGGCTCCAGGTGTCTGCATCAGAATGGTGAGCTGAAAGTGGATTATACTTATGTCACAAAACACACACTAGGCTCTCTGTATCTGTGGGGTCTCATCTACGGATTCAGTCAACACTAGATCAAAGCTGTTTGGAAGGGTTGGGGAGACAGCATGGTTGGTAAAGTGCTTGCCTGGCATGCAGGAAGACTTGACTTCAACCCCCCAGAAATCATGTTTTTAACCAGGAGCTGGATATGGTAGTACCCAACTGAGGAGGCAGAAAGAAGTGGATCTCTGAGGCTTCCTAGCGTGTGTGGGAAGTTCCAAGCCAGTGAGAAACCCTGTCTCATAGAAAAGGTGCAAAGTGTCTGAGCAACACCATGCTGAGATTGTCCTCTGATCTGTCTGTCTCTCTGTCTGTCTGTCTGTCTGTCTCTCTGACACACACACACACACACACACACTTGGGAAAATGTGTCTGCACTGAGTATGTACTTACATTTTTACCATTACTTATTCAACAAAACACCATAACTACTTACATGGTGTTTACATTGTGTCCATTAGTAGAGATGGTTTAAAAATATACTGGGGAAGGCTGGGCATGGTGGCTCACACCTTTAATCCCAGCACCTGGGAGGCAGAGGCAGGAGAATCACTGTGAGTTCGAGGCCAGCTTGGTCTACAAAGTGAGTCCAGGACAGCCAATGCTACACAGAGAAACCCTGTTTCAAAAAAACAAAAACAAACAACACACAGACACACAGACACACACACACACACGCACGCACACTCCCTCTCTCTCTCTCTCTCTCTTGAGAAGAGTCACAGGCTCTGTGCCATGCCATAGTACTTTATATAAGGGGCATGAGCATCTAAGACGGGGCATCTCAGAGGGTCCTGGAGTCAATCCTTGGACATGAGACACATTTACTGCAGTGGACTGTGTGCCAGCCTTGGTCTAAGGATGTTGTACTTATCATGTATTTTGACTTCATAGCTCATTATCTACTTCAAATTTGAGGAAACAGAAGCAGCAAGATTTGTTGCCCAAGGTCACACACACACCCAATAGAGGATCCCAGAGCCAAGGCCCAGCACTGGGCTCCCAACTCTCCACCAGCCACTCTGCTCCAAGGCCTTCATGCAGTCCAGATGTCTCTGTGACCTTTCAACCCTGGCTCAGTCTCTAAAGAGCCAACTATCCTAGTGTTATTTCTGCTGCTGTAATATAACAGCTCATGGAATAAAGTGTATATTTTTTGCTTACAACTCCAGGTTACAATTCCTCATTGCAGGGGAGTTGCACAGTAGCAGGAGCCCAAGGCAGCTAGTTACCTTGAACCCGGAGTCAAAATTAGTCAAAAGCAAAGAGAAAAAAACAGATGCCCATAAACACTTACTGCCCATCTAGCTTGCTTCATTCTTAAACAGTATAGAGCTCCAAACCCAGAAATGGCACCTGCTTTCAGGCTGGGTCTTCCCACAGTCAAGGCAATCCCTCACAGACATGCCCAATCTGACACAGGAAATCCTTCATTGAATTTTTTTTGGATTTTTGGCCAGAGGATGATGGGTTGTATTCAGGTGATAATTAGAACTCAGAATTACATCCTACTCGCTTGCTGTTTCTGACCTAAGACTCCCTTACCTGGCCGCCTGACTCCCACTGTCTGAGGGTTTTATTGCTGTGTAGAGACACTACGGCCACTTAATTGGGGCTGGCTCACAGGTTCAGAGGTTTAGTCCATTGTCATCATGGCGGGAAGCATGGTGCCACATGAGGCAGACATGGTGCTGGAGAAGGAGCTGAGAGTTCTAGATCTGGATCCAGAGGCCTCAGGAAGAGAGAGGGAGCCACTAAGCCAGACTTGAGCTTCTGAAACCTCAAAGTCCGCCCCAGTGACACACTTCCTCCAACAAGGCCATGCCTCCAATAGTGGCACTTCCTATGAGTCCCTATGGGGGCCATTTCACTCAGACCACCACACTCACTTTTGAAAAGCTGGTGTGTTGCCAGAAGTACATGATAGCTCTGGAAATGTATACTAACCTGGATAGCAAACTCCACAGTCTCAAGTGCTGAGTGACATTGCCTGCTGGGAATTGTTTTCTTCCAAGGAATGGGTCACCAGAAGAGGCAGGGCCTTAAGGAAGAAAGAAAAAGGTAACCTTTGTGAAGTTAAGGAAGATGTTTTTTAAATGGAGCAGATATACTAGGTCTGATGGCAAGAGGGCCATAGGGAAGGAATGGGGAGATGCCGCTAAAGAATTTTGAAAGGGATTAATTAAGTTTTCCGGGAAACTCATTGATGCTTCCTTTTTAATAACAAAACAGTTGATAACACTCAAGTATATTTAACAGAGAGTTTGCTAAGTATTTTACATCCATTTGGTAAGCCTGTGGTCTATTAAGAGTACAGGCTTTAAACTTTAGCTGGGCATATGGATTTCTTTCCTAGTATTGTGACAAAATACTTGGTAGACGCTGCTTCAGGGAAGAAAGCTTTCTTTTGCCTCACGGTTTCAGAGGACTTTAGCCTATCATGGGGAGGAGGGCGTGGTGACAAAGGCAGCTCTGTTTGTGACAGCAGGAGTGGAGGCTGCTGGTCTCCACATCCAGAGTGACCAGGGCTAGAGGGTGCAGGCGGGAACCAGCAGCAAGCTTAACCTTAGAGGCCTGACTCTAGCCACCTACTTCTAACAGCTAGGAACCACACCCCAGAGGTTCTGTAGCTTCCCCGAATAGTGCCACCAGCTGGTGACCAAGTGTTCAAACACAGGAGTTGTGGGGGGTGTCTCACACCCAACCTGTAACAATGGTTATGACACCAATTTGTAAATGCTCAGAAGTCAACACATATGTGCACAAAACAATCAAAAGAACACACTTCAGAGTTATTATAATATAAATAAAATCAGTGGTTATTTTTTGAAGAATAGGATTATTGAAAATCATACTGTTGTGCTTATTGAATTTCATCAGTATCATCTCGTTTTGAAGTAAGTGTGTTTCACGTTTGTACAAATACAAAAAGATTGTTCTTCTTCCCAGAGAAGGTAAATTCCTTTTTATTTTATTTTTTCAAAGAAGAGGTTTGCAGAGTAATTTGAAAAGTTGTTTTATGTGTGTGGAAATTGCTTTTCTCTCCCCTGCTTGCTTTGCTTAGATGGTACTTTGATGTTTCTTGTCATCCTCTTGAGTGAAATGAGAAACAGGTGCATCAAACATTCCACTGTACTGAAGAAGGGATTGCAGAGGATGCTGCCTTTGGGTTCCGGCCCCCCCTCCCCTTGTAAGAATCCCAGCTTTCCTGGGTCTTTATATCATGATGAGCTGCTATCCCTGAGCGTCTCTGGCAACTTGTGGTTCGACATATCACTTTGTATGGCCACTGGGAAGCTTTAGGGATAATGTGATGGGGGGTGGGGTTGGGGGCAGGGGGAGGTGGTAGTGGTGGAGGGGGGGGGGTGTTTTGATTTGTTTTTGTTTTTTGCTCTGGCTTTTTCCTGCCCAGCAGCATAATCAACTTGTACAAATTTAGGTATAGCATTCTGACAGCAACACTTTCTTCTTCTCTTCTGTATTTTGTGTTTTAAGGATCCTTGCAACTTATGTCAAATAAACAACATTTCACTGTCGAATGCTCATTTGTTACCAGGTGTGCCACCGCCCACCGCCTGTTTAAAGGACTCTGGTTAGGACTGACGGTTGGGTGACCTTCAAGTAGCTGCCACAAGAGTCTGCATTACAGATTGGAATGCAGAGCCACATTTCCCTTACCAAAAAGATTGGGTTCTTTAAAAGCAGGTAGAAAGAGAAGGGCAGCGGACGAAATTTTAATATTTGCACATGAATCCATTTACCTAGCTTAGCTCTGGTTTTAGTGCCACACAGTCTTCACCTGCCACTACTTACATATTTACTGATTATTCTAATCTTGATTGCACGTATCCATTCAGCTGACCCCATCTGTTTGCTGTTATTCATAACCAAACTCCCCCAGATTTGCTCTCTTCTCCACTGGCCCTGCCTCTGGCTTATCACTCACTCAATTTCATCTGGCTGTTGCACCCCACATGTACTAAGAACTAGATGCAATAACTTCTGTGTAAGGAAAGCTGCTGTGCATTGCTGGGGCTTCTGGCTTCCAGCATCACACGGTGTAGTTCATCATGAGCCTCCTTACGCCTGCTTCCCCAGGGTCTCCAGTGCTCTTTATCTCTTGGCAGTCCCTCCTCCATCTCCTAGTCACTGACAATGAGGTCCATGAGGCTTCGCCTACTCCACTTTCCTTTCCCTTTCAGCATCCCTCCTGTGGCGATCTCACGCCTGCCTGTGCTTTCAATTACATTCAATTATACCCGTGTCTCCCCAATGTCAACCTCCTGGCTGAGACACACAGGCCTCACTTTTTATTCCACCTGTTCATTAGGGTGATTGAAAAATCCAACAAGAGTGTGCAGCTTCACGGCAGAGGGTCTCGGGATCCCTTGTATGAAGAAGGGTCTTCTAGCGTTTCCAGCCTTCCTGAAAATGACTTATATAAATTAGTGTGAATTCTATGCCACTCTAACTTGAACAACTTCTGCCCACGTTCTCCTCGTCATATCTAGAAGATAAATGAGCTCCACATGCAGAAAATGTATCATGTTAATCAACAAGTCCTGCTTTCCCTCCAGAGACCCGCTGCGAGGTGCAAAGATCAGATCCGAGGGCACACAAAGATGAACGCATTAGGTATGGGTTCTGGTAAAATATGGGTCACCTTTTCTTTTTTATTTAATTTTATTTTTATTAAAAATAAAGTAATTTTCCTACAGTTGATTCTAATTATAGTTGCTCTTCCCCTATATTCCCCCAGATCCTACAGGCTCTTCCAACTCCACACCATCTTTCTCTCTTAAAAAAAAAACAGACAGACAGACAAATAAAAGGACAAACAAGGACAAAACAAAATGTACAAGCTAACTATAACAAAGTCTAAGAAAGAGCACAAAATCAGAAACCATAGAATACAAGCAAAATACAAGTAAGTTAAAAAAAAAAAAATCTCCACACTGCCTTTGCATTCTTTTTGTACCGGCTACATTCTTCTGGGCCTGGAGCCTGCCCTTCCATGTGGTTTGTAGTTCCAGTCAGACTCCCTTAGAAAAATTAATTTTTCACTTATAAGCAGTTCTTAGCTGGAGATAGCTTCATGGTTAGGGATGGAAGCTCGCATACCTACTATCTCAGACTGGGTTTGGGTCTTGTTTGGACCTTTTCAGGCCCTGTGCATGCTACCACCGTCTCAGAGAGTTTGTATGCACCTTGCTTCTGCTGTTTTAAAGGGCCTTGTTTTCTTGGTGTCCTTCATCCCCTCTGACTCTTTTTTTTTTGGTTTTTCAAGACAAGGTTTCTCTGTGTAGCCCTGGCTTTCCTGGACTCACTTTGTAGAGTAGGCTGGCTTCGAACTCACAGTGATCTGCCTGCCTCTGCCTTCCTAGTGCTTGGATTAAAGGCATGTGTCACCATGCTGAGCTTCCACTCTAACTCTTATACTTTTTCTCCCTCCTTTTCCTGAAGGGAGGGATTTGATGACGATATCCCCTTTAGACCGAGTGTTCCAAGGTCTCTCACTCTCTGCACATTGTTCAGTTGTGGAGCTCTGTGTTAGTTCCCATCTGCTGCCGAAGAACTCTCTGATGATTGATGGCTGAGGGCATGAGTTTTACAGAATACTGTTAGGAGCCATTTCATTGTTAGATTCCTTTGGCAGGAAAAAAAAAAGTATTTGATTTTCCCATAGGCCCATAACCTACCTATCTAGTCCCACTGAGGCATAAGTTCTATCTCTTGAGTGGGCCTTAAATCCACTCAGATAGTGGTTGATTACTACCTCAGTGTTTGTGCCATTAGTGCAACACTGTATCTTGCAGGCTGGCTATGATTATGCATCAAAGGGTTTGGCGCAGTGTTGATGTTTACCTTTCTACTCTGCTAGTACACAGGTACCCTTTAGTACCAGGAACACTAGTCAGTAGGGGTCAAGAGTCTAGTTAAACACTTGTTCATCTTCTCAGTGATCAATGAAGTATATGTTTTCTTTAGCAATGGGGCCTTACCATCAGCTTGTGGAGAGCAACCAATAGCCTTGGCAATAGTCTGTCTTGTGGAGGCGTTTCCATGGGGCCCCTTCGGCCAACAACTCAATTGGATGTAACCTACTCCTGGTGGTTAGAGATGTCTAGTTGGGCCTTTGTCTCCCCCTTATCTGGTGATTGCTTTTAGATTTCTCTCATCTATGCATATAGTTTAAGAAGCTTCTACTGCAGTAGCTTTCCACAGGATCCCTCAAATGGCCCTTTCTGTTAATTGTCCCTCCCCATATTCCTTTCCTTACCTGCATCTTCCTTCCCGCTCCTCTGTTTACTCCTCCTTTTCCAGCTCTACTCCCCTATCCACTCTAACTATATATTCTATTTCCCCTTCTTTGGGAGTTACTTGCTCCTCGCCCACCACCAGTTTCTTACTCTATACCTAATCCCTGCGGTTATTCTGATAGCAATATGCCCACAGAAGGTTTAAAAGCGCACATGCACGTACAGGAGCATAAATACCATATTTGTCGTTTTGGGTGTAGATTACCTCATTCGGGATGATTTTTTTTTCTTTCCATTCATTTACCTGCAAATTTCATGATTTCACTTTTTTAAACAGTTGGGTAATATTCTATTGTATAAATGTATCACATTTTCCTGATACACTCATCTATTGAATGATATTGGAAAATGTTTCTAATTTCTGGCTATTATGAGTAGAGCATCAATGAGCATGGTTGAGCAAATGTCTCTGAAGCAGGATGTCCCATCTTTTGGGTGTATGCCCAAGAGTGGTGTACTGCATCTTGAGGTAGGTCTATTGCCAGCTTTCTGAGTAATTGTCATGCTAAGTTCCACAGTGCTTATCCAAATGTATCCACCAGCAATGGATGAATGTTCCTCCTACTTCACATTTCAACCAGCGTGAGATATCATTCATCTTATTGGTCTTGCCCATTGTGACTGGTGTAAGATGAAATCTCAAACTAGTTTTAATTTGTGTGTCTCTAAGGGACCAAGAATGCTAAGCATTTCTTTCTCAGCCACTCGTGAATAACCTGTTTTCCACTACCTATGGTAGATAATACAAGAAAGGAGTGTGAGTATCTCATACAAACACAGAGCCTGGAAGCTAGTGGTCTGAGTACGGCTGGGAATTTCAGTGTGGAGCACGTGGACTGTATCAGCTGGGAAACTGGCCAGGAGCTAGAGTAAGGTCCAGATGTGACCAAACCTGAAAATCCTAACCTTGACACCTACAGGGGTAAGGATCACTCCCTCCTTGTTCTGTGCCTGCATACTCCCACAGTTCTCGAGCTAGCCATGTAGCCTAGCAAATAGAGGACTCCCAGCATCTCAGCCCCAGCCAATGATATGCACCCACCCTAGAAATCCCTTCTCACTCTCCAAGGTTTATATAACCTTTGTTCACCCCCAAATAAACGTGCAGAAGCTATCTCACTGAGTTTCATCTAAGAGTTGCTGTGTTACAGGGAGAGCCCCAGGCTGTAACACGTGAAGCGCTGTTTCGGAAAAAGGCTTTTACCACTGGACTGGGACCCTCGGACCCACCTACCTGGCTAGGTTCCTTTGGGTCTAGTGCCTCCATGCTCTGGCGCTGTCTGAATGTTCCAGAGGGGAAAAAAGCAGACCCAGATGCTATCGCCCAAAAAGAGCTGTAACACTAAAAACCTCGGAGAAGCCCCCTCCTGCCTCCCTCTCCCACTGCTACGTTCTCTTAAAGCCCCAGGCTCTTTCTGTTCTCCCATCATCAGGAGAAACTTTTCGGATTACAATGTTCTTGGCATGCAAATAAAATGGCTGTCAGAATTCCATGCCCCGCAGCTTCACATGTCGTGTAAAATGAGGCCAAAGGACCCTTTTGACTCCCATTGATTCCTTGGAACACTCTGCGTTAGTTTCCTAGGGCTTTCCTCACAAATCGCCACAGGTTGGATTTAACAACAGAAATTACTGTTCCTTAGGCTGGAGTCTGTTTCAGCAACCTCTTTGTAGCTGGCCAACCGCTCTTCATGTCCTTCCTTCACATTGCTTCCCTCTGTATGTGTCACCCTCTGTTTCCAGCTTTCCCTTTTGTGCAGACCCTATTCACGTTGGACTAGAACCCATCCTAATGACATCATTTTCTAATTCAAACATCTCGGTAAAGACCCCATTTCATCAAGTCACATCCTGAGGTTTTGGAGATTAAGAATCTACCCTATCTGTTGGGGGGGGGGGCTGCACGAGGCAAATCACAGCATATGCCTACCCCCAAGCAGAACAGGTAGCTGCTGTGTGTGGCTAAGACCAATGAGATTCATCCATCAGGGCTTCAGGTTGGACTCACCTTCCATGAGATTGTTGGCACCAAAGCAAAGCAGAGGGAAGAGAAAGGTGGTCATGTGGTATGCAACTAACTGTGTCTGTCCTGGACACCCATTTACTTTACTTGTGAGGAAACCAGAGACCAGAGAAGCACAACAGCACATGTAGACCACACAGCCAGTTAGAGCAAGCCTGCACATACTTCTTTGGCACTGTAGTGGGATTGCTCATGTGTTCTTTTCTTAGAAAACAGCATTTATTATCCTTTCCTTTTCTAAGGATTCTCTACCCAAGATGCAATGGGGGAAAGAAAAGACCCAGTAATATCTCAGTAATCTTCCTTCCCCTCCCTTGTTGCAAAGGCTATTTTGGGTTTCCTTCTTGCTTTACTGATACAAGTCAGTCCCTTGATGCTTCTTGGATGTGGTCGAATGTTTTGAAGCAAAACTCAGAAGCAAGGGGAGCCAATGTTACCTTTGAGTTTTCCCCCTGGGTGCATAAAGCATAGAAACTTGTGGCTATGGCTCCAATGACCTAACACACAGAGAGGAGGGTAAATGGGGAGTGGGTCACACAACTGACCACCACAGTGCTCTGTGGCCAGAATGGCCTACAGCAAGAATGGCTGAAATCAACTCATGCCATACAGCCTCCCAAGTTTCCTCAGACATGAAAATGTCAAATCCACCTCACCCTTGCCAGTGCCTATTTCCAAGGTTCCTCTTCAACCTCCCTGTCTTTGGCTTTACCCATCTCAGGATGTACAGGAAGAGCTTGCAGTTTGCAGCCCCCAGCTCAGGGTGGACACCTGGGCAAACCATCCAGAACAGTTGCACGGTAATCAGCTGCTGTGCATCTGTCTTAGCAAGTTCAAATACTTATGCAATGCAAGTGTTGAGCAAGTGGTGGACTTGTCTCCTCTTTTTTGGTTTGGTAAAATACATGGGGATTGGATATTAGCCTCAATAAGGCCATCAAATTTGTAATATTTCTTTCCATGGGATGGAGCTGTAGTTCTGTGGCAGAGCCACTGGCATACATGTACAAGGCTCTGGGATCAATCCCTAGCTCTATAAAACAAGACCTATGTTTATGAATATGTTCGAATGCTATACTTGTATATCAACAAAAGATTACATGTGCACATCAGTATGCATATTTCAAATATAAAAGTATCAAAGAAAGCATAGACTATTTGAATGACTTTCCCAGGTAGAAATAAAATCTCAGGCTTTATCTTCAGGGCCATTCTTCCTTCTTGCCTCAACACACACACACACACACACACACACACACACACACACACACACACACACACACACCCCACTGGCAGCATAACTAACTTTGGTGCTGCGCCTCACCTCAACTTTGGTTCCTCACTTTGGTTCTGTGCTCACCTCACCTACCCTGCTAGGTGATAGAGAAAGGCTCCTCTCCCACCACACCTTCACCGTGGTCCCCTGTGTAGGACATAAATTTGGAAGTGACTTGGGCTAGTCAGCTTGGGTTGCGTGGACCTGAAGTGGGATTTGGAGGAAAGAGTGTCAAACTCTTGGACTCTTGTGATATTGGCTCTGCTGTGGGAGATGCTGGAGACAGAAGCTTTCTGCCTTCAAGTGGAAGTTTCCTATGGGGATAAATCCTGATCAAAGGCCCCAGATGGGGGATGGGGCACAGCAGAGGAGGGTTTTCTTCCTTGCCTCTACTGCCTTCAGACTTGAGCAGACAAGGAACGGCGGTGCAACTAGAACAGTGGCAGAAGAGGAAAAGTTGGAGGTCCGGGGTGGGGCATACAAAGGAAAGAGGGGAAAGCACCAAAGCAAATAAGGAGCCCAAGCTGGTTTCCATGGTTACAGCAGAGATGGCCCCCCAAGCCTGGTTTTTTTCCCCCCTTGCTTCCTCTTCAGACCACATCCGGTCCAGCTCTCACCTCCCATTAGTCACATGCCTGCCAAGCAGAGAGAACAGCTGGTTTCCTCAATCAGTAATGTCAGTACAGCCTGTTTCAGGGTTTGGCCTTTTCTTGTGCCTTGCAAGGAGCCTACAGCATATAATGAGAGGTTTTATCAAGAGGCAAAAAAGTGATGTCAGTCCTTCATGACCTCACACTTCCTCTGTTAATTGGTTTCTCTGACCCACTCCCAATTCCCTCATCACTAACAGTTTTAACAAGAAGAATTGTTTGGAGGTCATTTAAAGGATGGTCCTCCACAGGAAGATACCATCAAAGGTTTATGTAATTTAAGAATCTAAAGGCAAAATGACTTGCATGACCTACATGAATGCCATTTGCTTTATTTTCAAAAGCTTATTGAGAGATGACCTAAGTAGTCCCTTGACCTGTGGCATATCTTGTCCGTGTCCATGCAATTTTGTGTGTGTGTGTGTGGGGGGGTGGTATTAAGCTGAAGTATAAGCTCCCGCCTTCTTCTAAACACTCATCAAGATTCATATCTGAGGTTCTTCTCAACCACTTGAAAGGCAACTGAGCCAGATGATCAGTTTCAAGTGCATTGAGTTGGTATGGAGACTGGTATCTGAGAGCCTAGTGCATATGACCTAGGTTTTTTAAAAATTTAAGATACCTTTTCAATATCAGAATTGTAGGTGGGGATGTAGCATTACGGGTTGAGAGCCTGGATCACTAACTAGAGAGCCTGAGTTTGATTGCAGCACTGCCTAAAATAAGGTGTTGGATACATGCATGCACACGTGCATACACACACACAAACACACACACACAAACACACACACACATACACACATCATCATCATCATCATAATTATCACCACCACCATCATCGTCATTGTCATCATCATCATCATCCCCATCATCCCATACAATCCAGAGGATAAAATCTAGAGGACCAGGGTTTTGAGTTCACCTTAGCCCCAGCAGATTACAGGTCCACCTGGGCTACTTTAGAACCTGTCTCAAGACAAAAGAGAGGTTAGGTCAGAATCAGCCATTTGTTGATATCCCAAGACTAAAATTTCATCTTACCATCCACAGATGGTAGGCAAGAAGTCTGGCCAGCCAGAGAAATTCTTTAAATCCCTGAGTATATGACTCTGCAGATAAATGGCATCATGAAGACCTAAGGTAATAATTTAAGTCTCCTACTTCATAATTCATTCAATATATTCTACTTGAGTGTCTATGCTTTGTTTCTAAAAATTAACCCTGACTCATTTGCTAGGTTAGACCATGGTTTTGCTTGCTTTATGTTGTTCTGGAGTCTTGGGTTTATTTCTTTTGTTTTACTTACCACCAAGAAGACATAAATGTTAAGACATTAAGATGCAAAAATTGGAGAAGATTTTCATATCTAATGGGACTGAAAAAGACAAGATAAGGGTCTATATGAAGGAAGCCTTCAATAGTTCTGTTTGGACATGCCCAATCTGAGGTATTTGTCACATGTCAGATTGCTGATTAACCAGGATCAAGGGGGAGGTTAGGACTCGAGCTAAGAATTTGTAAACCATCAATGTATAAGCATCATATCGTGATGATGGCTGAACTTATTCTTGGGAATCCTAAGATAGGCCCAGAGTACAACAAGGAAAGCTGGGAAGAACAAACCAGTGGGAGAAGAGGGAAAAAAAAAAAAAAGAATCATTTGTCATGTGGAAAGCAAGCATTTTAAAAGTAAGACTTGTCTAAACATTGCTGTTTGGTTAAATAAGATGTGGGTTGAAAAAAGCAGCTGTTGTTCTGTTTAGATGAAAAGAAACCAGGAAACAGTGGCTTGAATGTGACGGCAAAAGTCCAAGTACTGGGAACGTCATCTTGAAACTCCTATCTTAATGGCACTTGGACGTAAGGTCTTTGGGAGGGAATCAGGGCTAGATAAGGCCATGAGGCTTGGGCACCCATGCTGGTCTTGGTGACTTTACAGGAAGAAGAGAGATCTGCATGCACATATGTATTCAGTCTTGGGATGCCTTTCTCCATGTTTTGAGGCAGCGAGGCCCTTGCCAGATACCAGCGCATACTCCTGGACTACTCAACTTCCAGACTTGTGAATTAAAGAACCCTCTGTTCTTGATGAACTACCCCACCTCCAATGTTTTGTTATAGTAGCACGCCAAAATGAGAGTGGTGTTGTAAGTGGTAACTCACAGACATATGAATGAAACCCTGATTGGAAACTGGGAAGAGAAGGTAAGAGTGTTGAAGTTATTTTGTAAAAGAGTGTTTGTTGCTCTTAGCTTATTTCTTAACCCAGCTATCACACAAATAATTGAGACTTTTATAATACAAGGCTTCACAACATAACTTGGGCAGCTTAAGGCTGTTCTTAACCCTCTATGCTGTTTTGTCTTACTCCCAGCAAACATCCCAGCAATATGTGCACTTTGTAGCTTTCCTCGGCTCCTGCTCCTTCCTCCTGATCTTCCTTGGACCTCTACTTGTGGCTGAGTCCACTGCTTCCTCTACTAACTCCTCCTCCTCTGGCTATCAGGAAGCCCAGCCCTATTTTCTCCCCTGCTCAACGATTGGCTGTAAGCTGCTTTATTGACAATTCAGGGGGACAATGGGGAGCAGAGTTTACACAACGTTTAGACAAAAGATCAGAATTTAAACTGCACAATAACCTCATGCCTGCATTAGACAGAGCAGATTCTGTCTCCAGAGAACCTCTTTTCTTATGAGGGAATGGTCCTTTCATTTTCCCTTTGCATCTGAATAGCTCTTTTCTCTACCTAGCTTCCTTGCGGTCTATCCTGTAGCACGCAATGATGCCCTCCTTTTTGATGGATATTTTCCAGATTGTGTCCAAACTAAACAACACATACCTCCCTCAACATAGTTCTAGGCAAAGCACTATTCCCTGGATAAAGACATTTGTCCACTGTGCACTTGTCCGCAGTGCTGGACTGATGTCCTTTACTGATGCTTATTGTCATACACACAGTTAACTCTTAATGACCCTGATGTTATCAACAACCAGATTCTGCCTTATAAGAACTTAATTTTTTTTTTTCAAAATTAAATTGGAGGTAGAAATTTAAATTCCATGAAATGCCTAAACGTAAAGCTAGTCTATAGATTTCAATGTCCAAGAAAAGAAAAGTTGGGTTTTACTTTCTTCTTCTATACAGGAAAACAGAGTCCTAAATGTATTGCAATGATTAATGGGGTTGTCTAACTGTGGAGAAGATGACAGCCTGAAGTGAGACCATCAGATTTAGAGTGATAGTTTACCTGGGACTTGGCAGGAAACACTCTACATATACTTCTTCAGTGAGTGACATGCTGTCTTACCATGAGCCCAAAGAGTTGATCAGGACTCTTGAATAACCCCTTTAACCTCCCGCTTATTTCCTAAGTTGTGTTTTAAGCAAGATGGACTGAAACAAGGCGTGGGTGTCTTCCTGAGTACTAAGGAGGAGTGGGTTGGCTGGTCATCAGCTATCTAGGTTTGATATAGTCCACTTGTAAGTGTTGCAGGTCTGAAGGGAAAGGCTTCTGTTATGGCTCAGCTCCAGCTGCTGTGTGGAAAAGTGAGTAACAGTCCTGTCCCAGGAGGGGATGGCTGCCCCAGCAAAAGTGTTCAGGGCTCTTCAATCAGGAGCCGAGCAACACCACAAAGCCACACTGCGCAACAAACCCCACACAAGAGATTTATTAGGAGGAAAAGCCCCAGGAGGGTGGATGTTTCTGCTAGGGAGAGAAGCAGCGGGGAGCTGAGCAGAAAACAGATGTTTGTATAGTATTTTGGGGGTGGGTGGGCCCAAGCTTGGTCAAGCTCAGGGATTGGTGGGTCTTCATGATCAGGGATTGGAGGGTTTTTGCACCAAGCTCAGGGATTAGTGGGATTCTATTTAGTGGCCCTGGTATTGGGCTTGGGGAGGGTCAGGGTGTTTTTCCTTTACCCTTTTATCCTTCACTACTTCTATACACCAACTAAGCTTCCCCATTCTGTGTGATCTTGGGTTCTTGTTGATGCTGATGGCTTCTTGGTTGCAGACAGCTGTTGAGCTTAGATAGGAGCTGGCTTTAGTGAGTATAACAAGTCAGTCTTCAACTGGGAAGGTTTAGTTCCTAGATATGCAGACACTGACAAGGTAGAAAATTTCTGGTCAGTCTGATCAGTCTTATTCATTATCGAGTCAAGACAATCATCCAACAGGCTGACGTCAGTGCTTTGTCATTGGCCTGAGCTGAAGCACTCTACTGTTAGGCCAGATTTCCTCAACCGTCT
Source organism: Acomys percivali (assembly GCA_907169655.1). Lineage (NCBI taxonomy): Eukaryota > Metazoa > Chordata > Mammalia > Rodentia > Muridae > Acomys > Acomys percivali. The sequence goes on along the minus strand of OU015750.1, from coordinate 103,368,802 downwards.
TCACTGACCTTCAATACAAATGATGATCTGAATGTCTGTGAACTGCCGGCTTCGGCAACAGGGAGTTGGAGGTTGAATTACAACCCTGTAGCCTCGTGCCCAACTTCAGGGGCATCAAGCTCTGGCTGGTCCAGCATCTTTGAAGGCCATCTTGATGACTTTTCGCACTGCTCTGGGTCAATCACCTGATCAGAAGGAATGGCGTTTGCACTCTCAAGTGTTTCCCTGGACTGCTTTTGGGGGGCTTACCTCTTTATAAATGGATGTATTATTGGTGAAATATAAAAATCTATCTGGAGTTTTGTTTTTGTTTTGTCGTCACCAACCTCCCCACCCCGTCCCCCCAATTATATGGTTCTGTACAGAGAGCCTCAAGCATGCATCTCTGCATAGAGATGGAGATATTCACTCTCCTCATCCTTATGGAGGTCTTCATCTATAGCACCAAAGATTTATTTTACTGGTCAGGGTTGGTCTGTGCTAAGCCTCTTCTTTTTATTGAGGCAAGGGAGCGGGGGGGGGGGGGGGGGGCGGGGGGGGCAGGGGGGGAAGAGAGCCCTTTCTCTTCTCTAGTCAGTCAGCTGTCCCATGACTTCCTTGTTTGAGAGATAATCTCAAAATGTTCTGTCAATCTTCTGTTTGCGCATACTCACAACCTTGCAGAACTTTGGTAGTTTTCCCAGAGCTAGTTCCTCATGGGCAGGAAGTCGCAAAGCTTTCAGGAAGCGGAAATCACCTCTGCACCTTTCCTTGAGCGGTCTGGTGGTCTGCTGGAAAGTGGTTGCTTCCAACACCAACTCCTAGAGCATAGCTGCATCGGATAAGCCACCTTCAACGTATAAGCCATAAATGATGTCATCCCAGCATATGTTGCAACCATCCTGAGTTGGGCAATGAAGACACAACCTCTTGGACTTAAGTGTTTCATCTCATTCACCTATTAGCAATGACTCAAAAAACAAAACCAAAAAGTTTCTAACCTATGCTGAGATGGTCACTGAGCCTTAGCTCTGAAAACTGATGAACACCAGGTGGGGATCCTGTAGGTAGTGGATGGACCCCTGCATTCACAATGGAGCACATTAAACCTGCATGAAATCTGTTATTCGGGCTCCCGATGTGGACTTCTGGTACCTATATAACTTCTAGTACCATCTCAGTGACAAAGCATTTCTGTCAGGTATAACCTCAAAGCTCCCTGGACCTACGCTGTTGGAATGCCATTTTCTTGGAACCCCTCTGCCAGTAGGTATAACTTGTTCCACGACTCTTCTGGCTCTGTCACAGAGTTGAGTAAATAAAGCAAGGCAACAAGTGACAAGGTAAGATGCTGACCCATTATGGTTTGATGCAGCAGCAGTAGCATATGGCTGGTCAGTCATGACAGTGTGGCTCCAGTGTTTGCTTGCTGGGACAGAGCTATGATGAGTTCTGAATAACCACTCTAGTGGTACTGTCGTATGGTCCCCTCTTTTCTTTATAAGCTGATTGTCTTGGGTGCTTTATTATAGAATTTTTAAAGAAGTAACTAACTGACCATAACAACCTTGTGATCGTAGGGCAGTTAAAGAAACAGAAATGAGACGCCCACTGACTCTTGTGCAGCTGCCCATATCATCCAAACCCAACTATTATTCAGGAGTAAAACAAACACCCTTCCAGAGAGGGGAAAAATAATAATCAGTACTGGAAAGGAGTATAGAATTGGGGAAATTAAAGCCTGGGAAGGGGTGTCCTCAGAAATCACCCAACAGAGGGGCTGATCTTCATTTGTTCTAACCCAGGCCACACCCACCTTGTCCCAAGCTCTGCCTTCACAAAAACAGAACCTAGCAGGTGAAAAAAGAGCCTGTCAGCGGGGACCTCCATAAAACCTTGTGTTTTTGATATCTTTAAATGTGTGTGTATATATGTTCATGTAGCGGCATGCATGCATGTGAGTGTGTGTGTGTGTGTGTGTGTGTGTGTGTGTGTGTGTGTGTGTGCCTGGAGGCCAGAGGGCCATCTCCGTGTCATTCATTCCTGGGGTACCATCCATCTGAATGTTGTTGTTGTTTTTGTTGTTTAACAGAGTCTCTCACTGGGTTGGCACTCACTGAGTATGTGAGACTGGCTGGGGGCAAACCCTGGGGACCTTGCCTGCTTCTGTTTTACCAATGCTGGGGTTACAAACACTTGCCTGATTTCTGTTTAACATGGATTCTGGGGGGTCAAACTGGGGTGCTCATGCTTGCTTGGCAAGCACATGACTGACTGACTAAGCCATCTCCCGAGCTCAAATATTTATATATAATAAATATAGCCCTTCTGGCTTCTTTTATTACATTTTTACTGTGAGAATAAGTCCTAGTTGGGGGTGGGGGAAAGTCTTTTGTTTTTACTTCAATGCTAGGAAAGGGTGGTGAATGAAGGTGGAGTGACCTCATGCATATGTTAGCACCGCCCCCCCCCAGAAAAGCTGAGCGGAATTAACTACCCCCACCCAGGCACACACCCAGGCTGGTTATCTCCCGCAGGCAGAGCAGCCAGCCCCGAGCCTTAGCCCTCTGCAGCTGGCTCAGCAACCCAGCAGGGAAGGTTGCAGCAGTGGGATCCTTCTAGTCATTGTTGTTGCTGAAGCCTCTTCCTGCAAGGGTCACATCCTGCATGGATGTTAGTTCAGCACAGCTTGATCTAAGTATTTAAAGGCACCAACGACCTTTAACCAACCTATTGGTTACTCAATACATTGGGGAAGTTTTATTCAAAAGCCCTCACCTCACTCTAAATTGTACACACGGAAGAGCTATTATTGGCGAATGGATCACTATTAGCTGTTTAGCTAATGACGGTGCAGAAAAGGCCTTTTCCCGGGTCATTTTATTGTACTGGATTTTATAAGGTCATCTCCATTCAAGTACATGATGTACACTGTACATATTCCCCGCACACCCTTCTCCCTCCTTTTTCTGTCCCTAGATACTGTCCCTAGACAGTATCATATTGTGTTTATGTGGCCTATGTATGTGATTTTATTCATGGCCAAATGAAACAGCTGTCCAGACGGGAGGGACATCCTTCTCCCTCCTGTTGCTAGGTGCTGCAGGATCCTCCCAAAGGATCTTTTCCCCTCAGGCCTCTTGGGACCCAAAATATTTCTAGGTTCTAACTTTGCAGCCTCCTTGTTCCTTCTCTGCTGTGTACTTTCTCTTAGAGTCTGCCTGCCACTCAGCTTTTGTCACGTCAGCCCACTTCTACTCCACAATGCAGCAGCCAGCTGACCATCTGGACCTCAGCTTCACTGCTGGAGAAAGTGGAGGGGGAGACTGACAAGTCATATTGCACACACTGGACTCTGGGAAGCCACATGTTGCCCCTGCACACTCTCCCTTAGCCTCCCAGGTTTACCGTTGCCCCATGTCTGGTCCTGATGCTCCTCTGATGCCTCTCAGCAGACACTAGAGGCAAGACCTGGCGTTAAAGAGTCTTACCACAATGGAAGGCACTTTGCCTAAGGGAATTTTATCTACCTGGAATCAGAGCCCCTCATGGCACTCCTGCCAGCTCACCCCACAGAGCTTTGCAACTTTCGGCCCTTGAGAAAGGCACCATCTCAGCCCACCTTGCATATACTGCATATGTATCTACCACTTTGGATATATAGTAGAGGCGGTTGCTGGTCAGTAGACCAGGCTGACGGTAGCCATCTACTTAGCAGCTCACTTACTCCCTAACTGGCTCCCTGGACCCTCGTGCCCCAACACTTCTCCACTGTAGAACTAGAACTCCTTAATATGTTTTCTTTATGATGGAGGGCTGCTCCGTAGTTCTCCAGGCATATTTGCCAGCTGCTACCCCCAATTTTCATCAGATCCCACATCCACGCTCACTCTAGAAGGTAAAGAAATGCTTCACCTGCTGAATTTCACCTTGTGGCTAAAAGTCACATTATTGACTATTTCTGACAAATTGCTTCAATGTGACAGTTTCCCAAAAAGGAATCTAAAAAAAAAACCTAAAGTTTCAGGAGCTAGAAATGATGATTTCAGCAGTAGAACAGATAGAAAGAAATTTAGGGGTTGGCATTTATACAAGTGTGTTTACAAAACCCAGCATTGTGTTGACAAAATCCACTGTATTGGTTTGTCCATCCAAAGATAATACAACCAGAAGTGTTGCATTTCTCCAGTGCTGGGACTCGGGCACTTAGACCTGCCTGTCCTTCGCTGAGCACCTCACTAACAAAGGTCTTGTTTGAAGCAAGCAACTTTTTAAAAAATTTCTTTTTTTACATGTACATTTATATTATTACCCATATATAAAATAAACTACATACAACAAGAAGAACCACAGAACAATCAGGTATTATATTCATGCTATATTCATAGTGCTTTGGCTGTTTGCATTTGGCAACCTTGAAGAAAACATTTTCGTATCTCGGTGAGCCTAAAATTCTGAACGTAACTCAATATCTATCATATCTCATCTCTGTCAACTTAAAACATCTATTTAGACCTAAAAACATCTTAACCCCTAAACAACTAAGCAACTTTTGATCCTATGCAAACCCACTCTTCTGCAAACTAAAGGGAAAAAAAGGCCTCTGGAAAGTGTATCGTTGTTCTGCATATGGAAGACAGATTTCTAGAAGTTGGATGAACTCTCCTCAGGAAACTAGACACATTTTCAAAGTTGCAGTGAACGTGCCTAGGTCTGCAGAGTGCATGGCTGCTTGCACAGGGTGCCAGGTGTGAAAGGAATTAGCAATCAAGGTAGGTGAGTGGCTCCCACTGTTGTGAGAGTCTTAACGATGTCCTAACAGGAAACCCTGATTTTCATTTTGCACTAAGCCCTTCAGTCCCACTCCTGTTTCAGGGCCACTTTTTGGTGGCTATTTCTAAACGGCACTTCAGAACCCTTTTGCTCTATTTGTGATTGTTTATTAACTCACACACATGCTTGGAATCCATTCTAGTGACTTAACACCCTCCTCTTCCATGCTAGACTAAGCTTTCAGAAGCTATTTTCACCCCCTTTTAAAGGTGTTGGGAAGGGTCAAGGTCACAGGAGCTAGTCTGATCTTAAGGCCTTTGTGCCCAGAGGAAGTAAAATATTCCCTCTCATCTCTCCCAGTTAGCTCAGAAGGGCACCCCCAGCACACCAGGTTTCTGTTTAGTATTCCAAGCTGGCTTCTTTCCACACACACAAGGACAATGGTTGGAGGAGGCAAACAATAAGTTTAGCCAACTAAAGCTTGCATTCATGGCAATGGACGAAAGACAAATCTAGAAAATGCAGAAATATGAGCATGAGTGGGCAGTGTCCAGAGTCCAAGAATAGTTGGTTTAACATGTAGGGTACGTAGGCTTGGACTGGGGGTGGGGAATCCCCTGGGACTGACTCCAGGTGAGACCACTGTTTCTCCCTGCCTAGGAGGAAGGCATCCCGCAAAGTCATGGGAGATAGCCTAAAAAGGACGCGGGTTTGTGATTATGAATATTTAATTTGTACCTTTTAATGGTTGGGTTTTTTTTTTTTAAATCTTATTTAAAAATAATTCTGACTTCATTCTCTCACCAAACATAAAAGAAGGCAAGATAGCGCTGAGAAAGCATTCCGTGTGGCTTCCTCTTCACTTTGCTTGTCTTCATGCCCAGACTCATGGCTCCCTGGGTATACTTGAGGTTAAGAAGACTCCCTTAAGTACTTCATCCTTCCTCGACACCCTCCCACAGTTCCTGTCCTTCACAGAGTCCATGCCTTTTACTGGAAGAATGTCTTGAGTGATTAATTACATATAAGACAAGGCTAAAGTTGTGGATCCAAAGTCCTTCCTTCCCAAGCCATCCTCGAGTGTCCCTCAAGGCAGTGTGAGCCTTGTATTTGTTTGCTGTGAACACATCAGAGCTAGTTAACCCGTTTGCCAGCCTAGTGAGTTGTGGGCACAAACGCATGCAGAGAGTCAGAGGAGAAAAGACACAGGGGAACAATCGCCACCTCTGAAATAAAAGTGCAGACACAATCAATAATGAAGAAAAGGCAGCACTTGCTCCTCCCTTGGTGTCCCACTGTGTGTGACTTTGCCCCGATTGTACCTCAATAAATCAACAAATATGATCCTTTATCAATTCTAAATTGCCTTTGGGGTATGCTATCATATTTTCAGGACCGTGGTCTGAGAAAAATATAAAAGTGTAACTTCTCACTAGGAGTATTCCTTATGGAGTTGAAAAATAAGCAACACAGATAAGACCTGTATTCATAGTCTATTCAGACACTAGACCAAACCAAAAGAACAAGATGGCGTAACCATCGTCACAGCCAAGGACTGCCTCTCTTGTGACACTGCCTGATGACCTGTGTTCCTCACACGCTACCTTGGTACCTGTCTGTGCTTCCTGCTCTTCCACATCTGTCTCTATCCTGCCTGTCATGGTTGCAGTATAAAATATCCCTTGCAGGCTTGCATACCGAATACTTGGTTCCCACTTGGTGGCAGTATTTAGGGAGGCTCTGGAAACTTTAAGAGGTAGGACCTATGTACTGAACCTTCTGAGATCATGGACTAATACAACACACACACACACACACACACACACACACACACACACACACACACACACAAACACACACACACACACAAATCCCTTTTTGTTTTGTCAGGCATTTGGTCACCATGATCATAAGAGTAAGCAATACATTCTCAAACTGACAAATGGCCGACTTGTGCCCCTGCCGTTCATTCTCCTGCTGTGATGCCCTGCTCTCTAGAGCCCCTTTCTCTTTGGGACAACCACATTTTGGAGAAGAGATCTCCTAAGCAGGCTGCTATTCATTTAAATTTTTACAGCAACCTTAGTTGGGAGGTTACTGTCACTCACAGGTGAGCAGATGAAGTTTTGGAGGGTTTAAATACATTAACCATAGTCTAGTTACAGTCAGAATTGAAATCTAGAGGAGTATCACTTTAGGAGGAAGAAGTGTTCGGGAGGAGTCACAGACTCACCCGAAGCCAACCAAAGACCACAGTAAGGTTCCAAATGCCATAATGATGTGGCAATTTGATCTATTCCCTCTCTCCTCCACAGCCCCCTTCCTCTGAGGACTCTGCTCAGAGCAGACAGTTTCCTGCACACTTTGTGTTTTCTGGCCTCATGCCTCTGGCCAGAGCACTTCTTCCACCTGGACCAAAGGTCACCACACGGTTGCTCTCCAGAGCCAGATGGTAAATATTTGATGCTTTTTTGGGGGCACACACTCTCTGTTGCAGCAAGTCAACTCCCAGAAGCAGCCACAGGCAATGTGTAAACAAATACTTATGGCTGTGTTCCAATAAGAGTCTGCTTCATACAGACTGACACTGGACTTTTATATTGTACCATAAAATGTAACTCATCTTTTGATACTTATGATCACTTAAAAATGTAAAAACTAGCTGGGCGGTGGTGGCAGTGCATGCCTTTAATCCTAGTCTTGGGAGGCAGAGGCAGAGGCAGGTGGATCTCTAAGTTTGAGGCCAGTCTGGTCTACAGAGTGAGATCCAGGACAGCCAGGGCTACACAGAGAAATCCTGTCTCAGAAAACAAACAAGCAAACACCACCAACAACAACAAAAGTAAAAACTATTTGTAGTTTGTGGCTCTTATAGAATACATAGGGGCTGAACTTGGCCTAGGGATATGGCTCCTAACCTGGATCTAGACTATGGCTAGTCCTTCATACTCCCCTCAAATATGGCCCCTTGTGGAAATGTCACTGAATTTAGGGGGACATGATTAAGCCACGAGTGCAGAGTCCTCATGAATACGATGTCATAAAAGAGGCCCCTGAGAGCTGCCATGTCCCTGCCCATCCCAACCCCCCCCCCCATATGTTTCCCCTTCATGCCACAGTCTGAGAACCACCCTGCCCTGACTAAGCACAGACTTCTTACTGCTCACTGATTCAGGCTGCAAGAAGGTTGGCAAGATTGGGGAACATAGCCACTGGTACCCAGATGCTTGACTACAACAGGGAGTAAGGACATCCTGCATGTTCCCAGGAGTCACCACACAGATTCACACACAGAGTTAGTGCTAAGCAGCTTGGTAGATCACCTGCACTCCTATAGGTGCAGACTAGAAAGAACGGCCAGTAGTCTGGAACAACGGCAAGACACAGAAAGCGAGACAGCAAGACATAAGATGTGGTAAGGGAGCTGTTATCAGGCCAGCAGGTGTGGGGCGAGCCTAACTTAATAATTCATCAGTCTAGATAGGTATACAGCATAGGAAAGATGCACATGCATAGACTATATGGCTAGCCTCAGTGGGTATGATCCACCTCCTACTTTTAGGTGACACCAGGCAGGTTATATCATCTCTTATCGCCTTGGTGCCTAATCAATAAAAGGGCGATTAACAGCTCTTATCATATAATTGTGAGGTGAAACAGATTAATTTACTTGAATGACTTGGAATGGAACCGGAAATATGGTTAGAATCAGGCTCTCATCATCATCATCACCACCATCATTAGCATCACCACCACCACCACCACCACCACCACCACCACCACCACCACCAAAAATCTACAAGCTGGTAAGATCTAAGGGGGCTTTTATATTGCCGGGTTGGTGTTTTGTAAATACTTGTTAAACTGGTCTGGGCTGACTTCAAGCTGCAACTGGGTCCTTCCCTACTCCGCATGTACACTGCTCCCATAGATGATGCCCTCCCTGTGGTGTCTTCTCACTCCTCACAGAGAAATCGGGTTGGTTTTGCATGAGTCCGTGATGAGACACTTCCTCCTCCTAAAGAGGTACTCCTCTGGATTTGAATTCTGACTGTAAGCTATAATGTATTTAAACATTCCAAGGCTTCATCTGCTCAGCTGTGAGTGACAGTAACCTCCCAATTAAGGTCTGTGTAAAAATGTAAATGAATAGCACCTTACTCCAAACCCAGATCAGTCTTGAGCTGTGGGCACAGACAGATCTGGGCTGCTCTCAATGCTGCCTGGTGAAGCTTCATTTTGCAGTGGGCGGCAACCAATAGAGAGATGCATAGGTCAAAGTTCTGAAAGTAGGAGACTCTGTGCTTAGCCCCAAACAGAACATGTGCATTAACCTCACCACCCATAAGGCTCAGGGAACATTGCGGAAGAAGAGGCGGAGTATGGGGAGGAGAGCTTTGAAGTGCCGTCTTCAGGACCTGGCATGGCTATTATGATCTCACAGAAGCCGTGGTTAGCTACACAAGATCAAGCTAGCCGGTGTCCTGGCATAGATGGGGTAGATGATCATTGGGCCCCATCCCATACCAAGGAGCTATTGGCAGTAGACATTTGCAGAGGGAGAGGCATTCTTTATTGAGAATCTGGCCAGTGGTAGGTTTTCCATGCTGCCATGGATGGCCCACATCCACGCACACACGGGCTCGAGGGTTATCCAAAATAAATAAGAACAAAGTGAAAGACACGAAGCTGGGGAGTATATGTGGGGAGGCATGTAAGGGAAGTTGGAGGAGAAAATGGGGAATAGATAAGATCATATTTGTGCACGTGCGAGCGTGTGTGTGTGTGTGTGTGTGTGTGTGTGTATGTGTGTGTGTGTGTGTGTGTGTGTGTGTGTGTGTACATGGATGAAAGTTTCAAAGGAAAAAAATGAAAAAAAAATTAAGTAAAACAATCTTGCTGCAATTCTTGACAGTCTACTTGAAGAGATTCAGACTCAGTAAGGAGATAAGCCCCTGGGATGTTTTCAGAGAAGATTAACAGGGGGAGTCCTGCCCTCAAAGAAGGTGACAGCTGCCCATGGGTATAAAGCGAGTATGCCTGTTGCTACTGTTGCTGTACTCCTCTCTCATTAGACTCCTCCATTCCTTTAGTTTTGTAACATAAACATAAACATCAGACCCTCTGGGCAACCTACAGAACTGCCTGCACTGAACTGGGACTCTCAAGACATCTGGCTGCACTGAAGGAATAGCTACTGGGTTTGCCCGTCTTCCTGATGTGCAGACAGAAAGTATCAGACTACTCAGCCCCTAAGATGTAAGCCAGTCTCATAAATCCCCTTTCTTATATTTTTGGTTGTGAGCCTAACCTTTAATAGCTGAGCCATCTCTCCAGCCTATAAAATCCCTTTCTTTTTTTTTTTTTTTAATTTTTTTTTTAATTTTTTTAAAAATCCCTTTCTAATGTGAATACATTCTCTCAGTTCTCTTCTTTTATAGAGGCCTACCTAATACACAGGTTAAAGTACATTTTAAATTTCATGTTAGCAAACTTAATCTAGATGAAGTGGCAACTTTTTTTTTTTTTTTACGGCCATTAAAAAAAGACAGTGAATCCACTTAAGTCAGCGGTTTGCAACCTGTTGGTCATGACCCCCAATAGACCACTGAAAAACACGAATACTTAGATTGTGGTTCATAATGGTAGCAAAATAACCATGATGAAGTGGCAACAAAAATAATTTGATGGTTTGGGGACTGGGGGGGTGGTGGTCACTACACCATGAGGAACTGTACTAAGGGCCACAGCTTTAGGAAGGTTGGGAACCACTGACTTAAGTCAAAGAGGATTCTAACCAAAAGGAATGGGAAGGACCAAGGAGTCCACTCTCCTGCCTTTGCCAACCTTGTGACCCAGGACAAGATAATAGAGTGGACAACAGACTACGCTAGCAGTCCCCATAGAGTAAATTGCTGCTGGACTTAACTGGCTTAAATAAGCAATAGCCCTTTATTATGTCTTGCTATTTTTGTGGATTAGGAGTTTAGGAGAGCCCTGACTGAGCAGTTTTGGTATAGGATCTCACAGGACAGTGTAGGCTGAAGATCACTGAAGGTTGTAGCCATCTGTAGCTCTGACTAGCCCTGGAGGGTGATTGTGATTCCAAGATGGCATATTCACACAGCTGGCGCCATGGTGCTGGCTGTTGGAAGATATTTCATTCCCTGCCATGTGGACCTTTTTTCTCCTTAGGGATCCTTCAGTATTTTCTCAGAGTTTGGCAGCTGGCTTCCCTCGAAAGCAAGTCAGCTAAGAAAGAGCGATGAAGCCACGAAGAGTCTTTGACTTACTCTCCACCAGTTTCAGAGTATCTGACTGGCTACACAGTTAGCCATCTTCACCCCAGAAGGAGACACACAGGCTGAATATTAGGAGGCAGAAATGATGGGGGAGGGGGCCCATATTAACAAGCAGATGTTTATGGACCTAGAGTAGTGGTTCTCAACCTTCCTAATGCTGCGACCCCTCAATACAGCTCCTCATGTTGTTGTGACCCCCCCAAGCATAAAATTACTTTTGTTGATACTTCATAACTGTAATTTTGCCACTCTCATGAACTGTAGTGTAAATATCTGTGTTTTTAAAGGGTCGTTTGACCACCCTCACCAGGGGTTGCAACCCACAGGTTGAGAAGCACTGACATAGATCTATTTTCATAAGGAGGAATTTAAATCAACTTGAGAAAAATCTTGAAACAAATTTCCTTGGTCTATGCCTCATGTAGATTCCTTAGATTAGACACAAGTGGACGGGAAAGCTGCTTCCTAGACTAGTATGTTCCAAGTCCTGCCTGGGTACGGTGTGATCAGACAGGCCCAGTTGAAGGACTGCCTCAGAGAGCAAGGCAAGGCATTTCTGACCCCTGAGCTTTAGCATTCTGAGCTTCCTATTTCTCTGTTGTGTAGTAGAGGCTAGAACATTTTACACAGATGCCCAGGAGCACATCTCCCTGGGATAGTTCTTGGCGTCTAGCTCTCATCAATGGAATATAAGCAGAAATGATGTGCCACCTGTTGTGTGAGGCAGATTCGTGGACTATGAATGCCCCCATTTGTACCCCCTGCCATGCATGCACACACCTTTTCACCTGTTGACAGGAAGCAGAGGAAGCCAAGGCAATAGAAGAGTGTAGCAGTGGTTCTCAACCTGTGGGTCGAATGACCCTTTCACAGGGGTCACATATCAGATATCCTGCACATCAGATATTTATAATTCCTAACAGTAGCAAAAGTGCAGCTATGAAATTGTGGCAATGATTTTAGTCTCTTAATAAACCCAATTATGTTCTGTGAATAAGCTTTTGTTTTAATCCCAGGAGTGGGATATGGAGCTGTTTCAGTTTGTCCACAGCCATTAACTATGATTGTCTTGTGAGGTAGGAGGGGGACATGATTTTTTGCCAGCTGAAGAGAATTTAATTCTGAGGGCTCTGCAGAAGGTATAAATGGGAGAGCCTTGAGAGTGCTTGCAGCAGCTTCCACTCCCTGCTGCTGCACCCCCGGATGCTGTTGGACACTGCTGTTGCTTTTGCTATTGCTGGATTGCTGGTTTGCTGGATTGCTGGATTGCTGGATTGCTGGATTGCTGGAGATGCTCTGAAGTGGGGGTCAAACTTGCCCCAAGGAACCTGATGCCCCTAATCAGCAGGATGTAGTATAAAGAAGTCTATGCCCACTTTTCCCTCTAACCTTCTTTCTCACCTACTTAGTGTTTACATTACAATTCATAAAAACAGCAAAATTAAAGTTATGACATTATAGTGATAATTTTGGTTCTTTTAAAAACCAGTTATGTTATATGAATGTTTTTGCTTTAATCTCAGGTGTTGGATGGGGTGGGGGTGGGGTGGATTGGAAGGAATCAGGGTGGGAAATGTGGTAGATATAAGAATCTAATAAAATATTCCCCAAAAGTATGCTTACATGAAGTAGCAATGAAATAGTTTTATGGTTGGAGCTCACCACAAATGAGGAACTTTATTAAAGGGTTAAAGCATTAAGAAGATTGAGAAGCACACTGTTGAGTAAGCAGGTGGAGAGAGCCTGGATCTCTGAGTGAGTGCATGGAGCATGCTTCCTCTCCGTCTTCTAAGAGATCCACATTGCACTGTGATAGATGTGGTACTTACACTTGTACTGTGCCAATCTATGAAGCATCTGAGGTATTGTGGCCGTATCCATCATTACTTTCTATGGCTAATGTCAAGAATACATCATATGAGTCTCTACCACCTTGAGATTTAATTATTACAAAACTGAATCTATGTCTACTTTCTTTAATATTTGTGTCACCTTACAGGATGCACAATTTGGAAATTAAGAGTGCCACACCAGAGCTTATTTCATAGTATCTGAGTCAAAAGAACAGAGAGGAGGAAGGTAGGACTTAAAGACAAGAGGTTAAAAAAAAGGTTATAAAAATGCTGTAATGGCATGTAAGAACTGAGCCCACATATTCAAAAATTAAAGATATCCTGCTGCTCAACAATTATCAAACCACCACAAGGTTCTTTTTATATCCCAGAGAATGGGCCAGTTAAAAATAAAACATTTAACCATATGATTCTAGAACTAAAGGTCATCTCCAAAGAGTGCAGTAACACAACCATAAATAGCTCCTACAATCCCGTTGACACAATCAAAGGCTGTTTCTCAAATCCCATAAAAAAAAACCAAAACTTAGATCACACCCTTGCTTTATAATTTGGCCTCCATTCTTTTTTTTGTCCTTCCACCGAGAAAACTAAGTGCCACAACAAAATTGGAGGAGAATTGACCAATGGGTCTAGTCTCTCTGTTCACTTCCCACCTTGGATGTGTTGTCTTGTCTTCACCACCATCCATCTTGGGCTACTAACACCTCAAGAGGCTAAGGAGAAAGTGTTTGGGGAGGGTACATTCATATATGCATGCATTGTATCAAGGACAGAGGTCAAACTCAGATGTGCATCTGCCATCTTGTTATTTGAAAGAATCTCTCTCACCAGGTCCTAGGACTGCTGAATGGTCTAAGCTGGCCAGCAGTTGGTGGTCCTCAGGGATCTACACATGTCCTCATGCTTGCAAAGTAAGCACTTTATCCACAGAGCCATCGCCCCAGCCTTCAGTGGGATTCCCTCATGCCTCATGAGGTCTCAAATGCCAACACATCAGGGGGCATGAGCAGGGACCTAGTGCCCCAAATTTCTGGCTTTCACCAGAGTTCAGAAACTCCACTGGCTCTCAGGTCACAGTGCCACTGGACAGGTTTCCTGCTGGCCATATCACATGACCTTAGGCTAAGTAAGCCTGTTCTCTTCCATGGCTTTCTTTTGTTGTATCTGAATTGTCTGTCATGAAGCCTTACCAAACTTCTTCCCTGGGTCTGCATGAGTGGGTGCAGGTGGAGACCACAGATGGGCTGGGAGGTAGCCTATGTTAAATGGCCCTGTCTCAAAGGCTCACTAAGCTGCCTGGTCTTGCAGGTACAACTCCTGACTATGAACAAAACTTTTTCTTTACTTTTTTGGAGGGAGAAAAAAAATCTCACAGATGGGTATATAAAGTAATCACAGGCTTTCAGGATGCCTCAGTGGCCTGCTACCAAGAGTTTAATCTTGGGGGCTCCACATGGTGGAAAAAAAGAGAACTGGTTCCCCAAAGTCATCCTCTGACCACTATATGTGTATCTGACCTCCATATGTGATCTTTACAAATAAAAAACAAACAAATAAATACTGAAACCTTTTTTTTTTTTAAAGAAAGTAGTTGTTTCCTTTAGGTCCTGGGACATTTCCTTGTCCTGGAATCTTCACCAAGAGAATGCATTGCAAAAGAAAATAGATGGCATACGAGAGATGGAAAATGTATTTGCTATACCAGAATTTCCTGTGTATTAAAGATGAGTAATTTTCCCTATGTATCTCTGTGTACAGAAGAAAAGAGGCCTCCGGGAGCTGATGTAACTGTATGAAAGACTAAAGAATGTGTGACAGAGAAGTCATCAAAATATTTGAAGGGAAAACAAAGAGAAGTGGCCCTTTCCATCCCGGCTCCAGTTGCTGAACAGTTGACTTAGATGAGTAACAGTAACACATCTGTATTTACACAATCTGAGGGCATGAGTTGCCAACACATAGGAAAACTCCAGGAGAAAATAGCAAACAGTCAACTGAGCTCCGGGTAAGCATCTGGTGATGTCATCCAGCAAGACTCATTGCCTGGGTTGTCCCTAGTCTGGCTCACATCTGGCAAGACTGTGCCATCTAGTGGTCTCACAACAGCTGCCTCAGATGGGAATCAGTCTAGGTTGAGAAGGGTGCCTTCCTTCTGTTTCCCACCTGTCATAATGAAAGGAGCCAGAAGCAGAACAGCCATGGCACCCTCACGTGGCTACTTTCAAGTTTCTTGGCCTAAGCTTGGAGGGCGAGCTCATGAGCATTACACAGATGCCCGATTTTCAAACTGCTGATGACATTACGCCCAAGTATCTACTTCCATGCCCCCAAATGTGCCATGGACGTGCACCAAACACTGGATGGCCCTGTAGACTCAGCCACTACGTTCTAGAACTTGCTTGCTAACACTGGATGGCCCTGTAGACTCAGCCACTACGTTCTAGAACTTGCTTGCTGAAGATAATTGTTGCCCAATTTTTCTTCTTTTTAGTAGTGTAGATGGCGAGATGCGGTGAGGATGCTGGTTCTAACACTGGGGCATGAAGGAGAATTCCCCACCTCACCGGCCATCCTTCAAGGAAGTGGAGACCAAGGCTCATCCCCAAACCCTAACATCAAACTTCGCAACTGAATGTCTAGTGATGCTTCTGCCTCTCCTTTGCTCTAGGTGGAACTATCTCACACTCTGGCCTTTGCTCAGGTCTGTGCAGGTCCCTGCTCAGCCATCTCCATTGTCAAGTAGGAGAGGGGAGCTCAGTGCCAACCAGGACACAGTAAAGAAGAAGCTAAGAGAAGGAAAACGAGAAAACAATCCCCAGCAAAGGAGGAGTTGTTAAGGTGAATCTTACAAGTTACTTTGAAACAACTGCTCCTTCCAAGAAGAATCCATAGAAACATCAATGTGCATATAAATAAATATATATATATATATGTATGTACACATATATATATACCCACACATAGTGACTAAATATATAATAACTATAAATAATAGTGCAATGATTTAGCTGGGAAGAAAGTGTGGCTTCATGAAAACCCTTAAAGCTACAGTGCTGGCATCTTTTTACAAAACTATTTAATTTATTGTGGTCTCTTATATTTCTTTCTCCCTTTTCCATCCCAATCCCTTCCAATACCCCAACACCAGACAGAAGAAAAAGGATGATAGTAGGGAGAGGGGTCATAGTTTTTCTTAGCTACTTACTTCTGGTTAGGGTTGTTGGGTTCCTTGGGGCAAGTCCAATCCTCATTTCAGGATGTCTCTAACTTCTCATCAAACTGTATCAACAGCAACCAGGAGTAGCAGGGTTGCGGGGAGCAACAGCCCTCTTCTTTCTTGGAGCCCCTGTCTCTCTCTCTCTCTCTCTCTCTCTCTCTGTGGATCTGACATTTATTCCCGCTCCAGAATCCTCAGAATTAAACAATCTGCAGCTGGCAAGAGCCCCTCTCACAGCCTGCGTGAGGCAAATAGGCTGCTGCTGTGGACAATCTGAAGCAGTCCCATATTCCACACCTGGGATTAAAACAAAACCATGTTTACATAACAAAACTGATCTTTTAAAGGCACCAGAACTTTCCACTATGCTAGAGTATCCCACATCATGTTGTTCAAAGAGATACTCCTTTTAAAACTAATAATACAAACATCATAGAAAAATGACTGCTTTAAAGTGTACAGAAGCATGGTTTCTAGTATAGCTACAGGTCCATGGGATTATCAGCTCAGATTAAGTCTAGAACACTGTCACAGCCTTAGAAGAGGTTCTATGTCCAGAGCGTTCACTCCCTCTTAGCCCCTTCCTGCTGCAGATCTTGGCCACCAGGAACCTACTTTCTATCTCTGTGGACTGTCCCATTCTGACATGTCATGTGAACGGAACCAAATTCTCCCACTGCTCAGTGGTAGAATACTTGCTGATGTATAAGGGCAAGAACTTATAAAAGAAAGCATTTAATTGGCCTTATGTTTTCAGAAGGTCAGAGTCCATATGGTAGAGCAAAGGCGTGGCAGCAGGACCAGCTGAGAGCTCACGTCTCAAACTACAAGTAGGTGGAAGAGAGAGCATACTGGGAATAGTTGAAGTATTTTAAAACCCCATCCCTTCCTCCTCCATGACTCACCTTCTCCAGCAAGGTCACACCTCCTAATCCTTCCCAAGCAATTCCACCGACTGGAAGTACTCAAACATACGGGTCTATGGGGCCATTTTCTTTCTATAATAACCAATGCTTTTTTAATTTTTAAAACATTTAAAGACATCTTAATATTATGAAGTGGTCATTGGTTATATTTATTTTTGAGTCAGGGTCACTCTATGTTGCTCCCGCTGGCATGGAGCTTACTATGTAGGCCAGGTTGGCCTCAAATTCACAGAGGTCTACCTGCCTCTGCCTCCTGAATGCTGAGATTAAAAAGCATGGGTTACCATATCTGGCTATTTTTGGGTTTTGTTTAAGATTTATATTATTCTTTATGTGCCCCATCTAAGTACTAATCAGGGTAGACCCTATCTCATTTTCAGATCAGAGGATTTTGTGTGTATTCAGGGTCTCATGCATATACGCTATTTTTATTTGCATGCATGAAGGTGAGCATGAACAAGTGTGTGTGTGTGTGTGTGTGTGTGTGTGTGTGTGTGTGTGTGTATTCGTGCCCAGAGAGTCCAGAAACAGCATTAGACTCCCTGAAGCTGGAGATGCAGGGTTCCTGACTCCAGCCCTGTTCCTCTGCGGGAGCAGCAAGTGTTTTTAGCTGCTGAGCTCTCTCTCCATCCACACTCTGCTTTGTCTCCATTTCTTTAAGAACAGCATTAATGGGAAATAAAGAGATGGCTATCTGGGGATGGAAAGCATACCCCATGTATTCAAGCTAACCACAAGTTTCACCTTACCCAGCCCACAGGAGAATAATCACAGCTGTGCACCTTCTTTCTGTGCCCTGCTGCCAGGGTGCTTTACAGAACCACAGTCTTCTTGGAGCCAGGACTGTCTTGGAAGTTCTTCCCGCTGATGTAACTGCATCTCTAATAGTCATTGCATGAATTCATCCTTCTCTAGGGACTTGCCCTCTACAAGACTTAACACTTTTCTTTCTAATTTTTACAAGGCCGTTGTTTATCTTTAAAGTGTGCTGTCTTACAGCTTTTCATAAAGTTTGAGACCGCATGACAAGTCTTAACACAATGTCAAGTTACCTACCATGCCCGGGTCTTCATTTCTTCTCTCTTTTAAGCAAACAGCTTCAGAGCTGTGCCATTTCTATAAAATCACAGCTGCTGTCCTTTTGTCGTTCTTGATGCCTTCTCCTGGGTGTAAAATACATCAGCATATGTCTTGGGGTTTCTATTACTTCAGTGAGTGAGTCGACCAAAAGCCGGTTGGGGAGCAAAGGGTTTATTTGGCTTGCAATTCCCACATCACTGTTCATCACTGAAGGAAGTCAGGACAGGAACTCAGGGCAGATACCTGAAGGCAAAAGCTGATGCAGACGCCAAAGAGGGGTACTGCCACACTAGCTTGCTCCTCATAGCTTGCTCAGCCTCCTTTCTTATAGAACCCAGGACCACCAGCCCAGCGATGGTACCACCCACAATGGGCTGGGCCCTTCCCCATTATTCACTAATTAGGAAAATGCTCTACAGGCTTGCCTACAGCTGGAACTTATGGAGGCATCTTCTCAACTGAGGATCCCTCGTCTCTGATAGCTCTAGCTTGTATCAAGTCAGTACAGTGTCCTTTTAAACAAGTCTTAAATATGAGCAAATGTATACACAATGTATTTCTTTTAATAATTGGCCCTCCAAAAAAATTTGGGGCTTTTGTGACAATAGAACACATTCCCTCAAATTGGGCTTGCTACCAGGCAGCTAAAATTTCCAACTTGTTACAAATGATCTGCTCTCATTCCACAATTCCTGGGCAGTTGATCTGGTCTTTAAAGCCTAAAGGGAATGTTTTTGTTTGAATCCCTATTACGTGTCACTTTCTTAGGTTGCAATTCTATCTTCCTAGAATTCTTTGAATCCACCCAACCATATCTTAGTTTTTGTTGTCAATCAATCACAGACTGACATGGCCTATCTAATTTCCCTCCCTCCAACCCTTGGTTCTTCTTCCTTCCTTCCTTTCTACTCTAGGCACCCACTGAGTTCAGTGCCTCACACATAATAGGCAAGTATTCTACCACTTAGCTGCATTCTGACCCCTTTTGCATTTTGATTTTGAGATGGATGTTCCCCTCAGATGCTTGGGCTAGAATCAAACTTGTTGTCCTCCATCTTGTAGCTGAGGCTACAGGGGTGAGTTGAAGCAGGTGTCTAAGCTTATCACAACAAGTTTAGCATAGGTCAGTAAAAATGTGACTTTAAATTTTTACTTGAGAGTGTTTGTAACATTCTTCATAATGTAGTGTAGAAGGGCACTCACTGACAAACACCGAGAAAACCAGAACCCAGTTTGGCCTGCAGATTCTCCCAAGTAGCTCCAACAATTAGCTTCTATTTAAAGAGCCAGGCCATTTAGGAAGTGAATCATAATATCTCACGCAAATTGACTGCAGTTGTTAGCAGCTGAGGGAAATACAGCACAGCACTGCCACAGATTATTTCTATGCTAGCAGATAGGGAAAGATTTTCCCTCCATGCTTCTTACAGAAGCTCCAAATTTTCTGAAAAGATAAAAAAATAAATCTTCACCTTCTTTGTCTTGCAACATTTTGTTGTTCACCTAGAACCATAAACATTATTAAGTTCACAAATTTCTCAATGAATTAAGTCTCTCTGACACTAAAATGCATTTCTGATTTTTCTCTGGTAGCCAGCTAGTAGACTGTAGCAACTGTGTCTTTCATTTGTTTTTAAATTTGAGTTTTAATTACATGCATGGGCAGTGAGGGCTGTGCATGTGAGTGCAGTACTCACAGAGGCCAGAAGAGGGCTTTGGAGCTGGAGTACCAGGCAGTTGTGAGCTGCTGGGAAGCAAACTCTAGTCCCCTGGAAGAGCAGCAAGCACTCTTAGTCTCAGCTATTCACCCAATCCTAGGTCATGTATTCTTTAATGTGTTCCTTTTTGCACGTTAACCCCTTCTCTTACCTTCTAAATTTCTATTTCAACTGACTACATCATGGGAAACTAGACAACTATGACACTGACAACTGTTTGACACAGACACAGCATGTCTGAAGACCTTTACTGTGAAGATCTTGTTCTCTAGAATGGGTCTGGGGTGAGTTATTTAATGCCCCTAGTTAAGAAAAAAAAAAAAGTCTCTTATGGATTGAGGCTCATGAGCTAGAAGATGTGCACATATCTGAGCATCCACCCAGTGAGTCATTCTTGTGTTTCATAGGAGCTGTGTACAAATCTCATTTTCTCCTTTACAGAACTTGTGGGTAGATTGTTGCAGCTCTGCAAGTCAAACCAAGACGTGTGAGCCACTTCCATACTTTATTAGATAACAAGGCTAGGGTTTTTGTTTGTTTATTTGTTTTGCTTTTTGTTGTTGTTACCGTTGTTTTTTTTGTTTGTTTCTTTGGTGTTTGACACAGGTTTGTTGTTGTTGTTGTTGTGTTTGTTTTTGTAGTCCTGGACCACCTGGAACCCACTAGGTAAACCAGGATGGCCTCTAACATGCCTGATTCTGCCTCCAAGATTATACATGTGCCCTTCTGATTTTTTATACCTAGAAAATGTGTGTGTGTTTGTGTGTGTGTACGTGTGTGTGTGTGTGTGTGTGTGTGTGTGTGTGTGTGTGTGTTGTATGTGGAGGCCAGATGTTGACATCTGGAGCCTTTTGCTACCATCCCTCCACCTTACCTTTAAGATGGGTTCTCACTGAACCAGGGGTTCACCAGTTGGGGACATTGGCTGGCCACAGAAAGGCAAGCGTCCACCTGTCTCCACCCCCTGGCACTAGGATTAGCACCATGCCCAGCTTTAATGTGTTCTCTGGGGATCCCAACTTGGGTCCTCATGTTTGTGCAGCAGGCAGGTCACTGACTGAGCTATCTCCCTCCCCTCACCCCCCCATACCCACCCTGGTGTCCCCCCCACCCCCCACCCCCATCCCCTGGCCTTATCTGAAGCAAGTTCTCTTAATTTGTACCCCATGGTTAAGTAAGTGGGATTGAGCTTTATCTGGCTGATAGACTCAGCTTCCCAGAGTGTGACCAGCATATTATCATTGCAGTTGTTCCGACTTTAACATATCTTTCAACACAATTTTATGTTCACCCGCAACAAATTCCTTATCTGATCTATTGTGCTTTGTGGCTGTAGCTCATTAGAATAAGCTGTGTTTCAAAAATCCCAATGACTCTGACTTCCTCTTGGCATAGCCATTTATTTCCTTGTCCTTTACCATCAAGGATGATTATGCCAATTCTGTTTCTTAGGAACAGACCTGGGATCATTGTACGGAGTAAGAATTGTTTGCAGCATCTCCAGTGTTCCTGTCCCCACTACGATGGCCACGTCTAAATACAAGTGGTGCTGCACAGCTGCACAGTGTCACATTATTGAAGCTCAAAATTTAGTCTCTCTCTCTCTCTCTCTCTCTCTCTCTCTCTCTCTCTCTCTCTCTGTTGTATATATGTATGCATGTGTGTATACATGAGTGTGCTCGTAGAACCCAGAGAGCAACAAGTGTCTTCCTCAGTTGCTTTCCAGATTTTTTGGGACACACTCTTGCTCTTTTACTGAACCTGGAGCTACTCAGGTGGGCAAGCCAGTTAGCTCCAAGGGATCTATTCACCACCCAACATGCCAGCATTAGGGTTGTAGACATGTACCACTCTACCCAGATTTCATGTCGGTGCTGTGAATCTGAACTGAGGGCACCCTCAACAGTAATCTTCCTGAGACTTTAAGTGAACAGTGAGGGCAGACAAGATGATGTTAGCCAAATCAAGACTATATTTGGAGCCAGGCAGTGGTGGCACACGCCTTTAATTCCAGCACTTGGGAGGCAGAGGCAGATGGATCTCTGTGAGTTCGAGGCTAGCCTGGTCTACAAAGTGAATCCACGACAGTCAAGGCTACACAGAGAGACCTTGTCTCGAAAAACAAAAAACAAACAAACAAAAGACTATATTTGAATTTCTGAGATGGAAGAGACTGAGAGCTTAGTAAAGAACCAACATCAGAGTGGTTGCCTGCATCCACCCTTGACACGATCTGGATTTCTGTAATCAGTAGGATCCTGGCCTGTGTTGACCTAATAGCTTTAAATTCATATTTGCTTTCTAATTTTCAAATATGATAATGAGTCCTCACTTCAAGTCTCCATCTGAGAAACCATTTCATAAGCTGTGGATACCACAGTGGATAATTAAGCCAGTGAGCCTCAGAATCTCTCCTTCCTTACCCACCTGTTGGTGAAGATAGACTTGGGAGCTGTTTGGCACATATCTCAGTTTAAGTTTTTTTAAAAATAATGAATCATAGAAATATGGCTTAAAAGGGAAAATGGAATTTTAAGTTCTGTTTGTATGAAAAGCTTGGAGTTATTTTAGCCCCATGAGATAATTTATCATCCTGAAGTGAGCCATTTATCTCAATGGCTGTGATCTATAGCCTGTGCCAGGACCTGAATGTGGTGCGCCATGAGAAAATTGGCCGTGGCTTCAGGTTTATGAGCTGAAGAGTAAACAGTAAAGTACTCTTTAGAAAAGCCTCTCCACACTCAGGACTGCTTTCAAGAGATGTTCTGTTTGGCTAGCTCAGTGCAGTGTGATGGCTTGGAATTAACGTCTATGAATTTGCACTCAAGTGCTAAAGGTGTGTGCCTCAACACAAGCAGTCTTCCTTACTTTATGGTCTTTTCTGCAATCTGTTTGTTTGTTTTAATTATTTTTCAGTAGTGTCAACTGCTTTAAATATTTTCAAATGTAGATATTTAAGAAATTAAAGAAAACTGAAGATAAGATTCAATGATAAAGACCTTATCTTCCATACATAAGTGAAGCTGTACATTCAATTCCTACTGTGTAAACACACACACACACACACACACACACACACACACACACACACACAGTGGGGTGAGCTGTAATCTTAGTGCTTAGCTGAAGCAGGAGGGTTGCCATAAGTTTGATGCTATGTAGTAAATTCCAGGCCAGTTTGGATTGCAGAGTAAAAATTCTCAAAGCAAGTACAACTATAAAAGAAAAAGGAATGAAGGAGAGCAAGGAGGGAAAGAAGTTCCAGAAGGATGTTGCACCATTCAACAAGGACATTTGCTCAATTATGTTCATAGAAGCTTTATTCATAATAGATAGAATCTGGAAACAACAGGGATGTCCCTCAGCCGAAGAATGCATAAAGAAACCGTGGCACATCTTCACAATAGAATACTACTCAGCTATTAAAAACAAGGAAATCTTGAAGTTTGCAGGCAAATGGATGGAACTAGAAAGGATCATGCTGAGTGAGGTAACCCAGACCTAGAAAGACACGTATGGTATATGTTAACCTATAAGTGGATATAATACAGGATAACCATACTCCAATAAACAGACCTAAAAAAGCTAAGTAACAAGGAGGGCCCTAGGGAGAATGATAAATTCTCATTCAGAAGGGCAAATAGAATAGATACTGGAAGCAGTTGAGGAGAAGGAACAGGACAGGAGCCTGTCATAAAGGTCCTCTGAAAGACTCCACCTAGCAGGGGATCAAAGCAGATGCTGAGACTCACAGCCAAATTTCAAGGTGGAGTCTTATGGAAGAGTTGGGGTATAGAAAGACCTGAAGAGAGGGGACAGGAGCTCCACAAGGAGATGAATGGAGCCAACAAATCCAGGCAGAGGAGGGGGTGCTGCAGAGACTGATGCACCAATCAAAGACCATGCATGGTGAGGACCTAGACCCTCAGCTCAGATGTAGTAGATAGGCAGCACAGTCTCCTTGTGGATTCCATAATATGAGGAGTAGGGGGGCTACTTCTGACATGGACTCTGGTGTCCACTCATGGATCACTTCCCCCCTGGTGGGGTGGCCTTGCCAGGCCACAGAGGAAGAGGATACAGGCAGTCCAGATGAGACTTGATAGGCTGGGGTCAGGTGTTAGGAGAGGAGGAGGCTTCCCCTTTCTGAGGACCAGGGGAGCAGGGAGGGGGATGAGGGAAGAAAGATAGGGCTGGGAGGTGATTAGGGAGGGGGCTACAATAGGGGTGAGAGAGAGAGAGAGAGAGAGAGAGAGAGAGAGAGAGAGAGAGAGACAGACAGACAGACAGACAGACAGACAGACAGACAGACAGAGACAGAGACGGAGACAGAGACAGAGAAATTTCATGTATTTAACAAATAGCAGATTACATCTAGTGCGGGCCTGTGGCCATTGGGCATGTCTTTGGCTGTGAAGGCTTGACAGATGAAAGCTATTGTCCATCCGCTTTGATTTTCACACCCTGCATTAGTTTTAATTAATGGACATCCTGCCTCTTTTAAGCTGTATTTTTGCCCCAGCTTCTTTCTCCCTAACAATTTTCCCTTCATAGGTCACTGCCAGGGTTCATGCTGGCTCTGGTTTAGTTTCTGCCTTTAAGCTAGGAAACTCTGAGAACCACTTTCAATGTGGGAAAAAAAAATCAGACACAGATGAAAATTTGGCAGAAGCCAAATCACTTCATCCCCTTGGCCCTTAATTAAGGGAGTTGCAGAAGTGTTAATTTAATTACATTTAAACACCTCATTGAAAGTCAGAAGTCCACTAGCTTCAGGCACACAACACATCTGTGATATGAGTCCAAAGACCACGTTTCAATTTTATAAAACAAATACTCTGTTTGGAGTTTTAGATTTTAATATAGTCCTGGTTTATTTCACTGGGTTCACTACATAGTTTCTAACACTATAAATACTTGTGAAGCATGGCCTCTATTTTTATTATTTAACAAATTACCACTATACTTACTAAAATATATTATTCATTCAGCCCCTAGCCACAGACATGAGGTACTTTCATGGTGCACATACATACATGTAGGCAAAAGATCAGGACACACAAAATAAGAAAATCTCTAAGGAAAGTAATCAAAAAAAGACTTTGGTAGAGGGTCGGCGAGATGGCTCAGTCAGTAAAGTATGTGTCACAAAGGCATGGGGAACTGAGTGCAGCACGCATGTGAGCATCTAAATGTGACACTGTGCGCCTGTAACCCTAGCAGGGGAGGACTTAGCAAAGATAAGCCCATCCCTACAAGTCCTTGTCCTGCCACCCTAGCTGAATCAATGTGCCCCAGGTTCAGTGAGGGACCCTGCCTCAAAGTAATAAGGTGGAGAGTTACAGAAGAAAGCATCTTATGTTGACTTCTAACTGCTATATGCATGTGTACACTTGTGCAGATGCACCCTAGTGCACACACACACACACACACACACACACACACACATAGAAAGAGAGGAGAGAGAATGATAACACACACACACACACACACACACACACACACACACACACACACACA
>OU015750.1:103314749-103332295 GCA_907169655.1 Acomys percivali | reverse complement strand
ACACACACACACACACACACACACACACACACACACACACACACACATACAGCAGGGCCATTCTCTTTAGCAGTCGTGTTTGTTGTGCTACTTTGACAGTTTAGCATCTCGCCCCCATTCCTCACCTGAACCCCAAGTCTCCATCAGAGGAACTCTTTATGAGCTATCTAATCCCCAGTGTCTCCCAGAGGGGGCACGGGGCTCGAGAGGCTGAACTCAGCCCTACCCCATTTCATATTTGCATTGCTCTAGCACCTCAGTAGAGAAGAAGTTTGTGAGTACATGGCCATCGCTCTGAGGCCGGACAGCATGGTAAACCTCTCGAGAGAGCAGCGGAGAGTCTGGTGTCTGCTTACTCATGTTTAATCATCCCATCAGCCTGGAAAGCAGCAGTATGCACACAGAGGGAGTGCATCTCAAGACTACCAAGCCTGGGCTTTCTTTACTTCCGACTGCCCACCCTCAAGGGACAGGCTGTTACCGAGGAGAGCAAACACAGCAGCTTTTGTGACCGAGCTATTACAAGTGAGTTTCCAGGGAGAATTTCAGCTGGCAGAAGCATGTTACTGACCACTACAGGTTTCCTGGGCTTGTTGTCACATCAGAGTTACCTTTCTGAGGAACACAGCTCTAGATAAACAATCCCCAAATGACCCCTAGTTGGAAACTCGGCCGAAACTTTCCCGCTAAAGCCACTCTTGGTCTCAGTGTCTCCCTTGGGCCTGCCGGCCAGCCACGTACCTGCAGTGCAGCCAGGAGGATGCCACAGGCGATGGACACGCTGATCTCATTGTAGTAGTGGACCTTTTTCTTCCCATTTGCAGCAAAACCGTGGACTTGTTTGAAAACAAGAATCAGAACCGGGGCAGTGTCCAAGTATTCCTTAACCCAATTAGTTCTGCAGGGATGCGGTAAAAAGAATATTCAGAGAATATTTCCTCTAAATTTTTGGGTTCCTCCCCTTTAAAAAAAAACTACTTTAGCTTATATATGATTTAAAAAAAAAAAGATTCATTTATTTATTATGTATACAGTCCTCTGCCTGCATGTACACCTGCAGGCCAGAAGGGGGTATCAGATCACATTATAGATAGTGGTGAGTCACCATGTGGTTGCTGGGATTTGAGCTCAGGACCTCAGGAAGAGCCGTCAGTGCTCTTAACCTCTGAGACATCTCTCCAACCCCTTATTTATGATTTTTAAATGTTTCTATTTAGATTGAAAAAGATTAGATTTTTAATTATTTTGCTACATTATCTTTTTCTATAAGATTAATGAAGTTGATAAGCATACATTAGTGTGTGCCCAGCATGGAAAAGCATGCAAAATGCTGAAAGAGACAGAAAGATCCTATAGTCTTAGACCACCAAGCTGATGGTCAGCAAAGTGAAGCCTGCTGAGTGCTACTAAAGAATTAAATAAGAAATGCATTGGACCACTATGAAAGCAAAGTGTTGATTTGAAAAAGAACAGTGGAAGCCACAAAAAAATGCCATCCAGTTGGGCAATGATGAAGAGAAGGGGGCAGGGCTTAGAAAGTGTCCCAGGAAGAATGAATGAATGAATATAGCCACTCAGGAAAGGGGCTGTGTGGCAGGCCAGGATGGAGGGCATGCCAGGGACATGGGTAGTATGGGAGGTACATGCAGATTTGGCAGGGTCTTGGCCCTAATATGGTAGGTGATGGATGGTTTGTTTACCTTGTACCACTGAGCCGAAGCATCATGTGATCAGATCCACTTCAGAAATGTGTGTTGTGTTGGGGAGAATGCTATCACCAAGAGTGGCATTTGAAGTACCAACTACAAAGTCATCTTAGTGGGAGGGGAACCAGACACAGGACCATGGCCAATGGCCCAGGCAGGAGGGTAGTTAAATGTGGCCCAAGCTGGGAAGAACTGAGGGAAGAGGTAAGGGTTATAGGCGGGCAGAGCAAAGAAAGAAGCCTATGAAAGAGACAGCATCCATGGCAACGGGAATTAACAGATGGTAGAAGAACAGGAAGAAATCCTAGCGGTGGAGAGAGGCAGGGCACTTCTGAGGGAGCAGGTGGTCATTCCTGTGGATGCTGGTGATAACTTGACATTATTTGCTTTCCAACTCTAATCACATCTTCCTTGATTCCATTACTCTCCCTCCCCCCCCCCCACATCCATGCTGAAACTTCATTCTAGAGCAGATACCGAAAAGAGAGCTATAGGCCCATAGAGTCATCTATTACAAATTGCTGCCTTTCCCCCATGGGGTATCATATGTAATGCATTGTAAGAAATGGCTACTATTCATTTTAATGGTTTAGCCTGGTTACGCTTCACCATTTTAAAACACAGTAGAAAGGCACATTCTGCTGCTGATCTCAAGCCATCGCTCTCAGGGCTCTTCGCTCTCACCTCTAACAGCTTAGCCCCACTGGTTAGTATGTTTTCCATGTCACACACAGAGAGAGAACAGTCATTATTTAGATCAGCTCTGGAGCCAGGAGTAGCTGGTTACATCCACGCTGCTGCTTCCCTGTGCACGGCCATTGTGAGGGTGACGTAAGTTAAAATGTGCAACGTGGCTTTTACTAATACAAGCGTCACACTTAGAGATCACAGAAATGCCAACATAAGAGGGTCCCTTTTAATCGCCCCCTGGACTAGCTAGATTTCTAGCATTCGGCAGAACACGCGCTGCCTTCAGGCCATGAGCAGGCCAACAGCTGTGCTCCATCATGTGGCCAGGAGGAGCTGAAAGCTGCCAAGAGGCTGAGCCTGTGCCCCCAGGCTGCATTCTGCTATGTCAATTGTATTATGTTTTGGACGTTCTCATAACAAGATTCTGAACATATTCCTAATGTTTAAAATTAACTTTAAATTTTATTTATTTTTTAAAATTTCATGTGTATGGGTGTTTTGTATGCATTAAGTATGTGTGCCATGTGCATATCTGGTACCCAGGGAAGCCAAAAGAGGACATTGGATCCTCTGGGACCATACCACTGTGGGCTGTCATGTGGGTGCTGGGACCCAAACTCAGGTCTTCTGTAAGAGCAGCAAGGGCTCTTAACCACCTAGTCCTTTCTCCAGACCTGAATAGGTTTTAAACGTGTGTAAAATATGTATTGAGAAGAGGTAAACGATGCAGTTTTTAAAAATTTGAAGAAGATTAAGCCATTTGCCTATGTTCTAAGGCAAGTTGATAATTCAAAAAATATTTTCATACTTACTTTGCCTAAGCATACTTTATCACTGATCTTTTTTTTTTTAGTTTCACTTAATTCAATTTTACACTAATTTATTAGGACCTCACATTAGAGCGAATAAAAGGACTGCAAGGAACAAGGACTGCTGAAGGGAGCACTGGTATGTTCAGATCTGGATAGACGGCTCTCCAAGCTCAGTAAAGTTAGAAAAGTAAGTTGGATCCACGTTATATATTGAAAATACCAGCTATGAGCTTCAAAGGCAGCTGAAAACCTGTGACTGGGCACATTGTTCATTCGCTATTCTCTGTCTCTCTGTCTCTCTCTCTCTGTCTCTCTGTTTCTCTCTCTGTCTCTCTGTCTCTGTCTGTGTCTCTGTCTCTGTCTCCGTCTCCATCTCCCTCTCTCTGTCTCTGTCTCTGTCTCTGTCTCTCTCTCTCTCTCTGTGTTATGTATGTAGTGTGTGTATGTGTGTGCACATATTGTTGGTTAAGCAGCTCTGTAAGTTAATTGTATTCTCAGGAGGAATTTGATTTTAGGTTTCTAAACAAAAAAGTCTGTGACATGGCAAGCAAAGTAAGCTAATAATTAAAATGCTGCGCAGTGATAGCTGTTTCATGTGTGTGGAAGGTGTATGTATGGACAATGATGGGATGAGAAAATTCCTAGATGAGAGAACAATTGATTCTGGCTCAGTGATTGGCAGCAAGAAGGATGACAATTTCTGAAGGTTCTGTGTCCAACTATAGTCTAGTGTCCCACTAACTACAGAGCCCACCTTGACCTGTACTCATTCATGTTTTTCATGGATATATGTTGAGTTATAGTTTCATTGTTAATGCTCCACACTTATCTGAGAGCACAGTTTGATGTTATGCAGTCTATAATCCATTAGTTCCAATACAGCATAAATATCTTAAGAGAAAATCATCTCTCATAATAGTAGCATCCTTTTTGTGATAATGGCATCCTTTCACGATAACAGCATCCTTTTGCTAGCAGGGTTAAGAGGACCACATCTCCTTATTCTCGCTTTCATTCCTAGACGTCCCGTCAAATCTCCAAGCTTCTTGTCCCATCATTCTTTCCCAGGCCCCTGTCGCTGTGGAGTGTCAGATGGCAGGTGACAGAGCCACCCACAGTAGGCCACTGCTGGAGATAGAGGTTTTAGGCCTTTCTGCACTCTTCTGAGAACTTGTGGCCTCTAAGAGGTGGGAGCCAATACCCATACACCTTGACCATCACTTACTCCCTGTCACCCTGATTTCCACCCTGTTTTTTTTTTAATAGAGGGGCCCACAGTCCTAATGTTTCTTTGATAGTGCAGACCTACAAAGTGTGCCCTTATATAAAACCTATGCAGTAACACAGGCCTACTAAGTGTGCCCTTACCTAAAACCCATGCAGTAACATGGTTTGGAAGGTCCTATCACTGTAGCAAAACATGATTTGCTTCATTTAAGATCTTAAAAATCATGTCACAGTCTTAAGTTCAGGACTGGTGGAGAGTGAAGTAATTCTTCACTTTTAGCTAAGAAGCAATTGTTTCTGGACTGAAGAGATGGCTGAGCAGTTAAGAGCACTTTCTGCTATTCTAGGGGACCCAAGTTCAGTTTCCAGCAACCACACCAGGCAGTTATTAAGTGCCTGTAAATTCAGCCCCATACCTCTGGCTTCTATAGAATCCTGCACATACATACCCCCTGCATAACACACACACACACACACACACACACACACACACACTTATATTACAATATAAACTAAATCTATAAACACTTTAAAAATAATTAAAAGGGACAGGTACTTGGATCAGAGCCTTTATAGACACCAGGTCTGACTTTTCACAAACACTTAAAAAGAAGAAGAAGAAGAAGAAGAAGAAGAAGAAGAAGAAGAAGAAGAAGAAGAAGAAGAAGAAGAAGAAGAAGAAACAAAACAGAGATAAGGGGAAACTTGATCTGCGCAGTCTGCATGCATGCTCTGAAATACCACACGAAAGACGTATTAATATGAACACCTAATACGCCACCAAACTAAGATGATTAATACAAAACATTTTAAATCCCTTGAACCCAGGTCCCACAGTAATTCCATCAGGTCTGTACCTCAGTTTCTTCAGGTCTGAGACCCATCGGTCTCCCATCCTTTTCATGTAATTTATCTCTTCCTCCTCCTCAATGATCTCACGGATCTTATGCTTTATGTCTGCGTCCTTTACCACCACAAAGGTCCAGGGCTCTGTGTGTGCCCCACTTGGAGCCGTCCCTGTTGCCCGTTAAATGAAAACAAGCATAAGGCTTCAGAGGAACATACAACTGTTCGTTAAGAGGAAATACAATAGCAGGTATCAGCCGGTCGTGGTGGCACACATCCGTAATCCCAGCACTCGGGAGGCAGAGGCAGGCAGATCTCTGTTGAGTTCGAGGCCAGCCTGGTTTACAAAGTGAGTCCAGGACAGCCAAGGCTACACAGAGAAAGCCTGTCTTGAAACAAACAAAACAAAACATATGATAGCAGGTATTGTAGTGATATGTGTCCGTAATCCCATCTGGCAATTGGAAGGCTAAGGCAGGAGGATCATACTTTGAAGTAATACCTTATGCCAAAAAGTGATAGAAGGGGGAGGAAAAGCAGGCAGAGAAAGAGGAGGGAGGAGGAGGAGGGGGAGGAGGAGGGAGAGGAGGAGGGAGAGGAGGAGGGGCATAAGAAGAGGAGGAGGGGGAGAAGGAGGGGGAGGAGGAGGGTGAAGAAGAAGAGGAGGAGGGGGAGGAGGAGGAAGAAGAAGAGGAGGAGGAGGAGGAAGAGGAAGAGGAAGAAGAAGAAGAAGAAGAAGAAGAAGAAGAAGAAGAAGAAGAAGAAGAAGAAGAAGAAGAAGAATTAGAAGAATTTTACCTTAACTTAAATACATACACTCACAGGGTAAGGAGTAGTGACTGTTGCCACTAAGGTAAAGAATACAACTATCCAAGACATTTGTATTCTTGACTGAAATAAAATATTCGTGATGCCCTTTGAATTAAAGATGGATCTCATGATGTTAAGTGTGGCTTAGAGGGGAGTACAGGCAATCAGAGCGGAGTGTGTGACATCACTGTTCTTAGCTTCCCTTGAGTGGAGATATTAATTTACATTTAAAGTGAATTTATCTTGCTTTACAGATCCACATAAGTAAACCTTGCTACTTTTCTAGCTCAGCCAATTACTATATTAGAGTGTCAGGAAGTTTGTTTCCTGGAAGATAAGCATATAAATGTGAATGAAGTGTGGAGGAAGGGACCTACCTGTTCTAAGGAGCGAGAGGTGTTTCTCCTGCAATGTATGATAACATATTCAGAATTTTTTAGATTTAAACAAAAGTTCACAAAATGTACTGACGTCAGAAGTTTTAAACTGTCATCACTTCTGTTTTTGAAAGAATAAAGTATCAAAATGTAGCGAGTAGAAACCCATGTTTCTGTCAGTCACTAACAGTGGAAACCTTCATGAATGTGCCATTCCTGCTTTGTCTGCGTGTCTGGACTTCATCGCTGTTTCAGTGCTGTGGCTGACACAACATCCGCAAATGCTGACATTCTCCAAGGCTCTGCATTCAGTTACTAACCTGCGGCTCTGATGACGTTATCAATGACTTCCGTTGGCACTTGCTCGCTGCTGATGAACCTGACTGAGCGTCTCTTATTGAGGAGCTCATAGAACTCCTGAGACCTTGTCTTCATTTCTTGCTCTGGGTACCGGGTGTGAGCGAACGGGATGTGCTCCACACTCTCCTCTGACTCTTGCCATTCGTCAGCATCTACAAATGAGAGCCAAAGAGCAACAAATTCAGCTACTTCCCTGGTCATAAGGTCACTGGCAAGGGAGGTGGGGAACGGAATAAAGTTCAAAAAAAATCTATGTGGTTATGTAAGGTCAAATTAATCAACCAATTTTTTTCTAAAAAGGGAAAAATATTCAAAATTAAATCTCCAGAATCCTGACCACTGATCATGACCATTCTTCAAGTTCTAGACCTGTTACAAATCAAAACGAAAGAGATTTTTTTTTTGCCTACAAAAAAATAACAAATGGTAGAGTAGGTTATTTGACACAGTCTCCCACTCAGGTCACCAAATAAGGTGGTTTTGTCTTTGTCAAAGCACTGGGCTGGCAACCCAACAAGCAATTTCAAAGCCAAAAGCAAAGGGAAAATAGGAACCTAGAGAGGGGAGCGCAGGAGTTCACACTCCCTGCTTGCACCTGATGGCTCCTACAAGTTCAGTCGCCATTTTCTGATCCATGAGCATCAAGGACAAGCAAAACCAAAGCCCACACTGCGATACAATAGGAAGTTGAATCAGTTGGGAAAGTGTGAATTATAAACAAGTCATCCTTCAGGGGCCTATGACGTTTTTGGTAAGTTCTTCCTCTAGCATGGTGTTTCTTTTTGGAAGCACCACAGTTGTCCAGCAGAAGCAAATGATAATATGTAAAGAATTTAGCAACAACTTCCAGTAATTCACCAAGGAAATCCTGCACACGGAGGAACCAAATATCTTGAGCAAAATTAGTAAAATCAATGTTTAGCAATAAAATCAGATGCCCCAGGGCTCCAAGAATTCACAGGTGCAGAAGAAGAAACAGCTGTAACACTGTGCTCAGAGATTGAAAAAAAAAAAAAGATATATAATTCTCCAGTGTATTACTGAAGAAAGAATAAAAGACAACATAGCAGAGATGGAAAATAGAACTTCTGAAAAATAATAGAATTATTTAGATCAAATTGCCTAAATAAGAGCTAAGTGGGAGGGAAATTAGAAAAATAAGAGGCGAGACTAGAGCAAAGATCAAAAGACTGAAAAACAAAGAAGATCAAGAAAACCCAGAGCCATTTTCTTTAGGACCATGAAGAAAAGCAAAGAAATCAATAAGTTTCAGAGTTGAAGTGGCTTCTGTAGAGTGGGATGAGGCTGTTTGCAGAGAATACCAAAAGGCAGGCCTACAAAGTGTATCTGAAAAGGCCTTTAGGAGGAAGAGAGCATAGCTAGCCAGTCGCAATGAGTGGCAGGGACCCGGAGGCAGCATGGAGAATCAAATGTGGCTGCTCTGCACAGGTAAGTCAGAACACAGAAGAACGTGGGAGCCCAGGGGGCCAGAAGTGCATGGCCCCTTAGTTTCCTTGATGTTCTCAAAAATCATTTAAAGGTATCAGTCTTCCAAAGGAGATATCTCTCTCTCTCTCTCTCTCTCTCTCTCTCTCTCTCTCTCTCTCTCCCTCTCTCTCTCTCTCTCTCTCTCTCTCTCTCTCTCTCTCTCTCTCTGAACAACCTTGGATTTCATTCATCTTTTTTTGGAGATAGTTTGTCTCTACTGGCCTGGAGCATACCACCGTAGGCTGTGGTGGCTTTAGCAAGCTTCATGGATCTATCTGTTCCTACTTTGCCAGCTCATTCATACCACAGTACCTAACCCTCAGACCATTTTTTGACTTATTATTGTTTGTTTGTTTGTCTGGTCCATTGCTTATTGGCTAGTTGGTTGGCTGTGGGTTCTTTTGTTTGCTTGTTTTGTCTCTCATAGGGCAAGCTTGGCTGACACATGAGTTACATACATTGGCTGTAGGAAGCAAAGTGTGAAAAGCAAGCCAAATCTCTATACCAGGCTGGCCTTGAACTCAGATCTGTTTGCCTCTGTCTGATGGATTAAAGGTGTGTTTGTATTCCAGCCAGATCACACAGATCTAGAAGGTCTTTGGATGTGATCTCTTGCCAGAGCAGCCATGTTCTGAATTAAAATTCCTCTTCAGGGTCCTTCTTGGGTTTATAGTTTCGGGACTTGGGTAGTGGTAGACCATTTTCTGAGATAAGGAAGATTGGAAAAGGATCCATTTGGGGATCACAGGGCCTTAAGGTTGCAACAGTAATCAATAGTCTGTTGACATTAAAGGTACCTGTGAGTAGAGACATCTGTTGTGTTATAAATGCCTGAGCCCAGAGGCCAGATGCCACTTTAGAAGCACTGGCTTGAAGAGGAGAGCAATCACGAGAGACTCAGAGACAAAAGCAAGAGAGTAGAAGAGCCAGCCCTGAGAGAGTACAGAAGAATCTCAGCACAGGATTATTTCTACATATCTATATTACATGTGCACCTGGGGTGACCTGTGTGTTGGAGGAGAGAGACAAGAAATGCTCACCAGAAAGAGATTGGCTTCAGAGATGAGAAACCCAGCAGCAGTGTTCATGGTACCATATCAACTCTCAGCTGTTTGTGAGGAAATGTGTCCGGTGGTTTGGGACCGGTTAGAACTATGGCTCTCAGCCTGTGTGTAGTGGACCTCTTTAGGGGAAGGGTCTAATGACCCTTTCATGGGTCTTGCATATCAAATATCCTGCCTATCAGATATTTACATTGTAATTCATAGCAGGAGCTAAATGACAGTTGTGAAGTAGCAATGAAATAAGTTTACAGCTGGAGGGGGGCACAGCATGAGAAACTGTATTAAAGGGTCACAACCTTAGGAAGGCTAAGAAGCACTGAACTAGAAGGAAATAGGTGTGAAGGAGAGAGGCATCACACACATGTAGCTAGCAATCAGTTCTGAACAGCCCTGAGCGTTGTCAGGTGTCCACACACACTTCTCACAATGGCGACACTTTCCAACCATGTAAGGTTGGTTCCAAAACCCGACAAGTTATCCACTCTTTTTTTTTTTTAAAGATCTTTTTATATATACACTGTTCTGCCTGCATGTATGCCTACATGCCAGAAGAGGGCACCAGATCTCATTATAGATGGTTGTGAGCCACCATCTGGTTGCTGGGAATTGAACTCAGGACCCTTAGAAGAGCAGCCAGTGCTCTTAACCTCTGAGCTATCTCTCCAGCCCTAAGTTACCCACTTTTAAGACCCAGTCATATTTGCATAATCTATAGGTAACTCAGAAGCATAGCTGGCTTCCAAATCCAAGATACTCTCCTGATGTGGCACCAAGGAGCTGCTGGAGGCTTCCCAGTGCTAGCTCTTACCTCTGACCAAGTCAAACAAAGACCTCATCACATCCACTGGGATCATCCCAAGTGACTCCCCCAGGCTATGCACTGTAGGGACACCCAGCCTGTTCCTCTGGGATAGACAGAAGGTACCCACTCTGTCTGGAGGATGAGGCAGAACAGAGGGTCTTTGTTGGGTGGAGGTGCGGCATCCAGCCTAGGAGCTCAGCAACCTCCTGCAGAGATGCAGTGGAGAGCTAGCCTGGACCTCTAGAAACAAGCTGCGCCACTCCTCTCTGCTCTTGAACTCCTGACTGCTCCCAGGAATGTCGCCTTGGAAGGGAAAGAAAACTAACTCTCAAACTCTGTTTTCCTGCCTCCCTTGTTCTAGGCTTTTCTGTGTGTGGGAGAGGCTACCCAGCAAACAGCTCTATGCTTGGACCCTGGCAGCAGACTGCCAGAGTTCTACCTGCTTAGGTGAACGGGGTCCTACTAGAGCCTCAGTCTCCTGCAGTGGGGGATAGTGATGATGCCTACCTCATTGAATTACCGTGAAAATGAAGGAGCCTTCTCCACACACAACAGGGCACCATCTGGCTCTGCTGCAGGCTTTGTGAGAGTGTGCTGTGGTCCCCAAGGCTCTTTGACCGTGTCATCCTCTTTTTATAGTACATCTGTCCATTACATTTCTCTTATCTTTGGGCGTCTCCCCAGTTCTGACCTCACCCTTCTCTCTCGCAGTACCCACTTGGTGACGACATCAGCTCTCTAGCTCCGAGTGCCCCCTCAAGCTGATGCTGTTCTGGCCAGAGTCTCTCATCCAACATCACCAATGTCTTAAAGCCTGCACACCCTCCCAGCTCCCCGCCCCTAAACTGGATGCTCCCACCCCTGCCCATTGATGACAGTGTCCCTACCACTCCCTCTTTCTTCCCTAATATCTAAAACCCAATGCATTTCACAGTAACTCTGTCATCCACTGCTCTCCCACCACAGCACCGTGCTTCACCAAAGCTTAGAGCAGACATCTGTGTTAAGGGAAGTGCTTTCTTGTGTTAAGAGGAGTGCTTCCCAAGTGGGACCAGACAGTCCACTATTTACGTTGTCTGACTTAGAAGTTTTGAGCTTTACGATGGAGCGTCACAAAAACACAGCCATAAGACCATCTTGTGTCTCACTTTCAGCGGAATACTTGACAAACCACATGGGATTCAGTGTTTGATTGTGAGGTAGACTCTGTGTTACTTGATTTGTCTCACTGTTGGCTGTGGCAGGATTCTGCACAGGCTTCAGGATGTCTGGCTAAGCTGTGGTGCTTGGCAGGCTAGCTGTGGCAAGTGCATTTTTGCTAGTGTTATTTTTATATAACTGTGCTTCTCTGTTTCTCCCTTAACCTGGCTATCACACAAATAATTGAAATTCTTTCATAACTGTTTAATAATAAGCTTTAAAGCACAATAACTGAGCATTGGTTACTCTATTCTTAACCCTCTAAGCTAATTTGGTTTTCTCCCAGCAATACTTGTACTTTGTAGCTTTCCTGTTCCAGCTCCTTTCTCCTGATGTTTCCTGGACCTCTCCAATGGCTGAGTCCCCTGCTGAATCCCCTACTTCCTCTTCTAACTCCTCCTCCCCTGGCTGCCAGGAAGTCCAGCTCTATTTCCTTCTTGCTCATTGATTGGCTGGAAACTGCATTATTGGCATACAGAGGGACAATTGGGAGCTGAGTGCATATAACACTGAGACAGGAGTTTCTCAGAACAAGGTTTACAACCAGATATGGGGGATACAGAAACTGGCATTTGAATTACACAAAAGCCTTATGCCTATGCATTTTCAACTCACAGTATTCTTAATTTGCCACAGGCTTTGCAGGACATAACATCATTGCACAGTGAGGCACGGCCATACAGCTGGCATTCTGAATAGGGTGTCTTTCATCACATGACAATTAGATGTAGTCCTCCCGAGAAACTCTCTGACTTGATGAGGCTTGTGCATGTACTCAGCAGAACTGCTAACTCCCAATGTCAAAGGATGGCAAGACCCTAGTCCTGAGATTAGGGTAATCCTACACACACACACACACACACACACGTACACATGCATGCATGTGCATACACATATACACACATGAACACACACAGAAACACATGTACACATGTACATATATGTACACATGCATATAGACACATGTACAAGTGCATATATGTGGACATGTATGCATGCATGCATGTACACACACATACATACACACACACACACACACACACACATCAGGAAGCCTCTTGGGAGTGAAGACTCACTGAAAATTAAACAGCTTCTTCCAAATAGAATCTATTTCTCACACCCAGCTCAGGCAATATGTCTCAAGTGCAGACTGCTCGTGACTCTACATGAACCCCCTTATCTCTTTGCCTTCTTTATCACTTCATCTTTCTAGTACAGTGGTTCTCAACCTATGGGTCGAGACTCCTTTGGGGGAGCTTCATAGATTAGATATCCTGCATATCTGATATTTATATTACAATTCATAACAGTAGCAAAGTTACAGTTACGAAGTAGCAATGAAAATAATTTTTTGGTTGGGGGGGTCACCACAACACGGGGAGCCATATTAAAGGGTCTCAACATTAGGAAGGATGAGAACCGCTGGTCTAATGCCAGCCCTAGCCAGCCCTCTCTTCCCCACCTCTTCACCTGCACGTCTCCTCCTTCCTGGAATCTCCTCCAAGCATTAGGCCATCGGTCTAGGCTTTCTGCTCCTCCCTGACATGCCCTTCCCCTGCTGCTTGCACCTGTTCACCCTCCAGGTCAGTTTTGTCCTTTCCTAAAGCC
Organism: Acomys percivali; assembly: GCA_907169655.1. Taxonomy (NCBI): domain Eukaryota; kingdom Metazoa; phylum Chordata; class Mammalia; order Rodentia; family Muridae; genus Acomys; species Acomys percivali. Next base: position 103,319,305 of record OU015750.1, on the reverse strand, counting down.
CCACCAGGCCCCCAAGTCTTTCCTAACCCCTTACTAGCTCTTCAAGGCTTGTCTGCTTCCTAGTCACGCCACTTTCTCAGTTTCAAAGTTCCAAGTTAAAACCTGGCCATGCTCTCTGCCACTCTATAAAGAGATGCCCCTGCTGCAGAGAGAGAGAAAGGAAAGAGAGAGAGAGAGAGAGAAAGAGGGAGAGAGAGGTGGTGGGGGGGGAGAAAGAGAAAGCAGAGGATCTGGGCTAGGAGAGATTTAAGCCTCCACGACTTTGGACTGAGTAGGGGTTGGTACCAGCAAGCGACCTGAGAGAGATGACCTCTCTCTGTCACATGTCTTTCTGCTTTCACCGCAGGAGTGATGGTTTTGACTGCACGGTTTGTTTTCCATAGCTCTAGCTTCAGTTGCACAGTTTTCACAGTCACAAACACATGCAGGCAAAGCCCTGGGTGCTGCTGCCTTGGGTTTTTACCTTCTTCCACTTGAAGGTGGTCAGTGCTGTCTTTCAGGTCTTCGTCCACCCAGGGGCGAGCGCGAAGCTCCTCCTTTCTCTCCAGGCTTCTATCAGCATTTTTAAAGACCCATACAATCAAGATACAGACAACTGCTACCAAGGCTGGAGTGAGGAGAAACATGGTCTGAAGTCTGACCCGGAAGGTGTGCACATCCCCACACTCGCATTTATGCAAACAGATGGAAGCAGGGAATTCTGGGAGTAGAAGCAGAATGAGGGGGGTGTGTCAGGGAAGGGGCAGAGTACACACTCTCAGACTCCATGAGGACTTTGCAAAGGAGCAAAGGTCACGGTCCGGTGCACATGGGTTTGGTCCTGCTCTGATGCACGCATTTGTAAAACCATGCATTGGATCAATATATTTTCAGACATTAATCACCATAGAGTGTGGCGCTGCGCACTGTAATGTGCTAGATTGCTGCCCACTGTAAAAAAAGGCATCTGACCTTTCTCCTATTTAACTTTTTTTCTGAGGCTATTGTCAACCTGTCTTAAGCTAGGAACTACCCAGAGAACTTGTTTTTTTTTGTTTTTGTTTTTGTTTTTGTGTTTGTTTTGTTTTAAAGCAGATTTATAAACATAGATTCTGATGTCTTGAAAGAAAAAGTCCTGAAAGAGGCTGTCAAAGTGCATTCTCAGCAGCATATGTATGAGTCACTCCCCTGAAGTTGTAAAGAAGGCTCATGTTTTCTATTAGAGGGGAAAAAAAAAAACCCTGTAATCTGGAAAAAGTGATGCAAAAACTTTAAAATGACTACATCTAAACTTGAGATTTTTTTTTTGTCTTAGTTTTTTATCTTCGCTTATGTCTTTGCTGTTCAGGCTGTCATAACAAAAATGTCGTTGACTGAGTGACTTAAATAACAGAACTGCGTGTCTCACAGTTCTAGTGATTGGGATGCCTGTGGCCTAGGCACCAGCATGCTTTGTCCCTCCTGGCTTGTATTGTTCTCACAACTTGGGGGTGGGGGGGGGGGGAAGGGGGAGTGGGGGGTGGGGGGTTGGGGGAAGGGGAGCTGGGGAAGTAGGGGAAGGGGGTGGGAGGTGGGGGAAGGGGGGCTTGGGGGTGGGGGAATGGGGGTGGGGGGGTGGGAGAAGAAAAGGAGGAGGGAAAGAACTACACTGAAAGCTTACCGTATGCTTCCTACGTATTCCACATGCTAAATCACACACAGTGCACAGAACCTCGTGCCAAAGAGCCCACTATTACCCCCCATTTTCACTCATATGACCAAGGCACAAATAGGTCAAATAACATGCCCAAAGGCCCGTAGAAGATAAATGGACCATAAATGGCCTCCATCTGTTTGCCTAAAAGGAGCCCGTGCTGTGTAGTTCTGCGGTGTAGACTAGAACTCTTGGTCCAGAGCCAGCAGTGCTGAGCGGTGCCTGCATCACAGTGGGAGGCTGGGGCAAGGCTTTTCCATGCAGGTGTAGGAGGCATTGGTACCTGACTTTCCCACGCTCAGCGCTCAGCTCTGGGGAGGGGGTTGGGGGGAGCGGGGTGTGGTTCAGAAAAGACTTAAAATATGCACAACACAGGAACAAGAAGCCTAGCAGCTGTATCGGCAGCCGAGTGGGCAGAGCAGAGAGCAGAGACCAGCCGAGGCTTCCAGATGGAAGACACTGGGACTCAAAGCTTAAAACCTAGCGAAGTTCCTGCCCCTGTGCACCTGCAGGTCTCAGAGAAGGGGGAGGCGGGGCGTCTTCCCTGCTATCCATCCTCAGCCCTGTGAATTCCTCCAATTTTCATCTGAGCTGGGCCCAGTGAGCTTCACGGGCCCCTAAACCTAAGACCTCAGTGGCCAAGCGTCTGGCTTCTGAGAGTGTCACTATAGGACAAAGCTTCAGGTCACCACAGTAATGCATGCTTACACGGGAACAATGTGGTCTTCCTTGAGAAACAGATCCTATAGCAAAGGGTCAAAGAACACCATGTGGCTGATGTGGGGGAGGCCCAGATGGGCCCTCTCTACTCTCAAGACCCTCCTAAGGTGGCGGCCCTTTTAATACAGTTCCTTGCATTGTGGGAACCCCCCCAAACATATAATCATTTTCTTTGCTACTTCCTAACTGTAACTTTGCTACTGTTCTGAGTCACAATGTAAACGTCTGTGCTTTCCCATGATCTTAGGTGACCCCTGTGAAATGGTTAGTTGACATCCCGCCAGGGGGTCCCAACCCACAGGTTGAGAACCACTGCAGCTATAGAAAGCTCCCGGTCTGCTTAGTTTCTTTACTATGTCCTTATACAGTGAAGAAAAGGGGAAAAGTGTTGAGGGAAGCTACAGGAGGAGCCACTAGGTGTCCCCACACCATTGCTCTTGATCACAGAGTAGTCATAAGCTTTAATCTATCATTTGAGGGCCTGCATCCACGTTGCACACTGGCACCAGGTATTGTATTAGTCTAGAAGACACCTCCTCCTCCAAACAAATATGATGCTGAAGTTAAACCCGACATCTGTCTGTGTTTCTGCTTCCTAAAGTCCCCAGTGCGTGTTTACAGATGGTAACGGAGGCTGCCAGGGGGAATCGAGGGACACAACAGAGTTGAGGCCAGTAACTATGATGGCAATTATTCAAGGAAAAATTGGAAACAGGGGTGGGGGGGTTGGGGGAATGGGGGTATGGGGTGGGCTGAACTTGGAGATCTGATCTCAGATCAATTATGAAGTCAGGGAGACACAAGGATCCCACCCGAGGATAGGTCTCTACACAGCACTTACTGGGTTGCAGCATGCCTACACTCATTGTGTCTGTGTGCCAGTGTCTGGCAAGTCTTCCTCCGTTTGCATTGTCCCATTGAATCTGCAGGATGAGACATTATAAATGAAATTCCAGTCTCCAGAAAGAAAACAGAGAGTGAAGATCTATGTGTCATTGGCTACACAGAGGAACAGGTTAGACCAGGGGATCTCCATGTAAGACCTTAGCCTAACAGCAGCAGCCCCTGGGGGCTTTTAGAGATGCTGATTTCAGGCCTATCCTATGCATACTGATGCAAACACCTGAGGGCAGGGTTCAGCAGTCTGGTTTCCATGAGCCCTCAGCCCTCCAGGTGACTCTAGCGCCTGGGAAGACTAGACTAAAGACACTCAATCCTGACTTTGCCTGAAATTTGGATTCGCTAAGCCAAAGCCCCCACACCATGCAGAGAGATGGAGCATCCTACAGTTAAGCGATAACTGTGTTTCAACTGCCCACAGTATCTTACAGAGAACAAAATACCATAAACATCGATTCAGGGTGTAAAGAATGAAAATTGGTTGTCTCAGTTTATATTAAGATGATGTTGGTCACAAAATCAGGTACCAATAAAGGCTGTGGTTGAGAAAGCAGATGATGCCTTCTCCTATAGCATTCCCATGTTCCTATGAATGCTTAGAATTCAGATCATGGACAACAGGAATGTTGGGGGGCAGCTATCTCACCAGTGCCAGATGTGACAGTGACAGTGACAGACACTGGGGATTACACAGTGCAACTGAAGGTCACACCTTCCTTCTCTAAGCAAACCTCACATTTAAATCTATACTCGGTCTGCCTCCTTATGTCCCCCATAGGAGAAAGGTGTGAGATCTCATAGGCTTGATGTATTTTTTAACCCAGTGGGCATCTAAGCCATCTAAGCAGTGAGTGCCAGTTCTGGAAACCCCCAAGGATAGACTCCTGGCTATAAACAGCTCTCACATAAGAAGCATAGGAGAAGTTACGGGTCTCAGAGAGCTGGGGACAGTGGCAGCATGTATCCATCCATCATGATCCTAAGAAAATAATTCTGAGACTGCAGAAGTCCCTTAGGGAGTTCCCTCACCTGAGCACCAGGCAAGCTATGCTTCTCGGGGTACAAGCTGGGCCCCCATGAAAAATCATGGCAATACTCTGATCTCTGTGTTACATCATCATTTGAAACCAATGCTTTTCTATAGAAGAGCTCAGCCACAGACAACATGGCAAGGTAAAGGAGACAGCAGCTTTTCTTGGTGAGTTGTAACAACCATTTCTGACAGTATCAGCTAGCTGGTGCTGTCCTGAGCATTTGCCCTGGT
>OU015750.1:103279166-103294006 GCA_907169655.1 Acomys percivali | reverse complement strand
TACGCACTGACCTGACACTATTCCACCAGGGAAGAAGCTTCGACATTTTCATTTCTCTTCCGAAGTCGCTGCCACAAATCTTTTTACAGTAGCTGCCTCCAGCTAAATGCCAGATTGCTCCTTGGGAAGGGAAAGCTAATTCCCGCTCCCGCCTTTCACCTGTCTCTTTCTGTTAGGCACTCAGCCAGGCAATTTTATTACTGGGGGGAAAAGCCAGCCGGTTTTCTTTGTTTTTGATTTTGTTTTTTTATACCCACTTGCATTCCATCATGGTAAATACCACATCTGAAGCCACATTCAGGGTCATTTTTTTCATTAGCCTCATGATTCCCAGAACCCACAGGGATATGGAAGGAGAACGCTGACTACATATGTGTCCTCTGACCTCCACTGAGCACTGCAATGTATGTGCTCAAACTTCACACACATACACACACACACACACACAATACACACACACAAACACACACATGCATGCTCACACACACATATACATGTACACATATATGTGTGAATGCATACATGCATGTGGACAAACACACACACACACACACACACACACACACACACACCCCAAAAGGAAAAGACACACACACACACCCAAAAGGAAAAGACAATGCTTTACTTGAACAAGCAAAGAGTAAAGAGCCCTTAGACGGAAGAGGACATAGAGGATACTTGTGTGTGATAAAAATAAGAAAGCCATGAAGGGCCAGCCTTGCCAGCCATTCAGCAGGCAGCCTCTGCACTTCCGGGATCCTGGAACTAAAGGTGTGAACCTCAGAGCATCCAAGATCCATCCAGAGGCTGCTGGACACCCTGGGTGGAATCTTATAATGAGTCCCCAGGGGCTTACGAAGTACCCTAAGCATAAAATAAAGCTGTAACTTTATTCACAATTTCCCCATGAAATAGCCAAGATGTAAGGAGGAAGGTTTCATTTCTGCTGTGTCACTTTGCATTTTAAAAAGACATGAACAGTATCGCTTGACACATTTGAAAACTCACAAGGCTGGGGTAGCTGTCTTTGTCCATCCCCCTCCACTTCCCCTTTGTCCCCAGCTTTGCAAGAGCCAATGTGACGTCTTGAAGATTTTTTTGCATCTACTTCCAAATCCTAGTCATTGCCTTCTGTGCTGAAGAGGAAACTGAGCCCAAATGTCTTTGGTGCTGTTGTTTGTTTTTAGACAGAATCTCACTATGTAGCTCTGGCTGGCCTGAAACTTTCTGTGAAGACAATGCTGGCCCTGGACTCACAGAGATCTACTGGTCTCTGCTTCTGAAAGGTTGGAAGTAGAGACACATACCGCCAGTGTCCAACCCCAAATGCCTTTTGATGCTAACTGGCTGTTGAAGTTTGTTTTCAGTGAGTTGCAGGATTTGGGGGGGGGGGGTTGTGCCTCGAACTTCTAGTAGGTTCTAAATAAGGAATTACAGCCTTTCCCTACTAAGCTGTATAAACAAGCAGATGGGAGAGAAATGCAATTATGAAATTTTTTAAAGAATAATTTTTTTTTTTTTAAAAATCAGTGTTTCTTTTCCTCCCCTTGGGAATGCAAAGCAAGTACATCTTAGAGTTGGCAGGAAAATGTTCAGTGTGAACAAAAGACAAAAACAGGGACTGTTGAGATGGTTCAGTGGCTAAGACCGCTTGCTGCTCTTACAGAGGACCAGAGTCCAGTTCCCTGCACCAGCAAGTTCCTAACAGCAACTTATAATCCTGGCACTCTCTTTTGACTTCTATGAGCACTGGTATCCACACTTACATGTATATAGGTACACACAGATACATAAATAATTCTAATAAAAAATTTTAAAGACAAGAACATATTCTTATTATTGGAGTTCCAAAAGCAAGGTATTGTCAAAATTGCAGTATAGATGCCAGACTGTTTGGATAACAGCTTCCCTGTGAAGGTTTCTGATTTTGCTGGTCTCAGGTGGGTCCAGGAACGTGGATTCTTCGGCAGGTACTCCACATGGCTCTGTGTAGAGAGCCCACCATCCCATTTTGCAGAATGTTCACCCAGAGAGATCCCCGGAAGGAAAGGTTTTTTTCTTTTTGTTTTTGGCAAGTCAGAAGGACGCCCCCTGGTGGAAGCGATTGTTGATTTGGTTGAGGGATTAATAAAGGATGCTTCTTCGTGTGAGGGATTTCCAGAGACGACTGACAGAAAATGCAGTAGTTGATGGAGAAAAAGACTCACCCTGAATGTGAGTGCTACCTGTGAACAGTCTGCAGCCCCTGTTGAGGGAAAAAAAAAGAAAACATTCTGAGGCTGTAAGCATTCAGGAAGCCATTCCTGGACCAGCTGGCCAGCTGTGTATGGCCAAGCTAACAAGTCCCTTTTTACAATTTACCGGCATCTATATCTATCTATACTTTGTGATGAACTATGACCTCACTTTATAATAAGAACCCTGGAGACTTGAAGTAGTGAAACAGAAACACAGGAAGTTTATTTTATGACCTTGTAGAGACAGGTGTCAGCTTAGAGTTGCAGGTGCACATTATAAAACCTGAACACGTGACTTGCTTCCCCCTAATTCTTTCTCTTTTAATAATGGGGAGAGTACAATTTTACATATTACTTAGTTAATATCTTTCCCTCTGTTAACTTAAGTTTGCCCTTTTCTCAGCCAAAAAGAAAAAAAAAAAATGAGCGGGGTTACCTCTACACTTTACACTGTTTATTTGAACTTTTCAGATGTGCAATCTTGAAGGCAAGTCTGGATGCTAGGAATCTCCTACTCTCTACTTCTAGTTTGTGGGAGGGGTAGTTTAGCAGACTTTCAGGGGGTGGGGTGGGGTGGGGAGCTAAACTGCTAGTCATTAGCAGGCATCTAGTGTTTTCTGTGTATTTGTAGCTGGGTCTATGCTGGCTCAAGGCACCTTTTGAAAAACAGTAAGATTTTCTTTCTTACAATTGTTGATTTTGTTTCTCTAGAGAACCCTGACAGATACAAGGAGTCATCAGAACAGCAGGGGTGATGGATTCTTCATCATTTGACAGTTGGGTGTGAACTAGTCCCCATGATTGGGAAAGAAATGCTGTGTGTCTTGAAAGGTACATGACAATGGCTTTTTGTTTTCTTAGCTGGTTTACAGCAATGCTGCCTCTTTTTTTTTTTTCCATTGTGAAGTACCAATTTTATGGTATTCTTTCACATGATTTATTAATGTCATCATCAACAGAATGGTGTAATGGTTCACAGTGACACAGCATTGTACCAATGTGACAAGGCCATGGCTGGTAAGAAACCAGAGAGAGCCCAAGCACAAAGCAAAGGATCCTGATTTTAGTTTGGTGGGGGGGGGGGGTAGGGGTGTGTGCAAACATCTGTGCTGGCTCACCTATAATGTTTAATAAAGCCTTCCAGGGTGTGGATCCCATAGGACAAAAAGCACCAAGACTATATCTGACTTCATTAATGGGTGGTTGGGGGGAGACAACAGGAAGTGGTAGGCACTGGGCCATTGACCCCATAGTTTCTACACAGGAAAGTGGGTCAGGGTGGCTGGGTTGCCCAAATTTCCAAGAAATTATGTGACATCTCATGCTAGTATAATATCCTGATATTAGAAGAAAAACAAACAAACAAACCACAATTATACCGCCTGCAGAACATGCTGGGTTTGCCTCTGGGCCACTAGTTTGCTATCTCTGCTGACATCACAGTGAAAGTTTATTGTTTTCATGTAATCCTGACTGACAACATATGGCCCTGGGACATTGCTCTAGATCAGGGTCTCATGTCTTTCTTTTAAGGCCATTTACTGACTGTTTTGAGCTTGGGGGATAATTCCATCTGCTATTCAACATTTTTACTACGGCCTGAAAGTAGCCACAAGCAGTCCTTAAACTTAGGATCCTAGCAGTATATTCCATTTAAAGTGTATTTACAGTTTGTAGCAATTCACACTGCACTTTGCCTGCCCCTTCTCTTGGGATCCTGTTCTAGCAATCATTAGCAACTGTTTAACTAGCATGGCTTTAATTCTTAGTGAGAGCCATATTAATTGCTTATGCAGAAATGGATTATGATGCAAATCTTCCAGAAGCAGCCCAGCTTCCTACCACACAGGTGGTAACTGCAAAAGGGAAGCTGTCTTCCACAGGCTCCAGCCAATCTGCCACCATTGGTTCCAACAACCACACAGAAACTGGCTTATTAATGGTGCTGGTACCCAGCTCAGCATCCTACATCCTTGTGATGCTACTGGTCAACACCAATAAAGCAACCTGCTAAATTTAGCACATCCCCTACCTGTGCAATCTTGCAGAACTGACACCCTATAATTGCAGTCCTCAAACACCTCCAGAGTGTTTGTTTCCTGTCGCTGCTTCTCTTGGGTCGGGGTGAGACTCAAACCCTCACATGGAATAACCCTGTGGCAGCCAGCTTTTGATCTTTGTCCCCAGAGATGGTGACGTCACTCATCAGCAATCCCCTCACTGGCCATGAGCAGCATGCTTCTATTGCCACAGCTGCTCAGGGAGAATAGAATGGATTGCTGACCCAGGGAAGCAACACATGTCGGGAGGACTACACAATTACTGAAAAGTTACCTCAGTAATTATTATGAAAGGGATGTCAGCTTGAGGGTGAGAAATGACTTAAGATCAGGATCCTGAGATAGAAGCCAACACTTCAAGCTATTTCTACCCATGGAAACACCCAAAGGGCCCATCGGCCTAGAAATGCATATACTGAATTCCTTTTCACCTGTCAAGACAGCCAGGCCCCAGAGATGGAAAGAAAAGAGAAAAGCAAGGGCTGCTTTGAATAACTCACTTTTGTAAGTGCTTGGTTCTCTATTGCCTCTGGTCTCCCAGCTCAGCTTCTATTTAAAAAGTCATGAATCTGTGTTAGTCCTTGTCAAAACTGGCCAGCCGTGAACATGTCACTTGGTTCTGAGCAGCTGACACTAATGTGTTGGTGAGTTCCATCAGCTGGCTCACAGCCTGGAGTCCTGGCTGCATCCCCATGTAGGCCTCAAAGGCTTGAGTAGGGAGGGCATAAAACTATCAACATCCAAGTAGCAGTGAGGTTAGTCTGGGCAGCCGGAAATTGCCTGCAGGCTGCCTGGGTATGGGAGAATGGAAGAAAAACGCAGGCAATCCCAGGAAAGAGCTTCCAGGAATCCAGGACAGCTGCCACATAGCCATTAGACAAGCCTGAGCCAGAGGCTGTTTGCACAAATCATTATTCCTTTAGAAGGGGTTGGCACTGTTGGCAAGCTTCTATGTCATCATGGAGGGTGTGGCTGGAGGCACACAGAGTCTGTGTAAAGAAGATCCTTAGTGGCCCAAGTAATCCTGCAACGAGCCAGCTGATGAAGGAGTTCTCTGGGCTCTGCTGCATGCAGCTCTAAGTGGCTAAAAAGGAACTTTAGTTGGGCACAACTCACTGGTAAAACCAATGACTTATGCATGGTGATGTAACGGAAAGGGTTGGCAGAGACGAAAGAAGTTGGGGGTCCCAGAGATAGGTCAGTCTGCCGTGCCTCAGTAATTTGGGGGAGCTTCAGCTAACTGGCCAGAATTTTGGTGTGTTGGATTTTTATTGCCGCTGCCGCCACCGCCGCTGCCGCCACCACCTCCAACAACATTGCAAAGGAGGAAACGCTTACTTTGCTGTGGGTTTTTGGCGAAGTTAATCCATGCCGGCTGGCTCCATCTTTGACTCTGTGATGAGACAATGCCATGGAGTAAGAGAGGAAAAAGGGGAGGAGGTGGACGAGGAGGAGGATGAGGAGGAGGATGACGAGGAGGAGGAAGGCCAGAAGGGGTAGGAACAAGACACTCAGTACTGCTTCCCCTAAGCAGGCCCTCATTGCCTCCCAAGAGCCAGTCAGCAGGAAATAACCCATGTGTGAAGATCACACTTTCAATATCCGATCGTATCTCAGGGGCACCTTCAGCTGTGCACTGAGCCTTGAATCTGTGAGCCTTTGAGGCCATTTTAATAAAGCCACATACCTGGCTTCTTACTTAGATATCGGAAAAAAGAGATTCCTCAAGTTGCTACTAAGAATATCTGCTTACCTCTTTCCCTCTCCCTTTACCCCTTCACTCTGTGTGTGTGTGTATGTGTGTGTGTGTGTGTGTGTGTGTGTGTGTGTGTGTGTGTGTATACATGTTACCTTAGAGGTTAGAAGTGGACATTGAACATCTTCCTCTATTGCTCTCAGTCTTATTTTTTGAGATGGGGACTTTCACTCACCCTGGAATTTCCTGCTTCAGCTAGAGTGACTGGCCAGCAAGGCCCCAATGACCTCCCTGTGTCTAGAATCACAACCTGCACTGCTGTGCCTGATTTTTCCTCCTGGGTTCTGGGGGTGGGGGGTGGGGGTCTGAACTGAGGTCCCCATGTTCAGGAGGTAAGAGTATTGCTAACCACACTGTCTCCTCAGCCCAGTCTACTTGCACGCCACGATTGGGGCTTGAGTATTAATACTGCTCCAGAGTAAAACTGGATGATGCTTCATGTGGCATCCGTGTGAGCAGTTTTCACTGGGCTGTGTTTGACAGTGACTTACGTGTGCCGGCTGACATGCTGTCGTGTAATCACTCTTGAGTACTGGGAGAAGTAGGTCACCGTTAAGTTCTCATCATTGGTCCTGAGGTCTCTCATCACACACTCAGCCACTTCATTATAGCGCAAGACCTCTCGGCCAGCTACCCGTTCAGTTTTCAAAATGAGCACTTGGGGGCAGTTGCTTCCATAATCGGACCCCTGTAACTTGAACTCATTTCACCCTTCCTGCTGGAGGCTGTTTGCTCTCTCTTCTGGGCAGTGTACCAGCTGGCTTTCTGCCTCACTTAACTCCATTCTGGCCCTTGACCAGAACCACAGAGGGACACTTTGGTTTGAAGGGTTTTCCTTTAGTATAAAGCCCCAGAGGCTCATATATTTAATGCCTAGTGGCAGGGGAGTGAAGCTGTTCGAAAGCATTAGAAAGAGTACAAGGTGTGGCCTTCTTGCAGTAGGTGTGGCCTTCTTGCAGTAGGTGTGGCCTTCTTGCAGTAGGTGTGGCCTTATTGAAGAAGTGTGTCACTGCAGGGTGGATTTGGGGGTTTCCAAAGCCTACAAGAAGCCCAGTGTCTCCCTTTTGGCATATGGATCAGAATGTAGCTCTCACCTGCTCTAGCACCATGCATGCCCTGACATGATGAGAAGAGGCTAAACCTCGGAAACTATCAACCAACCCCCAATTAAATGCTTTATTTTATAAGGTTACCTTAGCCTTGGCATCTCTTCACAGCAATAGAATGCTGACAAGCTCCATCATTATCTTTGGCTTCCTCGTTTGTTTCTGCCATTGGGCAGGCTAATGCTTCCGAAGATCCTGTGGTTCTTTAGTAGAAAGCTCCACTTTCACACGTTGTCTGACATCATTCCTCCTCCTTTGCCTCATAGTTGTATCCTACTCCCAAGAAACACTCATATCCGAAGCTCCATGTCTGAGGGTCAGGAGGGACCAATGGCCTAGGAGTCTACTCTAAGGGAGTCAGAATGGCAGGCACCCTGCAGCCTCTAAGGAACAAGATTCCTCCGAGATCCTACAGTTGCAGTTCAAAGCACACTGCAGAGCTCAAGGATGATCCAGCCAGGCACCAAGCCAGCTCATGGAAAGAAGGGCTTCCCAAGAAGTAGGCCAAAGCAGTCAAGGCGGGTCATGGTCGGGCGCACTGTTCCAAGTGTCAGCATGGAGAAGGTGAGGCCAGGACAGAAGACAGACTAGTTGGAGAAATCACTGGGGCTTAGTTGTTGAGGAGGTTGTAGTCAAAGGCCAGGAGCCAAACCCAAGACAGACAGTGTCAGAGAGAGCTAGCTGCCTGACCTAGAAAGGCTACCTCTCCCAGGCCCAGGCGGTGGGTAGGGCTCGGCTGCAGGTGACCAACGTGTTTGAGAATTTGCTAGTGTTGTGCTTCATAAGCTCTTAGTTTCTCTGTCTCAGCTTCTCAAAATTGTTAGTACTCTCTAATTTATGCCCTTTTAACTAAATATGTTACAAACGTCTGATTCTAGTGCTGAAGAGATGGCTCGGTGGGTAAGAGCACTTGCTGCTCTTGCAAAGGACTCAGGCTTAGTTCCCAGCACCCACATTGTGGCTCACAAGCATCTGTAACCCCAGTTTCAGGGGGTTCAATGCCTTCTTCTGACATCTGGGCACCACATATGCACACGGTACATAGACATACATGCAGGTAAAACACCATACACATGTAATATTTCCGATTCTTATTTTCTCTATTTCCAAGCTCTTAGGTTTTTATTTTTATCTTCTTATTCAACTTTTAGATTGGACTTTTAGTCTTTACCTTTTGTTGTTACTGGTTTTGTTTCTTTGAGTCTGTCTCTTTGACACAGGGCCTAGTTACACCCTCATCCCTGGGGTTCTCCTCTCTCATAAGAAAATATAAATGATGTCTGCTTCCTTGTGCCAATGAAAAGAGCCAAATGAAGATTTAACATTGCTCTGCCATATGCATTGTGCACAGTAAGTGCTTTTAAGTTTCATTCTTGGTTTGGTTTTATGTTTAATATTAAATAAATGGCGAATGTGCTCTTATAAACAAGCTTAAGGCCTTACGTGGTTTTGTTTACAAAACAGTCTGTGAACTGGGAAGGCTAGGTCATAGGACACTGTCTTTTTAATTTCAGCTGGGTCACCAAGCAAAATTAGAAGAATTTCAACATCTTCATTAGTTTTATTATGTCTAGAACCAGGCAACACTTCATACTGTAAAATGGAATAAGTGGATAATCAAGTCAGTAAGCGAGGAAGTTAGTTTTTCAGTAAAAAAATGGCTAAAGAAGCAGAAATAAAACCCAGTAAGGATTGTCATTTCAAAGCTATGGTTTCTATCATGCAGGACACAGATAATATGAAAGTCATTACTTAGTTAACATCCGATCCCTCAAGTGATCTTCTCCCATGAAGTTAAGGTGGAGGGAAATGTTATTATCACAGCAGCTGAAGCTGGCCTATGTGGGAAACCTGGCCATTATCTCTGTAATAATTTCAGGTAAACAGTATAGTTTTATCCTGGTAACATATAAACATCTTCATTTTCCTTTTCTATCTTTTCTGTTTGGGTTTGCTACAGAATCCTAGTCCAAAATGGTAGCCTTCTAAAGTGTTTATTTCATTCTAGGTTACTATCTATAATAAATAACAAATAAAAACTATATAATAAATCTATAACTAATAGATTTACCAATGTTGTAGCCATTGATAGTTTTCCTCATTGGTTTAAAGAAATTCTTTGTTTAGCATAATTGTCCTCTGTATTATATATCATTTTCCCCCTAAGGGTTCTACTTGCTGATTTTGAGTTATACTTTTTTTTTTCATAAAAGATTTTTAATTTATTTTAAAATTTAGCAATGTATCTAATTTTTCTCCTTTAGCTTCCAAGTGAGTTTTCAGCTTTAAGTGTTGAAATGCAACCCCCACTCTAATAGTGATTCCTCTTCAAGGTCACCTCCTCTTCCTTTGTCAGCACTCCAAAATGTAAAGAAAGGCCACATTTAATTGATTAAATATTTAATTATATGTAAGTATATAAATAATTAATCAATTAAATATTAATATGGTGGCCTTCAGGCATCAACATATATAGTGTCCTTTCCCAACATAGTCATCTAACACAAAATATGTAACTTACTGTGGCTCTAACTTTCAGAAAACCAGAATATTTTGTCTGAAGAATTCTAGAAATCAGCTTCAAGAAGTCAGAACTGACTTCAGTGTTCTAACCAGAAAAAACAATCTAAGAGGTGTGTGCTGTGGGTGAGGAATAACAATAGCCAGCAAAGGCCCATAGGGGGTGGCCTTATTAGGAGGTGTGGCCTTGTTGGAGTAGGTGTGGTCTTGTTAGAGGGGAGGGCTTTGAGGTGGCAGATGCTCAACCCACCACCCAGTGTGACAACATCTTCCTTCTGCCTGCAGATCCAGATGTAGAGCTCTCAGCTCCTTCTCCAGCACCACGTCTGCCTGCATGCCACCATGCTTCCTGCCATGACGATGATGGACTAAATCTCTGAAACTGAAAGTCAGCCCCAATTAAATGTTTTTCTTTATAAGAACTGCCACGATCATGGTGTTTCTTCACAGCAATAGAAGCCCTAACTAAGACACCCACCAAGCACACAGTCTTCCTGCCCATTGACCTCTGCACTTTCTTTCCCTCCATATTGGATGCTGGAGATACAGTTCAGTGGTAAGACACATGGTCATCCTATGGGAAGTTGTGGGTTCAAGTTGTAGTACAGAAAAAAACAATAAAAAGGAAGTAACTTTTACATATCTGAGTTCCCCACAACAAAACTCTGAGACAGTGGTCACTTCCATATTTCCTGGGTGCTGGTCCTTGAGTAAACCTAGGTTTCTTCCTATCTCCCCACTATTGGCTCTTAAACAGTGAGCAGACTTGAGCCGGACTATAACATTACAAGATATTTAGAGGATAGAAGCTTAATCTGGCCATGGTGTTTAGAAGGGGGACCTGTAGGAAGTAATGAGGGCAAAGGTTGCTAGAGTTGAGTTCTATAACTGAATTCAGAGGGCTCTGTGAGAAGAGATACAGGGATCCTAGAAGACTCTCTCATCCCATGATGCCCTGCACCACCTCAGGACCCTGTTAGCAAGAAGGCCAGCACTAGTATGGCCATCCAATGGGACCTTAGGGACAGTGAGTCAAAATAAGCCTAATTTAAAAAGCAGTGCCTAGTCCATGGCATTTTGACGTCAGCAGCAGACATGGACTAGTATAGTTAAGAAGGCATCCTCATCCATAGATTGCTGACATTACTTTCTCTTTCCTGTTTATGTGTCACATCTTGCTCCTGAGGCACCAGATCTTTGCCATGTCTAGGGAAAGCTCTTGGCTCAGGCATTGCAGCTGATATGAGCACTTGGTCTCAGCTGTCCCAGGCCTTTGCAGCTCACAAGGAGTAGAGTTGTTTCTTTTTCACCTTCCCGCCTGCCGCCTCACTCACCAGATCAAAACCGTGTTCTGGGGATGTGTGGCCTGTGTTAAGTGTCATATATAGGGTTAATAGAGGTGACAGCACATGCGGTGTGTAGACTGATGGAGGACTTGTTTCCAGGCGTGGCGTGTGGCATTCTGGGAAGTCCATGCAATCACAGTTATTCTGTCCCTATTTGTCATTGGACCTTTGACCTTGATCTAAGAAACACAGGACATGTTTGCTGTTCTTGGCTTCAAGAGACGTTAGGGAAAGACACTCCCACACCGTCTCACCCTGGAACTGTATTTTCAAGCCCAGCTGTTCTCAATCTGTGGGTCACAACCCCTTTGGGAGGTCAAATGGCCTTTTCTTGGGGGTCACCTAAGGCCATTGGAACTATCAGCTATTTACATTACGATTCATAACTGTAACAAAATTACAGTTATGAAGTAGGAACAAAAATAACATCTCAGCACAACATGAGGAACTGTTTTAAAGGGTTGTAGCGTTAGGAAGGTTGAGAACCGCTGTTCTAGAGTCTCCTGCAAACAGCAGAAATGGGAAAAGAAACCAGCTTAGGAACTGATAACACGAAGCTACGTCTCCTGCCAGATCACTCTACATTACCCAGAGGGCCCCAGCAGACAGGAAGGATGCTGGATGTGGTCTCTGCGGTCTACATTACACAAATATGTCCTTGTGGGCCCACAGATTTTTTTTTTTTTTTTGATAGAGCCTTAGTCCTCCAAGTTGCATATTTGAAGGGAGGATTACATGCATCCCAAGGGGACTCACGCTTTGATGAACCGGCTCATACTAATCAGCCTCCTGAGAGTCTGATCTGTAAACCAACTTGTTAACTTAATGATACCAAACGCATTTGCCACAGATGACATCTTAAATTCAGAGCAGCTGCATTTGAGTCTTGTCTCAGGGTTTCTACTTCTGGAGAGAAATCACCAAGACCAAAGAGAAACTCAACGGAGGGAGGGGATTTATTTCAGCTTACAGTTCCACATCATAGTTTATTATTGAAAGAAGTTAGGGCAGGAACTCAAACAAGGCATGGACCTGGAGATAGGAGCTGATGCAGTGGCCATGGAGGGCTGCTGCATACTGGTTTGCTCCTCATGGCTTGATCAGCCTAATTTTTCTCTTTCTTTCTCTCTTTCTTTCTTTCTTTCTTTCTTTCTTTCTTTCTTTCTTTCTTTTTTCTTTCTCTCTCTCTCTCTCTCTCTCTCTCTCTCTCTCTCTCTCTCTCTCTTTCTTCTTTTTATTTGTTTTGAGACAAGGTCTCACTATGTGGCTCTAGCTGTCCTGGAACTCACCATGTAGATCAGGCTGGCCCAGAACTCAATGACATCTGCCTCCAAAGTGCTAGGCTTGAAAATGTAGACCACTACCCCTAGCTTCAGTCTGGTTCTTTATAGCACCCAGAATCACAAGCCCAGGGGAGGCACAGCCCACACCAATCATCAACCAGAAAAAGGCACTACAGGCTTGCCCTGTTCTGTTCTGATTTGGAGCCTAGCCTGTCTGACCTGATTGGAGGAATCACCTTCATCTCTATATAGGACAATGTCATTTCCCCACCCTGAAACCTCTGATGTCAGGTCAGTTTAGTGAGAATTAGAAAGAATGCAGATGCATGGATCCTATAGCGTGACCAACAAGAAGGTGAAAGCGAAGTTCACTACTTACCATCGCTGTGGCTGTGGGAGATCACACCGCCATTCTGGGCTCTGGCTCCTCCTCTATAGCCACCAACTGTGCGACAAAGAAGAGGCTACTCCCTGACCCCCAGGACTGATTCAGTAACTACCATGGTGTGTAAACCCAAGCCACTCGGGGGCCCCGCACACTAAGGCTGATGTATGATGGCTATCGTTCCTTGTAACACTATATATTTTGAATCAAATTATTCCACATTACAAAATGTGGTTGCCTTTTTTTTTCTTTTTGGTATTTTGTGTATATGACACATTCTTATTAATGTATCGCCACTTGCTGCTTTTAAAATAAAGATTATTTACTCTTTTCTTAGAGAGGATAGTGAGAATCAAAACTTTATTTATTTTGTGTTTTGCTTTTGTTTGTTTGTTTGTTTGTTTGTTTGTTGAGACAGGATTTATCTGTGTAGCTTTGGCTGACCTGGAACTCACTCTGTAGACCAGGCTGGCCTTGAACTGATAGAGATCCTCCCCGAGTGCTGGGATTACAGGTGTGCACCACCAATTCCTACCTAAAATATTAATTCTTTTGGTCTTTAACTATCTTAATTTATGGTACTCTTTGTAGGAATTCTGCAAATGATATGATTTTATACCTTTTATAGAGAAATAAATCAATAGGCTACAACTTAATAACTACTATGAAACACCAGTCAGCTAAATAGATAAAAACCAAGAGTGCCAAATTTGACTATGTCCCCTGGATGGGGAGACTTGGTGGCACTCAGAGGAAGGATAGCAGGCCACCAAGAAGAGTCTTGATGCCCTATGAGCATATAAAGGGGGAGGAAGTCCCCCTCAGTCACAGTCATAGGGGAGGGGAGTAAGGGGAAAATGGGAGGAAGGGAGGAATGGGAGGATACAAGAGATGGGATAACCATTGAGATGTAATAAGAATAAATTAATAAAATAAAATAAAATAAAACAAAACCAAGAGTGCTGTAGAGGATAAGCTAGGCTATTATCTACTTTCTCCCCATCCCCAAAAGCAACTGCCATCTTGTATTTTAAAATTCATATTTACTTTTTTAAAAAAAAATGAAAAGTCCTAATGGAAAAAACAACAATTCTGTTGGCTCCTCTGTATTTATTTATTTATTTTTGACTTAATATACTTTTGAGACATAGTCATCTTCTTAGAGGCACAGTAGTAATGAACTTATTTGAACTTCCATACAGAGTTCCATATTATGCCATTGTGCATTCCTCCAGCTGATGAACAGCATGTAGGCTGAGCCTTCACAGATACTATGGTGCTATGAACACTGTGTTTCTCTTTGTGTGGAACGTACCCTGGGGTGAGACTCCTAGACCAGAGACTGTGCATTTATCTTCTTCCCCTTCAGTAAATAGTGACCAGATGTTTGCCTAAGTGTTTCCACTCACCTACACTCCTACCAGCTATATATTCGCCAACAGCTGTATCTCAACTTTCCTTAATTTTCATGAGGAAGAAGAATATGGTTTCTACATCTCATTTTTTTTTTTTTTTTGGCTTTGCTGTCATAGGTACTGATACTGTTTTATTTGCTTATATTTTAAATCATTTGAGATACAACATTTATAATCTCACTATTTATTTGGGACTTAGTTGTGTCCCAATAGGCAAAGCCCCACCTCTTCAGACATGGGTACCCAACTTTCTTGGTCATGTGACAACTGTCACATACATTTGGAATCGTCACCACTGCTGTAACAATTTATCAGGATTAACGGGACAGTTGTATCCTGTGTGGTTATTAAATATTCTAAGAAAGTTGTTACAGTATCAGCTTTTTACTTTCTGTGAGTTCTCATATAGTTAGTTATTTATAGGCATGAGCTTCTATAAATATTGAGTTGAGTACTATCATGTTTTTTTTTTTGAAAAAATACCAAAGAAGTGTGCTCTGTGCAAGCCATTTGCATACACATTTTTTTTTGATTGGTCACAACAAAATCACCAAAGAGAACCCAGGAGCTGGACCCCTCAGTTTATACAAGTTCGTGATGGTACCGTAATCACATGCTTTCAATTTCTTTTTAACTTTAATTGTATTATTATCAGCTCTATAATCTTTGCTATTATAGAGTGTGTGTGTGTGTGTGTGTGTGTGTGTGTGTGTGTGTGTGTGTGTGTGTGTG
>OU015750.1:103259715-103279156 GCA_907169655.1 Acomys percivali | reverse complement strand
GTGTGTGTGTGTGTGTGTGTGTGTGTGTGTGTGTGTGTGTGTGTGTGATGCAGGAGTGTAGGTGTATGTATTATGGTACTGTGTGGTGGCCAAAGAACAACGTTCAGGAGTCAGCTCTCTCTTCCCTTCGTGGGGATTGAACTCTGGCCATCCGGTTTATGCAGCAAGTACTTTTATCTGCTGAGTCATCTTGCAGCATCACATGTTTCCAATTTTATTTAAAAAAAAAAAAAACTTGTTCATAGTGTAATCTGAGTGTTGTCCAGGAAGATGACACTTTCCAAGACTTTCTTTTGGAGTCATCTTTTCTTTCAATATTAAAAAAATGGTGGGTCTGAAGGCCAAATATGATGTGATCAAATATGAAGGCCAAATATGATGTGTGTTTTTCTAAGCAGATAAGAGCAGATCTCTGTTCACCTCAGAGGGCATTGACAGTGGACCAAAGTAATGATTCACCAAGTCTCGCTTGGTGAGTTAATTGGAGTCACCTACAGAACCATGATGAGGGATTACGTGTTGGAGCACTAATGACTCAAGATGCGGCATCACCAGGCGCTCACCTCCACATGGACGAGCGCTCATGAAAGCAAAGCACAGTTTGCTGGAAGTGCAACAGATCAGATAATTTCTTCCAGACACTTAAGCCAGTCTGAGTCTCCTCACCAATCCTTAAAAGCTTGGAGAAGGAGGAGTTTTGTAACTCCATTTAATTCCAGGGACTATCTGGGACTTAGGAGCAGGTTACTTCCTGAGTCTCAACGAGCCTCCCTCTAGAACTTCTGGGTTCTTAATGAATATCCCTATACGACTGAATGTTTTAACTCTGAGGAAACTGCTACACAATAGCTTCCTACACGTGGATATATTTTGCTATTTGGTATATTTTAAAAATTAATTGCTAGGTGTTTATAAAATACATGGTGGTGAGACATTTCTAAGAGTTTTTGTACCCAGTGGGTTTTCTTTCACCTCCCCAATCTCTGAATAACACTACACCAAGGGCAGCTGAGGGTTGATTTTCTACAATGGCTGGAATGCCTTGAGAGGCAACGTACTGCGGACAGGCATGACTCTTGCACTGGTAGCTAATGTCTGGTTGTAAAACATCACAGTGGCGCACAGTAGGCGAGCTTGTGAAAATTCATTAGCAAGCTACCTGTGGCTTCTGTGGGTTTCAGGACCCTGCCGTTTCCCCTCCCCCAGCTGTGAGCCCTTGCTAGCATATTATTTGGCCACAGTAGAAGGTGACAGGCTTGTAGGTGCAACTCGATGCCTCAGAGAATGGAACTGAGCTACTATAGGCCCTCTGCTCCTAAGAGGAATGTTTTTTCTCTAACCACCATCCACATGCCGTCTCAAACAAGTCACGTTGTGTTCCCGATAAATTTCAGACAAAATTCAGAGGAAAAATGAGGATAAGAAGAAGAAAAAAAATGGAGAAAACACCTTATTATGCTTTGCATCGGGGAGAAGGGAAAGATAAGGAGATTTGTTGCCAAGCAACACACTCTCCAGCTCCTGGTTGAGACCTTGACTGTGGAAGTGACTTCCTTTGTCCTTGCATGTGCCCCCCTAGCTTCTAAGAATCCTCTGGCAGCCCATATCACCCCAAGTGTGACACCTCAATCTCGATGCTCATTTGTGTTGTCCTAGAAATGGCCTGTTTTTTAGCTTCTTTCATTCTCAGGATGCCTAAGCCCTTTTTCCCCGCCCCCCGCCCCGCCCCCCGACAGGGTTTCTCTGTGTAGCCTTGGCTGTCCTGGACTCACTTTGTAGACCAGGCTGGCCCTGACTCACAGCAATCCACCTGCCTCTGCCTCACGAGTGCTGGGATTAAAGGCGTGCGCCACCACGCCCGGCCACCTAAGCCCTTCTTAGAAGCATTACGGACATTATCCGTCCTAAATGCAAACTCTGTATGAACGAATCTCACGCGCAGATCGAGTCTTCTGTGGAGGCTCTCGGTTCTGTTCTTGTCAGATGACCGATTCCGCAGTCCAGCTGACATCCGGCCATGACAGTTTATTCATCTCGGTAGAAAACTAGACTTTGGCTCCTCTCTTGCAATCACAGAACACAAAGGCTGGGAAGAGCCGGGGGGTGGGGGGGTGGGGGCATCCTTTGCCTCTCCCTTGACATCCCCGGCCCCTTCGTAGAGTTTAAAATAAGCATCCAGCCCCAGCTATTGTAAGCCAGTCTTCCTTAGGATAGAGTACTCACAGTATCATTCTTTGGGGAACATTGAAATGAGCCTAGAGAACAGCTGGATGGCATGGAGGAGGGTAGTCAGCCTCCTTGTGGAGTACCCATCAGGACCCCAGACTTCTATGGAAGGAATGTGGGTAGGAGATAGCCTGGGCTCTGAGATTTCATACAGCCTTCTTGATATAACCCACACATTTGCTGTTCACGTCTCAGTACTCAAGTGTTGTTAGCTCAGCCTTTGCTTTAATATCAAAGCGATCTAGCTTGAGCCTGTTGTCCATTTATTCTGAAGTCCAGCATCCCACGCCTCCTAGGAGTTCAATAAAAATAAGGTCCTCCTGCTCCCCCTTTCTTTTCAATGGAAGCTCCCATCCTCATGGTCTATCCCTTCAACCTGTGCTGGTCTGCATTCCTTAAGTGCTGACATAGGTTAGTTAGGATTGAATGTACTTTAGTGAAAGTTACAAGAGTAGTGGCAGGACTATGAGATAACTGAAGGGGCTAGGGAGCTAGCTCTGACAGGAGAGTGCTGGGTTTGGAGGAAGGGGTGTGGGAGATAGGATGTCATCCATGTTGTCAGTAACCTGAAGCTCTGAACCTCGAGCTGTGAGTTTTTCCTAGAGCCTTGATTACATAGACATGGTCGATTACATCATTAGCCATGGATCAATTCAATGGCTCCAATTCAATCAATTCAATTCAGCCTCTCTGAAGAGGAGAAGGCAGGAGGGGAATGTGGAAATTAAGCTTTTAGCTTTTTCACCATAAAGCTGTTCTGTCAATCAGCCCTAAGCCTAAACTATCCTGGAGACCACAGTCTACCTCATTGGTATACAAAGGACATTGGACTCTTTGGAGAGCCCCAGAGTTTTAAGAGCTGTGTGCCAGGAAGTAGAGACCAAATAGGTTTTAAGTCAGCATGTCACAACACAAGCCACCATAGCTTGTTTCCTAGCCACTTCTCATGGAGAGGTCCCTTCCTGTCAGAAGTACTGTCTCTGGTGTGCACAGTGATCCTGTGACCTTTAACTTGACCTCAAGTTCTCACCAGTGACCCCTCTTTCTCAAGCTATGAGCTGCAATCCAGGAATCCTTCTGCTTATAATGTCTTTTATTCTTTGCTTAAGCCTCCTGTACCCCAGCAAGTGAAATATTTCATTCTGGATTAAAAATAAGCTAGCCATTATTTTTTACCCAATTTAAAATGGAGATTTATTTTCATTGCTACTCATATCCACCACTAGGAAAGTCTCATTAAGAAAACTATTGTCATATGACATTTCAAAATAACAGAAAAAAGAAGGAGAAAGAGGAGGAGGAGGAAGAGATGAAGAAGAAGAAGAAGAAGAAGAAGAAGAAGAAGAAGAAGAAGAAGAAGACAACTCCAAAGGCCTTCAACTCAGAAAGGGCACACTTGTTTAGGAAAATGGAAATGTTTTTTCCTGCATTTGGTTAGTACACATTGCAAGTAAGTATCAGCTTTTCATATGCATCTGTATTCATAAACATATAATTGCTATGGGACAAGTATTCTAGTTTGGTTTCTGTTGCTGTGATAAACACCATGACCAAAAGCAACTTGGGGTGGAAAGGGTTTATTTCAGCTTACCCTTTATAGTTTGTCACTGAGGGAAGCCAGGGCAGCAGTTCAAAGCAGAAATCTGAAGGCAGGAACTGAAGCAGAGCCCATAGGGGAACACCCTGCTTACTGGCCTGCCTCCTCTGGCTTGCTCAGCTCCCTTCCTCATACAGCATAGGCCCAATGCTTAGGGATGGCACTGCCCATAGTGGACCCTCCTACATCAATTAGTAATTAAGAAAATGCCTCCACATACACCGACAAGGAACAATCTAATCTGGGCAATTCAGCTGAGGTTCCTTCATCTCAAATGACACACTAGGTTTGTGTCAAGTTGACAACTGAAACCAACTATGACACCAAGGTTGTACCTTCAGTGTAGGGATGATTCACTAAGCTCACCCCACAGAGGTAAGATGCAGAGGACTTTCAAGTCTCATTAGCACTTGGTGAGAGTGAGAGAGAAGACAATTCCTTGGGGAATCTGAACTCAAAATGTAGGACCATCAACGGAGGTACTTTAGACAGGAATGCTTGCAAACGTGCTTGAAAAACTTGATTTCCAGCCAAATGAATAACAGCTGTGGGACAGAGTCCATCTGCAGAGGACATGAAAATGTGGACAACCGAGGAATCAGTCACATCAGTGAAGGCCCCAGAAAGCAAGCATGGCGGGGGCACTTTCAAGTCATCATCCCTTAGGACAAGATTGTGAAAATGGAGTCTTCTTTATAAAAAGGGACAGAAATCTGGTCCATCTGTTGTGTTCCCTGGGCCAAAGCTGTGTCCTTTCTCACATCTGTTTCTTGGACTCAGTAATTATGGACCAGAAAGACATAAAAAGTAGGAAGATTCTGAAGACGAGAGAGTTGGAGACTCACTAGAAATAGAATGCATTCAGAGTTAGGCAGAGCCACTTAGATCCACATCTTGGATAGCCGTGTTACATTGAGCAAATTGGTTTATGTCTCTGGGCCTCTACTTATATGACCTTTAAGCAAGGTCAAGGCATTGTCTAACTTGCAGGGTTGTAGGAATTGAACTTCACACATCTAAAACATTGAGCCTGATGACATTTGCTCAACAGTGATGCCTGGTAGCAACATCGGCAAACAGTGAGCTGCAGCAAGCACTCTTTGGGGGCTTCTAGGCTCTTATCTCTCTGAACAAGGAACTAGAGAGAGGCAAATGCAGAAGCGACATCACTTTACTAGGAGACAATGTAAGGAGCGGGAAGCAGACAAAAGTCGGAGGAAAGTTTCAGTAGCTCAGTCAACAGTGGTGAACTAAACACAGGCAGTTTGGTCACATTGTCTAGACTTTGGGAGTCATTTATATAAGCATGGGATTTGGGGAGGGGCATTTATATTACATTGGCATGAGCTTTCTTGCTCTTGCTCCTTCTGCCGTTAGTTTTAGATACAAGGCCATGTATTGCATAGCTCATTAGCATCTTACTCTCCACCCAAGGATGGGTATTTTAGTATCATAATGAGGGCTAGGCCACCTTTCGATGCTGGAGTTCCTGCGCACTTGAACCCAGGGGCTCCAGCCAGTTCTAGTGAGTCTCAATCAAGAGTTCCCAGTCTTGGGCTCTGTCAATCTATTTCTTTCATATGCTAACTCTGTAGCTTTTGTGCAAGTGCTTTTTTTGTTTTGTTTTTAACCTTTATCTTCAATATTACTCACCTGCCTCAGTATTATAATCACTACCTATCACTTCCTAAGACTCCACTGTTTTAAAATAATCTTCTTTTTAAAGACTCAACTCATAGGAAGCATACCCAAAAAAGACGCCATGGCTCTGGTTGCCCATTCAAAAATAAATATGGCTGTTGGAGCCAGACAGATGGTGCAAATGTTGAGAATGGTTGCTATGAGATATGTACAGGGGATGCAATAGAGGCACAAATATTGTGGGAGTAACCAACTGATTTCTAATTGGATTTAAGATCTGTTCCACAAGAGAAAATGCATGCCGGGTACTATAAATCTGGCTAATAATTCATGAATGGGGAGCACACATGCCCCAGGGATGAACCTATTACTATTATTTTACTAGACAAGCATAGTATCAAAGTGCTCTCTAAACCTGCCCCAAACCTCTCTGCCTATAGATCAGTGCAGCTCTCAGACCTCATCAGAGAAGTTTCTTTGTGCAGAATATGGAGGTTAATGTAGAAACTCATAACCAGTCTAAGTTCACAGAGTAAGTGTCAACAAACTACCTAGCCACAAATAGAACCTCTATATCACATCTTCTCCTAAGGCTCAGGGGCCATTACAGAAGAGGAGGCTGACTTACTGTAGGAGCCAGACGTCAGGGAGATAAACAGTGTCTTCTGGACATGATGGTACAGGTGCACTGGTGAACTCACAACAGCTGTGGTTGCCTGCACAAGATCCACACAAGATGAAGTCAGCATTCTAGCACAAGGCAAGTGCTGTTGGGGGTTCACAAGCTTCACCCCTAGCTGAGGAGCTGTTGATAATTGTTGGCTACTGGGGAAGGGAGAGTCTGGTTTTTCCTCATTTGCCCTTCTCCTTTCCACCATGAGCTGAAGCAGCACGAATCTCTCACAAGAAACCAAGCAGATGTCATAAGTATGATCAACTTTACTGTCTACAGAACCATAAACATTATAAACCTCTTTTCCTTATAAACCACTAAGTCTCAGGTATTCTGTTATAGCAATAGAAATAGATGAAGTCATGCTATTAGGAAGAAAACATGATTATTTGTAGGAAGCTACTGATATGCCCTCACCTTCATGTCCAACCACAGACCACAGTGTGGCTACTTGGGAACTACAGGGCAGATTCTACACCCAAGATCTAGGAGAGCAAGGAGGACAGCAAGGAGGAGCTGTACCTCAGGATGAAAAAGAGTTTAATTGAATGACTACACTCAATCATGACCCAACTGGGTCACTAAGTAACCTCTGTCAAGGAGAAGAGAAAGTTAGAGATTCCTTGGCAAAGACAACAATAGTTGAGTTGGCCATTTTCCACCGGGGTGACCATGGAAGGCTACTTAAGTCCCTAAGCCTTACGGTTTCTGATCTGTAAGACAAAGGTGATAATACCATTCACCTAAATGGACTGAGGAAACAAAATTCTATTTGATGCTACATGTAAAATGACTGTTATGGTCCCTGTTGCCCAGTAAATGCTCGATGGGTTTAAGCTGTTGCTATTGTGTACATTAGAACATGAAGTCAGGAGACAGAGACAAGCATGAAAGAAGCCCCAAGGTTCTAGAAATGACCACTGCAGGATCGGAACGACAGAAGAAACCCAGGGATCAGAAGGAGAAGCCAAGCAGGCCAGAAGCTTGAAGCAGAAACCATGGAGATTTCTGTAGCTTCCTGGTCTTCTCTCTCTGCCTTTGCTCGGTCAGCTTCCTTATACAACCCAGGACCCCGGAGTGGGCACCACCTGGAGTGGGCTGGGCTCTCCCACATCAATCAACAAAAATTGATGGAGAAAAGCTGCGATAGATGGTAGGCAAGCGAATGCACGTGATTTGTATCCCCAGAGAATTTTATTTATGAACACTGAAAGTATAATTTCACATAATTTTTTACATGTCACGGAATATTATTCTTATCTTCGTTTCCCTCCTCCCAACCATTTAAAACAAGAAGATCTTATGCTTAGCTAGAGGACCCTATAAAAACACGGAGTGGGCTGGATCCAGCCTGCTGGATATGGTTTCTCACCCTTGTATTTCAGGCTAGTTCCTCCAAGTCCTTAGCAAATCACATGTCTTATGCATCAACTTGTCAATTTCAAAGATGAAAGAACAGTGCCCTCTTTGCATGGGGCAGCAAGGTCCCAGGGTGGCTGTGTGGGGTCCTCTATCCCCTCCATCTCCCAGGACACTGCCCCCCCCCCATTTCTTTGCAGTGGCCGGTGTCTCAGACGGCAGTAGAATGAAACTGAAATATCTGAATGATTCAGAACAGAGCCAGCTCTGGCCTCCTGCCACCATTAAAAGAAAGAGTCTTTTAGCCTGATGGCTGTTGCCAAAAAGCCATGAGAACAATTCAATTGCTAGCATTCACCCTGACAGCTAAAGGGCTGTATTCACACAGCCAGGGACTTAGAATAGCCTTGAAGAGAGCAACCGGTGAGCTGCCAAGGACTGGACACAATGGTGGCAGGATCACCACTAACATAGTCTTTAATTTTATAATTGAATTAGCTTACCCTTTGCAACAGGTGTGTGTGTGTGTGTGTGTGTGTGTGTGTGTGTGTGTGTGTGTGTATGTGTCTGTCTGTCTGTCTGTCTGTCTGTCTGTCTGTCTGTCCATCCCATGTGTCATCCTTAAGAACACTGCCTACTCGAGTTGAGACAGGGTCTCTCATTGCCCTGGAGCCCATCAATCAGGTTAAGCTGTCTGGCCAGTGACTCTTCAAGATCTCCTGTCTCTGCCTCTTCAGCCCTGGGGTTGTAAGTATTTGCCACCACACCCGAAACTTGCATGTGGGTTCTGGGGATCAGACTCGGATCTTGTAACTGAGCCATTCTCCCCAACCCCAGAAAAGAACATTTGAAAGGAGGACAGGTGCCCACAGATGCTGCCATGCATATTGGTGCAGAATAAGGGACAGGCACTAGAAGAAGGGGACATAATGAAAAGGTGAGAGGCACCTGTGGTGTCACATAACTCCAGTGCATACCAGACACTTCAGAGACTGCTCCGTGGACACACTTCACCAGCCTGCTCTGTGACTTTGTGATTTCTTTCATCCTGTGCCTCTTCATCTGCCCTGTGGCTGCTTAATAGTCTTTTCCTAAAACCGAAGGTGTGATCCCCATGGGTAGTTTCCGATTAATGAAAGAGTCAATCAATCAACCAATCAATAAATCAATCAACCAATTAATCCAGGAAGGTCAAAGAGGAGCAGAGCACTGAGAGTGCTATAAATAAAAACATGCTTCCATTGTCCTGGTGGCATCTGGAGCTGCCTTTTTGGTGACCTCACCTTCGGTTTGCAGCCCTACTTATTCAAATCCTCCACTGTGCCTTTGAATTTTTAAAAAATTAATTAATTCACTTTGCATACTGATCATAGCTCCTTCCCTGGTCTCCTCCCATTCCCATCCTCCCTCTCTCTTCCCCCTATCGCCCCTCCCCTACTCCTCAGATAAGGGCAGCCCCTCCCCACAAACTCACACCAGGCACATCAAATTGCATCTGTACTTAGCACATGTTTTTCCCATGTGGCCTGTTGAGTCAGCCCTGCCAGGGCAAAGTGATCAAAAAGCAAGCAAGAGTCCATGTCAGAGATATCCCCATCTCTCCTTTCTAGGGGACCTACGTGATGGTCAAGCTACCCATAGGCTACATATGTGTAGGGGGCCTAGGTTGAGTCCATGCATGGTCCTTGGTTGGTGTGTCAGTCTCCGTAACCCCCACTGGGCCCAGGTTAGTTGGCTCTGGTGGTCTTCTTGTGTAGTTCTTGTGCCCTCCAGGTTCCTCTACCCTTCCCCCGACCTCTTCCACAAGACTCCTGGCACTCCATCCAATGTTTGGCTGTGAGTCTCAGCATCTGTTTTGAAACGATGCTGGGTGGAGCCTCTCAGAGGACAGCTACACTAGGCTGTCTTCTGCAGAGTATCATTAACAGTGTCAGGGGCTGGCTCTCTCCCATAGGGTGGGTGTCAGGTTGGACCAGGAATTGGTTGGATATTCCCTCAGTCTCTGCCTTATCTTTATCCCTGCACATCTTGTAGGCAGAGTAAATTTGGCTCAAATTTTCTGTAGGTGGGCTGGCGTTCCCCTTCTTCCACCAGGAGTTCAGTCTAGTTAGGATAGCCAGAGTTTGTTGTCGTAGGAAAGCTGGGTTCTTACAGTGCCATATTGCCCTGGGTGGTGTTGAGTGTGTTCTTATATTGTCCTCTAGCCATCTGGTTGTCGCTGGTGCTGGCAGTCTTGGACGTCCCTCGTAGTCCCTGATGATTGTCACCTCTGGTAATTGCTGATGGCTGCTGCCTCCGAAACTGCAGGCAGAGCTGGGACCTGGTAATTGGCACACAAAGGGCAAAGGGCAGATGTCACCGATGCTAGTAGTCTCCAATGACTGCTGTCTCTGGCACTTCAAGCAGAGCTTGGGCCTGGGAACTGGTGCGTGGAAGACACAGAACAGACCTCACTGCTGCTGATCGCTTTTGGGGTCTCTTAATGCATGACATGAGGAAGAAAGTAAAGTGGAGGCTGGAAAG
Source organism: Acomys percivali (assembly GCA_907169655.1). Lineage (NCBI taxonomy): Eukaryota > Metazoa > Chordata > Mammalia > Rodentia > Muridae > Acomys > Acomys percivali. Next base: position 103,269,137 of record OU015750.1, on the reverse strand, counting down.
CACTGAAATTATTATACCACAAACATATCTTTTCTTCAATTGCTTGATCTGGGGATAAAGTGTCCTTACTCTACTGATATCGAGTGAGTTGTGGGGAAAAATGCTATTATACACATACATTTTTATGAAACCCAAGCAACCAGCATTAGCTGACATCACTCCAAGAGCTGGGAGAAGGCTGGACAGCTGCTAGAGCCCCCAGTGCTATTTGGCTCCTGAATTCCAACTCACAGGCCCTTCTCTCTGCCCTTTTCTTCTTCTCAGAATTAATTTTCTTTTGCCTGGCTGTGTTTCCTTGGTATTTCTGACCTGGTACTGTCAATAGTAAAAAGAGGAAAGCATAGGGCAATGCAGTATGGCAGGAAGAAAAACTGGAGGAGGGTGTGCACAGCCCAGGGTGCTCTTCCTATCATCCCAGCTCACTTGGGTCAGGCTTCATGAAGGAGTGTGGTGGGGAAAGCCTCGAAGTGCTTCTGATACGCAGTGTTGTCACTTCCAGAGACCCAGGCACTCCAGGTCAGAGGAAGAAAAGATTTACTCCCTGTAGGATCATTTTAAGACCTGCCTGTGCTTTGATGCTTTCTCAGAATGACTGTGGGAGATGGGCAGGGGAGGGGGGTTGGAGGAAGCTTCAAATGTAGCCCCATTTGGTCTTCTGCCTGAGGAATCTGCCAATAGACCTTTGTTCTCACAAACAAGTTGCCATGCTGGACCAGACCTGCAGGGAGTCTCACAAAGAATCCTTACTGATGCTCCCAATAGCCCTCCTTCCAGAAGGAAAACAATAGCAGGTTAGACAGACAAGCCTGGGTCAGTCATTTTCCACTAGGAGGGAAAGGGATGGACATGTGCCAACTCTCAGGTACTTAACTAATAGTCAAAACATGTGTGAAGGGAACTATGGAGATGCTGTGGCCTTCATCCACACACTCTTCTGAGAGCAAAACGCCCATAGAAATTCAATGTACTCCCTCATAGTCCCCAGATGCCAAGAAACACTGTTGTCTGAAGAAAGTTTGAGGCCTTTTCACAAATCTTCCAGCCAGGAAAGGCTGAATGAGTAATTGACTAAGGAAGTGAGCTACAGTAGCAGGTCTGTTAAGTCAGCTGTGCAATCAAAGTGAGCCTGGGGGAGGGTGCAGCAGGTGAGGAAGTTGGCTAAGAATCCTGATGGCCTGAGTTTGATCCCAGGACCCACAGAAAGTACCAACTGTTTTCCTCTGGCATCCCAAGCACTTAGACAGAGAAAGAGTGAAAGAGAGAGAGAGAGAGAGAGAGAGAGAGAGAGAGAGAGAGAGAGAGAGAGAGAGAGAAAAGAAGAAGAAGAAGAAGAAGAAGAAGAAGAAGAAGAAGAAGAAGAAGAAGAAGAAGAAGAAGAAGAAGAAGCAGCCACCCCATTCGAACCATGGGTATACCACCATTCACACCTCAAGAAGTGAGTCACTTTGCCTCAGATGTCTTCTTCTAAGGGAGCGGGGAGAAGGCCTAGTGTCATCATTTCCATGAATCAAGAAGCTGGAATCCAGTCTACGTGTGGAAGGACCTGCCCTGCCTTGCATGCCCAAACCTACCTGGCTCTCTAGTGGGATTTGAGAAGCAAAAACAAGTTAGGGGCCAACCAGCTACACTGATAACTTAGTTCATCTCACTTCCGGAGATCCACTCAGGAGCTTGGGGAACCTCATCTTCATTGAGAGTGGCCACCAACCATTTAACCTTGGCTATCAGAGGAAGAAAGGGAAGAGAATGGGCCAAGCTACAGCCTATGTGATTCGGTGTTATCTGCCGGCAAAAGTAGCTATGGTGAGGAATGCCCTTGGGCTGCTGGCAACTCATCCTCCAAGTGCCCATGAGCACAGACTGGGGTGGGGGGAGAGGAGACATGTTCAGACAGACTTCTCTAGGTGAATGCGTTATATCATTTATGTACAGAATGGAAAAAGCACACTCCCCAGTACTGATATTTCAGGCCATCCACTGAACACAGCAATATTTAGATTGCTATTCATTACAGAAGACACTCACCACAGATATGACCGAGACCGACCGTGCCTCTTTCATATCCTCCTCCATTCTTCTTCTAAGTCACTTATTAGTTTACAAATTGGATATCACAGACTCTCACACCTAGGATTCCCTGTGTGGTTGAGAACAACCATCCAAATTCAGTCATCTGCATAGACCGGCACTAGCAACTGAGTTAGCGCAGAGGGAGACAGGGCGCACAGGTGGGTTTATAGCCAACAGGTTAGGCAGGGCTTTTGGTCTCTAGATTGAGCTGTAGATTGGTCTCTAGATTTAGGTCTGTAATCCCATCTACTCAGGCAAGAGGATTACAACCAAGGATTGCTTGGCCAACTGGGAGCAACACTATCTCATTTCTGGAATGAATATTGAAAAGTGTCTGCTTTCTGGTTCCTTGGAGTGTTGCTGAGGGGTAGGACCCCTCTATTCTACAGTTGGTACAGTGGCTTGCCCTTTTCCTAGATCCGTGAATATCCTGTCTGCCACCATGCTGGGAAAGCAACATTGCCTCTCCCCCTACTGATCTTCAAAACATTTAAATACTTCTTGAAACAAATTGGGCTTTGTGATAGTAGTTATATAGCCCACAATATTTGCTTTGTAATGTTTAACCCATTTATTTGATCAACATTCATTTATCTGCAGGCTCCCAAGACAGGAACTTAATCTATTTACACATTAAACAAATAGTGCAGATCTCTGCATTTTTCCTCCATAGAGTAATATATTGACCAACCAAAAGGTTTTGTCACAGGCAACCGGCATGCTGTGAATGACCATAAGCACCCAGCCAGCCCTGGAAGGCAATAGGTGAGTGAATCAAGCTGCTTACATTTGGGAGCCATGAGGCTTTGCACCTAGACTCTCTTCCTGTGTACTTGTCTGTCTCTCCCAGGAATTCTTCCTAGACATCACTTACTCATCTCCAAGTTCCCAAGATAGGACTCAGGTACTCTGGGAAGGCTTCTGCCCTCTGAGGCTGTGGACAATCATTTGTCACAGCCTGAGAACTTCCACCTTCACAGCAGAAGGGCAGAGAGCTATCTGTGTGACAAGGGTGATGCCTGGCCTATCCCCACAGACACATTCAGGCCCTCATTTATAGCAACCTTCAAATTCCCAACATGCCACCCCTCACACAGTACCCAATGTTCCCTGTGAAGTTCCCATGGCTACCATATGCATATATTGTTCCTTGGTTTCCCTGTGATAGGAAAAAACTAATGAGCACAAAACCAAAGTCCAAGGTGACATGTCTTAGGCCAGGTCACCTTTCACAGTGGGTCAGAATCATTCTGTGGTTCTTGTCCCTTCAGGACAAGATCCTGGCCACTTAACATAAAGATGAAGCCATTCCTGCTCAACACATCATTGGGTCCCTCTCTTCCCTGTTCCCCCCTGCAGGATCCATCCCTGTGAAATTTACCTGCCATTCTCCAGCCTGCAGCATCACCACCTCTCTCTCACACCTCCATGCAGCCTCCAGGTTCCAGCATGCTGTTCCTTGTGTTGGTCAGTCTTTCCATCACGCTCCATCCTGTTACTCTGTACATCAGGTGCTGAGGGCACAGCAATAAGCAGAAACACCTGGGGCTGCATACCCAGCGCTTACAGCTCAGCACGGCAGGGGATAGACACAAATGGACAGTAGGGTGAAGATTCTGCGATAGGCAATGTGGAGGGAAAGGAACAGAGTGTGTTAAGACATGACTAAGTCAGAAGTTCTCCTGGGAAACAGAACCAGTAATATATATGTGGACACCTACAAAGAGACTTGTTGTAAAGAATTGGTTCATGCAATGAGGAAGGTGGTCAAGTTTCATGATCTACACGGTGAGTCAGCACCAGAAAAAGTAAATGTTTTAGTTCTAGCTCAAGGACAGGATAAAGCCGAGGCCCTGGTTTGAAAGGAGCCAGAAAAAAAGGCTTCTCTCTCACTCCCAGATCAGTCAGGGTTTTGTTCCATTGGGGTCCTCAGCTGTTTGAGGGAGGCCAATAAACAATGCTTGACCAGACGTCTGAGCATCCAGTGAAGGATACACATTATTAACTATCCAGGGTACCAGAGGGACATCTTGATAAAACCCCCAGTCCTGTAAATACTGCATGAGCCTCCTGCTTCCTCAGGACTCCATTCAGCATCCTTCTCATTGTCATGTGGCCCTGATCACAGCTCATGTCTCATTATGCCAAGCCATCATTCCTCTTGGTGTTTTGTGTCTTCCATTAGACTGGACACCTGATGTCCCTGATGGCCGTTCTTGGTTGCCAAATTGACTACATCTGGTACTAACTAAAACCCATGCTGCTGAGCACACCTATGAAGACTTTTTTTTTTTCTTGTTTGGATCATTTGCAAATGGGAAGATACCCTAAGTCTGAATCATTTGAGGTGGTAAGACATACCTTAAATCTGGGCCGTGCTTTCTGTTGGCAGCCTATCAAAGGACATGGAAAAGAGAAGTTCTTATTCTTTGCCTGCTTGCCCTCACTCTCACTGGCAGGTTCATCCATTCACTGATATTAAAGCCCATTTCTCTGGGATTCGGGAATATACTCCCACCTTCAGCTGGACATGAGAGGAACTTTCTTAATGACCCCGAGGATCACTTAGCTGTATAAAAGCAGAGCAGTAAGTAGCGTCCTAACTTCACAGGGATTCCTCTAGGATTCAAGAGTCAAGAATGAGAAACACTCTGAGCTGGGCTGGCGTCTAGTCTACCATCAGGTAACAGTGGCCCCTCCAGCCCCAGCACACTGGCTCATGTGACAAAGGCTCTTGATTGAGCCGTAGGCCACCTCTCAGACTTTCCATTTCTGTCCTGCCAGCAACCAAATCTATCTCTGCCCAGCAGTGACTGGGAACACGTTCTCCCAGAACCCATTAGTGAATGGCTTGACAGAACACTAAAGTGTTTGATCATACCTGCAGGAAGAGGGTGACTGGTTGGGCAGCTTTCTGTGGGGGCATGAGGACCTAGAACAGCTGCTCTTGGAGCCATTGCCAACATCAGTCAGGACTTGTCTTCAGTGACCCATGCAGTATGACTCGTTCTTCAGCTAATGGCAACAGTGACTCAATTAGGCAACTGCTTCTTGGCAAGTCATTTGCAAAGAGAGGAAACTCTGGGACTATTAATTATCCACCATGGAACTTCAGCCTCAGGGAGAGACAAGATAACTCTAAATGGGGCAGTTTTGTAGTTTTCCACCAGCACGGATATTTCTGGGTCACCAGACGCATGGAGCACATTCATAGCTCATACGGTCTCAACTCAGAGATGCACGGATGTAAAAGGTTTTATTTATTATGCTCCAACCATGACCTTCGGTTGAGCTTGTGGAACGAAATTCCAGATCGGGAGCTCATCCATGCCTTGCGTCTCCCTCAGCTCTACTGTCTCAGTTACAGCCCCTACTCGACACAGGTCCAGGCAGCTGCCTGTGTGCTTCAGGGTAATGTCACACCAACAGGTACCCGTATTGAATAGGTGATGCTCATGATGATGTGGCAGGGGGAAGTATGCAGTGCGGCACAGGTGCAGAGCAGCAGCTTCAGAGGCAGGCAAGGGTTCCGAAGGCCGTGCAGAGCCCAAATTCATCTCAACCTGGATGCAAACATAAAGTGGAGTAAACAATATCTCATAGCACATAAGACTTTAATGATGCTCTTTGAAACACATTTTGGTATTATACTACCTACCTCTCTTGTCACTATGACCAAATACCCAGCAAGAAGCAATTTAAAGGGGAAAAGGGTGTGTTCAGACTCATTGTTTGAGGCATACAATCCATCATGGCATGGGGGCATGTAGCTCTGTGGTACCTGGACTGTAAGGCAGCTTGTTTGCATCTCTGGATCACGAAGCAGAGAGCTCAGGCCAGAACTAGAGGTGGGCTATAAACCATATGGCTTACTTCCCAGAAATGTACTTCCTCCAGCTGGGTGCTACCTCCAAAATACTTGACAAGCTTTCAAAACAGCACCACCAGCTGGGGACCTAGTGAGTCAAATATATGAAACTGTGATGGACAGTTTGCAGTCGAGTCATGACAAATATCAGTTGACCCCTCTTGGCTCTGACATCCACAGCATGGCAATCCCATTGTTTGGATATCATCAGAACCTCTTACGTCTAATTTTCATCCCCCCGTCCCCTTTTTAAGTACAATTACCACTGACTAAATTAACGTTTATTGTAAACTACATTCACAATAGAAAGAGGTTGTAATACAGTCCACCGGGATGTTAGCACAACAGCACACAATCCCTGTGTCACTGCCTGGGGCTCTATGACACAGAAGCTCAGTGTAGTAAGTACTTTTCTTGCTGTGATATCAGACCATGATAAAGGCAACTTAGAAGGCAAGAGTTCATTTTGGGCATACAATTCCAAAGGGTTAGAGTCTGAGATGGTGGATGAAACAGGAAGCTTAGGGCTCACATTTTGGACCACAAGTCAGAGCAGAGAGAACAAACTAGCAGTAGGTGAGGCTTTTTACCCCTTAATCCTACCTCCAGTGATACTTTCTCCAACAAGGCCATATATCCTAAGTCTCTCCAAACAACGCTACCAAGTAGGGACCAAGTATTCAAATGCCTGAGCCTAGCGGGAAACATCTCATTGAGATCGCTGCAACCTGGCTGGAAGTCGGGCACTTACACATCATGTGGAAACACTGGCTTTGCAGATGATCAGTAGAGTGAGCCCCAAACTGACACGTTCTCCTAAAAAGGAAGTAGGTGGTAAAACAGACATGGAAGAGCACTCTCCATAAGCCAAGGAGCACTGACATGCTACCCAGATTTGAGGGAGCACCGTAGCTCTTCTGAAGGAGCTGGCCGAGCAAACCCCTTGATCTGAGCCTCCAGCTTTCAGAACTGGGAGACTACAAGTTTCCATTGTTTTAGCCTTCAGGCTGTGGCACTTTATGGCAGCACAAAGCCACATGAGACTGTTGTAATTGGGACTCTCTCCTCTAAGGCAATCTCATCACCTATTTGAATGTTATTTTTGCAATTTATCACCTCGGAATCTAGGGAATGTTTGGGGAAAGAAGCATCAGCACCAGGGCAGACTTCCCACGAGTGATGAAGGTGATGCTCTGTACGAAAGAACCGAGGATGTGTGGGAAAAATGGAAATAGCATCTAGAATTAGCTGTGCATTAACAACCACATGTGTTTATGTGGGTGATATGCTATGATAGATAGAATTAACATCCTCACATTAAATGAGGAACATGGAGCACAGAGAAGTTTGGTTACTAGCACAACACAACAACAGTAACAAAAACGAGGATGCTACCATTTAGCCTGGACCACTTACCAGATGGCTAAAAAGGTCTGGAAATGGCCAGTTTGGTAAGTTATGGTTAATCTGGTGATCAGTGTCTGTGAAGTGACAATGAGGATTTATCTGACTATTATTTCAGGACAAAGTTACTGATGACCAATGACAGCCAGGCATTGGGTTAAGCATGGAGGAGCGCACAGTTACTGATGGCTGACAACAGCCAGGCATTGGGCTAAGCATGGAGGAGCCAAAGCACAGAGATTAACCTTGGCATGCAGGATGGCTTTGATCAATCAGTTGAAGCATGTAAAAACAAAAATTGACACTTCCCAGAGAAAATAATTGTTTTCCCTGAAAAGTGAAATATGAGTTTCTGCCCTTGTTCCCAGATTTTGAACTTGCCGGCTCTTAACATTGCATGAGACAGATTTTAAAATAACGAATTTTGTATGTGTACACACACACACACACACACACACACACACACACACACACACACAGTGAGAACATTAGATGTGTGCATTGTTCAACCCTCATCAGAAAAACTTCATGCATTACATGGCCATTAACACAGAGACCATCACCTGGTCAACTTGCTGACACTGAGAGACTTTGCAGTCTGGGACATCTGTATGACATCCCTCCCCTAAAGCCTCAGGGATGGATGCTAAAGAAGAGGCCAAGGTGGTGGGTAGCTTCACAGAATAGGCTGCTGCACATACAAATTCACAGGGACTGTGACAGCACACAGAAGAAAAAAAAAATGCCAGCATAGGAGAGAAGTAGGCACAATATCCCCCTCCTCAAGAAGAAACTATTCACAACTGATGGCTGCTGAGAGAGGGCAAATCGGTTTTCTTCAGTGGAGTGACACTGGGTATATCAACCACACCTCAGGGCAGGCCCAGGCATGCTTAGGAGCAGGCAGCCAATGCAATTTGAACTCCGTTTTTCATTTCTTTTCTTTTCTTTTCTCTTTCCTTTTCCTTCCTTCCTTCCTTCCTTTCTTTTCTTTTTCTTTCTTTCTTTTTTTTTTTTTTTGGAGGTAAATAACATCAAGCGGGGTAGGTAGGGAAGTGGGGAGGATCTGGGAGGAGTTGTGGGATGACAAAGAATATGGCCAATATATATGAAGTTTCCAAAGGAATAAATAAAAACATCATTTAAAAATAGTAAGATTCTGGAATGCCTAAAACCCTCTTCAGACACTTCTGAAAGTTTAAATCCCCATCAAAAGTGACAGCAGGAACATTTTTAAATGATAATTTTCTGCCTTATTTTCATGAAGTCAATGTGAACAGCTGGTGGCGGAGGTCAAAATACTTTTTGAACATTAAAATGTCACTCTACTGTCAGTTACTGAGTGCCGACGATGTGCTTCTTACAGGTAATAGCCAATCATTTCTCTGTTAACTTGGGATTTACCAAATTGGTCTCCAAGTATGACAGTAAAAAGATGATACTCAGTTTCAGATGGGGAAAAGACACCATGCTGGGCTGTGAGTGGGGCCAGAAGGTCATCGATAAATTCACTGCCCCTCTGGGATGTCACCGCCCCAGACAAAGGCTACAGAAGACAGACACAGACACAGGAAGACAGGCAGATGCTTAAAGACAGACAGAAATAAGGAGTTTTCCATCTGTCTTGTAATCTCCTGAGAAAATGTGGAACCAGGGACAGGTAGTGTGGCTACTCCTCAGCTTTGTGAATAAAATTGCTGTCCCTATACACCTGTGTCTGGGCCTGACTCTAAGCACTGGCTGAGTAGGCCATCCTGACATGGGACTGAGAGAGGCAGGGAGTGGGGCAAGCCCTACCCAGGTCACAGTGGTGTGCACACTGAGGAGGCACAGTGTCATCTGGAAGCAGCTGCGTCTACTTGGAGCCTTCTTGCTTATAAGTAGACTTGGGGAAGAAGGGTGTGGCTGTTTAAATGGGAAGGGGCCCAAAGGCTCATATATGTGACTGTTTAGTCCCCAGGAAGATAAACTGTTGGGGAAAGATTAGGAAGTATAGCTTGTGGGAGGAGGTTTGTCACTGAAGCGGGCTTTGAGGTTCAAAAGTCCATACTATCCTGAGCTAGTTTCTCTCTCTCTCTCT
>OU015750.1:103244693-103259705 GCA_907169655.1 Acomys percivali | reverse complement strand
CACACACACACACACACACACACACACACCTCCCCCTTCTCTCCCTGCTCCTTCTCCTTCATGGTTACCAGGAACAAGCTTTTCCCACTATGTGTTCCTGCTGCCAGGTGCTGGCCAAAAGCCACCACCAGGCCAAGTGACTCACTCCCAAAACTCTGATCCAAAACCAAGCTATTCTATTTTAAAGTCGATTTTTCTCAAAATGACAGAAATCTGATTAATATACTAGTACATGGTTAGAAACACTGGCCAGCATCTTTACTGAAATGTTATGGGCAAAGGTAGGATTGCTGATATGGTAGTGCCAGGCAGAGTGTAGCAGTTTAAGACAGAGAACAGTCCTCACCTGGGCTCTCAACAAAAAGATGCATCAGGAAATAAAATGACCATGACCTAAGACAGGAAAGAAAGAAACAACACAGTGGATGCTTCCAGGGAGAGTCAAGCAAATTATAGCTATAGAGAACAGCCAGAGCAGCAAATAAAGCCTTGAGGCCAGGAGGAGAGCTGCTAATTAGAGTATGTGATTTCGAAGGTGAACACAACACACAACCCAAGGGGGACTGACTGCAGGTGTAATTAACGGTGAGATTCTATAAGCTTGTCCTTGATCTAAAGACAGTGGCCCGGGTAACGTGTGAGCTCATTAGACTGATCTCTTGTTCTTTGAATCTTAGTGTGGGCGGCTGTTCTCCTACCTCTACTTTTCCTAATTATGATTTATCATTCTTCATTGCCAACTGCCTCCACCTGACCAACCATGACCCCAAGAAAAAAGAATAACATGGACACATTACAACAATTAAAAGGATGAAGTGCTGCACAGAGATTATATATATATATACACACACACATATATATACATATATGTATATATACATACATATATATGTATATATACATATATATGACTTGGTGTTCAGCCTGAGTCACTGTTGGGAGGGTGGTAGACTCATTAGGAGATGAGGAATATATATAATTGTTTTGTGTTTCCTTTCAGGTTATCTAAATCTCTAACTATAGAGTTTAGGAGCAAGAGAGTTTGGGGGTAGTGTCCCTGGTCCTTGGGGGTAGGGTCCCTGGTCCTTGGGGGTAGGTGCTTTCTTCCTTCTTCCCAGGGGGTAGTTTATAGGCCAGCAGATATAAAATTGATGTCACTGGGATTCCCTGCGTTGTTGGTGCTAAGAGGTGATGGACATGGAGCCTGGAGAAGAAGAGAAGACACAGAAGCTGCAGGGCACTGGTCATTGCTTCCAAAGCTGAAAATGAGTGAGACTGTTCTATGTAACTACATGCACGGTACATGTTCCACCTACAGAGCAGTGGTAAAATGCTTTATGTGTGCATACACACACACACACACACACACACACAGAGAGAGAGAGAGAGAGAGAGAGAGAGAGAAAGAGAGAGAGAGGCAGGCTCTGATTTATGACAGGACAACCTCTGACTTCCCCAGTTTTTTATTTATCTTATTTTATGTGATGGGCCTCCACTAGCCATCATACTTTGAGATGCTTTCCTCAGGCTAGCAGTATGTGATCCAACCCTCATTCCACATCAGACAGAGACAACCCCTGGCAGCTGGTCATGTTGCAGTAGTGCAGCCATGAAGCATGCTGCAGTGTCTCAGTGAAGTGGGCTGACAGCACTTTCTAGGCTCTGGCTATCACAAGCTACATCCAGTTCAGCAGAATTGGCTATGTAACTCAGTTATCAGTGTTGGAATCAAAGCTCGGTCACCTCCTGATTGCATGAGCTCAGAATATGGGTGGTTCTCCGCATCTGTGGGCTCTACCCTCCCACAGACCCAACTAACTGTGGGGGTCAAAAGGACTTTTTATAAATTGGTTTTTAACTGGATAAGTACAGATATTTTTGGCATTATTCCTTAAATAATACTTTATCATAATTAATTACACTGTATTTCCATTGTTATCGACTATAATTATTGAGAGATAATCTGATAAGCTGTGCTTGGGAGGATGTATGCAGGTTATATGCAAATACTATGTCATTTATATGATAGACTTGTGTGTGTTGGGTTTTATTCTGGGGTGAGTTCATGGAGGCAGGGCCCCCAGAATGGCATGAGATGTGTAGTTTCCTTACCTGTATTAGTGAGAAAATAACAGCAGGCATTTGTCCATGGGATTCTGCTCATGACAGCTGGTGCAGTGAGCACTCTGTAGCAGGCAGCTGGGTGTCACTTGCTTGGCCTTGGTGAGGACAGTCATCTTAAATGGAAGTAGCTGGGCTTAGGAAGGGGTGCTCCACACATTTTCTGTGTTCGCTGGGCAGGCAGGAAAGGCAAACGCTGGAGGATTTTTGTGGGGTTGCTCAGAGCTAAGAGTGAAAGGGAGGCAAGCCCCACCAGGAAAGCTCTCTCTACGAGTGCTTCAGATCATGCTGGATAAAGTAGACAAGTTCACTCCCTTGGCCGATGTCGGTGATGGGAGCACTGTCAGCCTAGCCCCTGAATCTTCAAAGCATCTTCTCCACCTCTCAGTGTGCATCGTCACCCTCCCATGGATCAGTGGAGGGCTCTGTGAGCAAGTCCTGGTTATGCCTACTTTGCAAAGCTGACTGTGTGGCCACAGACATGGACGTGGTAGGGGGCACTGATGCACACAGGCCTCCCTGGTGACACTGAAACCTCTTCTGGGGAGGTGTCTGTTAGCTTCACTCTGACTGGTAACTGGTGCTTCTTGCCTATGGAGTCTCTCTTTTAAAGATCTGTGTCACACCGAATCACAAGGGCATTTGATCAACTATGTTCATAGCCACTTTGTAATAGCCAGAAACTGGAAACAACCTAGATATCCCTCAGTTGAAGAACGGGTAAAGAAAACATGGTACATTTACACAATGGAAGACTACTCAGGTATTAAAAACAAGGACATCTTGAAATTCGTAGGCAAATGAATGGAACTGGAAAAGATCATCCTGAGTGAGGTAACCCAAACCCCAAAAGACATGCATGGTATGTACCCACTTCTAGGTGGATATTAGTCACAAAGTACAGGAGACTAAAATCTACAGACTCAAAGAAGCTAAGTTACAGGGAGGTCCCCAAGGGAGGATGCTCGAATCTCACTCAGAGAGGGAAACAAAATAGGTGTTGGAGGTGGATGGAGGGTGGGAACTGGGTAGGAGAGGAGATGGAAAGGGTATCAGAGGGTAGGGATTAGGAGTAGGGAGAGTGTGGAAGAGAGGGGCAGGTAAGAGAATGGAAATCGGAGGTGGGGGACATCTCTGGGATGTGCCAGAGACCTGAGGTAAGTGAGACCCCAGAAAGTCTATGGCGATCACCCTAGTGGACTCCTAGCAGTAAGGGATATGGAACCGGAAGTGGCCACCTCCTGTAGCCAGGCAAGACTTCCAGTAGAGGGATAAGGACACCAACCCACCCACAAAACCTTCAACCCAAAATTTGTCTTACTGAGAAGATGTGCAAGGACAAAGATGGAGCCAAGATCGAGGGAATGGCCCACCAATTACTGGCCCTACTTGAGACCCATGCCATGGGAGAGAACAATCCATGACACTACTAATGGTACTCTGCTATGCTTGTAGACAGGAGCCTAGCAACTCCTCTGAGAGACTTTACCCAGTAGCTGATGGGAAAAGATGCAGAGACCCACAGCCAAACATTAGATAGAGTTCAGAAGTCCTTTGGGAGAATTGGGGGAATGGCTTAGGGAACTTGAGGGGTCAAAGACTCTACAGGAAGACCTACAGAGTCAACCAACCTGGACCCATGGGGGTGCACAGAGACTGAACCACTAACCAAAGAGCATGCAGAGATTGGGCTTAGATTACACCTCCTGAGCATATGTAACAGATGTGCATCTTGCTCTTCATGTGGGTCCCCCAACAACTGGAGCAGGGGACCTCTCTACTCTGATGCCTACCTTTGGATTCTGTTCCCCTAACTGGGCTGCCTGGTCTGGCCTTAGTGGGAGAGGATGTGCCTAGTTCTGCAGACTTAATATGCTAGGGTGGGTTCTTACCCATGGGGGACCTCCCTCTGAGGAGGAGAGGGGAGAGTTGGAGGAGGGGTGTGTGATGGGGGGAACCGGGAGGAGAGGAGGAGGCTGCAGTCAGGATGTAAAGTGAATAAATAAATAAACTAATGGGGGAGGGCAGAGATCTGTGGCTCTATAGCTCAGCCTCAGAACCACAAACTGAAATGGGGCAGTCAGCAAAGACATAGGCTTTATCTGGGTTATCTTAAAAGCCAAACAAGCTAGAGTGAGCAGACTCCACCCACTTCCTTGTAGAGACTTCCCTGTGATACCGCACGGTCCTTTAAAAGCTTCCATGAACCATAGCATGGACAAACTATAAGACATCCAAATTCAGGCACCTCAATATGAGCATCTAGCAGGTCACTTCTAACACACCCTTTCCACTCTATAGCAGACATTACTTTCCCAGCGACCATGAACAACCTTCAAGGAGTTTCCCCCAATACTCTGTGAATGGAACACTAATTCACCTCTTTGTCATGAAGTGAGTGTCCAAGGGAGGTTAGACCAGTAATTATGAGTTTAAAGCCCCTTCATGTCTGTCTGGCTTTTCCCGGATAATCCTCATTGAGCAAATACTGTCTCAGTTTTGTTCTTGGCAGCTAAATGAGGAGTTCAGCTCTTACATGTTTTCCGCCTTTGGGCTTTGGCATTCGTGAGGACTGTGTCTTTGTCTGTTCTTCCCACCATGAGTCATTCTTGATCACTGGTGGTGGAGGGCAGAACGTGCACATAGGCCAGGTTGCTTTCTGATCCAGGCATTCAACATGTGATAGCAGAAAGAAATATCTTCAAGGCTTTCTCCAGATAAAAACCACAAATAAGAAGCGCTACCTTAAGTTAAATGATAAAACATGAGGTTAAAAAAAAAAAAAAAAAGAGCAATTAAGAGCATACTTCCTCCTAGAAGGTATGCAATGGTTTTTAAAAACATTTTTTTAAATTAATTTATTCAGATTACATCTCAATTGTTATGATATGCAATGCTTTATGGAATTAAAATTCCCAGCAAAAATATAACACAATTGTTAGTTCACAAGCCAATCTGCTGCTAGCCTGCTTGCTGATCTGATCTGCCTGTAGGTTGCTTAGCAACCTCTGACATCATCATCTGCCACCTACCACCAGGTGTGTGCCAGAGGCACCAGATATAAAAGGACAAACAGGCCACCTCTCGCTCTATCTTACCTCTCTCTCTTTTTCTCTCCCACTGCCTCTCTGTTTCTCTCTACCCTTATGGCCCACTCAAGCCCTAACTCTTTTCCTCTTCCCACCTCCAAATAAATCTCTCCATAATATATTTGTTGCGTGGCATCTCATTCTTCATGATAGCAGTGATAGCTTTGTCTTTTTGCATGGCTATAAAACAATGAAAGAATGTCTATAAATGGGCTTCATCAAGACACGGTATTCTTCCTCTCAATTATTTTTCCAGGGACATGATGACAATCTGTAGACTTTTCTTGCATCTGTCACTATGTATTGTGCACTGTTTTCATGTTGTTGTCATTATTTGCTTGTTTGGTGAGCCAGATGAGAGGATGGATAGTGGAAGGCCATGCCAGAGGAGCAGAGTGTTCACTGTTGAGTGGACACCAGAGAGCTTGTGGGGAGAAGGGTGTGTGTGTGTGCGTGTGTGTATGTGTGTGTGTGTGTTTGTATGTGTGTGTTTGTGTGTGTGTGTGCGTGTGTGTGTGTTTGTGTGTGTGTGTGTATGTGTGTGTGTGTTTGTGTGTGTGTGTTTGTGTGTGTGTGTTTGTGTGTGTGTGTTTGTGTATGCGTGTGTGTGTGTGTTTGTGTGTGTGTGTTTGTGTGTGTGTGTTTTCAGTTTTCAATATGGTCTGGCCTCCAACGTTCCTGGCCATGGCTCTTTACCTGCACTAGCTGTGTGGCCTTCTCAGGATGTGGAGGCTTTGTGTGTCTCCTCCTCCCCAGTCATTGGTGGATCTCTCAATGTTTTGTTGCTTTTCTTTTGGCTCACAATATCCACGTTGTTCTCCTTCCCCCTCTTCCTCCTCCTCTCTCTTCCATGACTATATTGTATTTTCACTCACAGTTTTAATGGCTTGAGGACCTCATAGATCTACATAAACTCGCTTTAGAAACTTCTAGTAAAATGACATGGGTAAGCTGAGTTTTCAGCTCTAAAGGAAACACATGTTTGAAACAGAAAATAAGATTCAAGGGAGAAAAAAATCTATGCTATGCTGTGGTTAATTTATCAGTATGGCCTAATAATGCTTATTATCAGGCCTATAATTATTATTATGACAGTATGTTCTAACCCGCTAGCAATCAATCAAGACAGAGACACCTGTTATATTTTAAAATAGCCTCAGCTAACCTGGGGCATGGCAGACATTAATCCCCTAAACTACTTCCCATAGTGGAGCAGGTATGGGATATCTGTCCGAATCCCATGCCATCTGCTTCTAATAATTTCTATCAAGCTACCTCCCATCCATAGTCCCAAATACTTGATAATTATCATCATTTGGGCCAAGTCTCCATCCACGCCAGCTATGTGCTTCTCCTCCACCTAACCCATGGTGCAGCTTTCTTTCTTCTCTCCTCTCCTCTGGTCTCTTCCCTCACAAGATTCCCTGGAACTTTAGCCACACCTATCCCATTTGCCCTGCCCAGGTGGGATGGCCTTTTATTGGTCAATCAGATTAGGCTCTTAGGCAAGGTACAGGTGGGGCACAGAGACAGCAAGCAGTAATTAGCATCAAACTACATCAGACCAACATCCAACATGCTACTTTTTCTTTTGTGAATTTAGAGGGTTTTTTTTCTAAGCTTAATGCCATTTACAAAGCAAAGCCATTGGCTAAGTCTTTGAGACACTCTTGTCTGAAGAGACAAACTGACAGAACAGAATGTATGTAGTGGTCACTGTGTTAGGATAATAGCCTTGGTGGTCAAGACACTGCCCAAAGTGACTTTTAGAAGATGAAGAGTCTTGATTGTCACCTATCAGTTAGCGATCTGCCAAAGGTTGTGCTGGGCACCAGATGAATAATTTGCTGCTATCAAACCACAGAGAAAAACAGGCAGTCAGTCACTTAGCCTCAAGCCAAGTGTGACAGAGAGAGAGGGTGTCAGGTTACCATAACCAGTCACTTAGGGACTTGACAAGAATGGACCTGGTGGCACCAGATTTTCCCTCAGCTCAATTTCTATTTGGATTTTAATAGCCATGTGGTGAACCGTGACCCAGCACACGAATTCAATTCACTAATGGCTTCCTGAGTTTACTTTTCTCAAACAGCAAGGGAAGACAAATTATACATAGTACTTAGGCATGTGTTCTCTTATAAATATGAGCTACCTGTACACGCTGACAGAGTTCCTTCCACTTGTCCGAACTAGCCCACAGCACACATCAACCCCAACCCACACCAATCTTGCCAAACCCTGTTCTTTCAGATTGACTCTTTCCAGCTTCTACACATGTGATGGAGCTTGTGGTCGGCCTGATTTGTCTTAATCGAATGTCCCCCACTTCTATTCATTTTGATGCAAGTGACAGGATCTCATTCTTCTCCCTGCTGTCTGTTGATGGACACGTAGGTTACTCATATCTTAGTTGTTGCAAATAGTGCCAATCCCAGTTCCTTTTGATATATACGCTGGAATGGGTCAGGTGGATCATAACCTAAGTGCACTTTCAGCTCTTTTATTTTAAAGAGAAAGATTCAGAGCAAAACTTCTATGTTCTGTCTTCCCTACCTCATTCTAAGGAACCAGGTTGCCATATATTCTTAGGATGCGGGGCCTCACTTCCACCAGGCAGTGTTCACCTTAAGTTGTTTAGAAGGAAGAGTGCAAAATGGCTTCCATGAAAGCAAGTCTTGGCACAGAATAACCATTCCCAGGCAAGAAGTCCCTGTAAGGAAAAGGCCTGACTTTATATAGTTAAAAAGATTAACCAGAGTAGAGTCTGAGTCCAGGAAAATTTCATTATAAGAATAATATACCCAGACCTAGCGAGGCTAAGGCAAGACGACTGCAAATTTAAGGCTATCTTACAGTAAACAGACTCTGTCAAAAAAAAAAAAAGAAAAAGAAAAAGAAAAAGAAAAAAGAAAGAAAGAAAAGAAAAAAGAAAGAGGGAGAGAGCAAAAGAGAGAAAGGGGAAAGAGAAAGATGCGAGTGATTTTGCAGAAGGCGGGCCAGTGTGAGGCTTGGGGAGGGCCTGAGGGCTTGTCTTCCCATAAGCTCACAGGGCAACTTGCCACTGTTTGTGGATCCTTCCAGAAGACTAACTCCTCAGCCAGAAGGACAATTTAATACCATCAGCAATTAGCAGCAGTGTGTGTGTGTGTGTGTGTGTGTGTGTGTGTGTGTGTGTGTGTGTTTGGTATCTGTGCCCGTATCTCTCTCTCTCTCTTTGGTGTATGTGTGTGTGTGCGCATGTGTGTGTGTGCTGTCTGTGTGTAGTATGTGTATGTGTTTTGTGTCTGTGTCTGTGTGTAGTATGGGTATGTCTCTCTCTGTGATGTGTGTCTGTGTGTGTTAACTTTTAGTGTCAAATATTTGGAATTCCTATAAAAATGTCACACGTGGTAGGTTACAATCCAAGACAAGGTCCTCTGAGACTTGACTGAGGCCTATGTTGTTTTCAGCTTCGGAAGTGAATCAAACACACACCCAGAACCCAGAACCACTGCCATACCTGAGGAGAGAAGTGTCTTTTGAAAGAATCTTCAGTGCTTGCTGACCTATTTGATAAGCCAGGCATAGGTCTGGATGCTGAGTTACTTTCCACTCCCCCGACTGACGATCCAGTGGATCCTCACATGGGCAAGCACTGCAGATACATGCTGTGATGGCGTGCGTGTGGATGAACTCCCTGGAGGACTGGGGGCATCTGTTCCAGCCCTCTCAACAGAGCCTGCCAGTGGAGAAGATGTTCTGAGATGAGGTAAAAGATTTTACAGACCCTTGATTGGAATACTACATGGAACATTCTAGAAACACCAAGAATTCAACGGCACTCAGCAGAACCAAAAATAGAAGTAGGAGGCCAAGGGACCCATTCCTCTGAAGGTGTGAGAAGGAGTCTATTTATAAGGAGTGAGATGATCCAGTCTTTCTGACTACTGGGTAGAAACAACAGGAAGACTCAAGAGACTGGGCATGGACAAGCTGGTTCAAAGATGGCAGCAGCAATCTAAGGAGAACTCTCATGGACAGGCTTAAAAGGTATTAGATAAGCTCGGTGGCTGGGTATTTGAGGGAAGGATGGGGATCAATAATCTGGCCTAGCAACCGGCAGGATCACCCGGGAAATGTGGTGATGCCATTGAGCAAGGGCAGACAGGAAGGCCAGAGTGTGCACCAGTCTGACAAGAGACCTTGGGAGGAAATCGAACTCCTGCTTCATCTGCCAAACATAACTCTGGCTGGACAAGAATGGTAGGAAAACCCTGCACATATCACATTTTCCTCACTCCAAAGGGGAATGCCGTTCTATTATTAACTGGAGTGAATCTGCTAAAAGTTTTCTTCCTGATGGGAAAGGGAGAAGTCTTGGTGAAATGGATGGGGCACAGCCTGGAACAGAAGGCAGCAGCGCTGAGCACACGTTGATCATCTGGTTTCTTTCTCAATTGGAGAATATGGCTGGGTCCTCTCCTGAAGACACCTGGAACAGCACAAGATTAAATGCTTGCACATGCTTGGAAAGTGAGGGGCTAACTATTATGGGCGCTTGTGGTCCCCATCTTCAGAGCATGCAGAAAAATGACCACTCCCCAGTATGTCTTACAGTCATACACACCAACAAGCTTGTAAGCAGCTCCCTTTATTTGAGTAAATAGCTTGTAAATAAATCATTGGTAAACATTACAAAATTAAATACATTTCCAAAAGCTCGCCAGTATACAGAAAATTCACAAACATAGTTCTTTTAAAAAATAAAATATGTTCAAAGCACCCTTGATATAAGTTGCCTGGTCCCTGTCTTCAGACAGGGCCTCCTGGAGACTTCTTACGGTGGCAGGCAGGGTTTCCAGGGGGAGGCAGCAGGGGCTTCCTGGAAGGAAGGGTTTCTACTCACTTTTCACCCCGCCTACATCCCATATGAATTTTAATTCTTCTCCAAAGAGCTGGTAGTTGAGAGGTTAGGGTAGGCACTCAGACCTAGCTCCTAACATGGAAATCAAGATCACAATTAGGACCACGAGCCACTGAGAGAAAGTAGAGGTGAAGCCACACTTCTAAAGCAACTGATGTCTTGAGGGGTCTTCCCATCTCTCCATTTTCTCAGTTCCCAGTTCACACCTCTGGACTGATGGTACCTAGGCACGGGAGGGACCAGACTCTACTTCTAAGAAGGAAGAGGCTCAATCTGCTGGTTTCCTCTTGACCTGCTTTCATGGACAGAGAATACACGGTATGGCAGTGGAACCAGAGGACCTATTGCTACCCATGGCTTCCTTTCTCCACTGCAAATCTCTGTTCAGGAGATGTGGGCATTTCTTTAGAAATCAGGTTGGTTTTCAAAATTAAGAGTTCCTAAAACTTTTAAAAAGACCACAATGAGGCAATACGTACATGACCTGGCAAAGCATCTCAACCAATGAAATAATAAAAGTCTGCAAAGTAAGCCCTTGATCAACTCAGCATGTTGTATGTTGTATGGCTCCTTACAATAATGGCCATATCACATTCTTTCACTTTGGTGCAGAAAGTGGATGCTGAGGGAGAACCGCATTTGTCTGAAGAATGCTTGAGGGCATCTTGAAAACACACGTGCCGTGACTTCGTCTAACAGGACGAGCATAGGGTTATTCCATCATCATGAAATAAAGCTCGTGTCTCTATTTTAAACTTAGTGTTTGTAGATATATACACACATGAGACATTTTTCACATCTAAGTCAAATGTACAACTTAAAAAAAAATCTTACCAAACTGACCGTAAGAAAACTACCTTCCCTGTATTGTAAGGTCCTAAATTACAGTCGAGTTCTTACAGAAAACACTGCCTGGCCTCACCTATCCTGTCAGATGCATCTGCTTTGATCGTCCTAGGTTGGGCTGTAGTCCAAGTTATAATAGCTTTGCCATTAAAATAGTACAGTAATGAAAACTCTTTAAAACAACAAAAGGAGGAACACCTTTGAATAAACATCTAACCCACCCCCCAACACATACACACCAAAAAGTGTTGTTTGTAAAAGACAACTATGGTTATTTAATAAAAGTATCCATGAAGTCCAAATCCCGGGTTGCTTTCTTCATCTCTGAGAGAAGTCTACCCTGTTGCAAAATCATACGCTCTTCTTCTGTGGAGGGCTCAGCTTCCTCATGCCTCTTATTCGGGACAGCAGCTCTCTGATAAATTCCTACAAAACATTAAGGAAGTTAATACAAGAAGCCCATGCTATTAAGACCGGTGCTTGAGAAGGTGTGTAGAGATGTCAGCTACAGCTAATGAATCTGGTTGTGTGTGTTGCACTCCAATGATAAAATAACAAAGGAGTTTTTAGGAAGATGCAAAGTGCTTAAATTTCACAGCACATATGCCTTCTTCATGCCCTACTCTCTGTAGGGAACAAGCCAGGTCACAGGTCACTGTCACTGACAGACATCCTCCACGTGGACTCTTACAGGCACACGTGAAGACTGTGCTCAGCCTTACAACGTATAGGCACAACACATGGACATCTTCTAGATGCCAGCTGTGTAGGGCCAGGCTAGGGTCGAAGAGGCTGTCATTTCCAACTAGATTGCAGATGTCCCTGGACTGCTCCTGGATCAGCAAAGCTAGGCCACTGGGTCTCAAAGCTGAGTATCAGACCCACCAAGGGGATTTAGTCACAGCTGCTAGTCCCTCTCCAGTACAGGAATATGGAAAATGACCGGGTGCCCTTCTGACAAGCTCCAAAGTGAGGCCGATGCTTCTGAGAACCAGTGCTCTTCAGCTGCTAAAACTGTAGATGGTGACGCCACGTGGGTAAAGCCGTGCACCTGAAAGCAGCAGGCAGGAACCATTTATCAGCAGCACAAGGTCTCTGTGCGCACAATGCCCAAGATTAATGCAAAGTCATTTGTAGACTTAATCCAAGGCATTGATTGGTGGCACTTGCCCATGGTGTATCACATGACTTTGCTGCAGGATGATTTATAACATACAACATGTACACCTTGCGATGCACATGCTGGTTGGTCATGCTAACAAGATTGGGAATGCCACCCGAAGCCCCTCAACTCAGACTGGCGACTTCTGCACTGTCGTGTTTTCACCACACATCCCAAGTTCTCTGACATCATAGAAGCATATTTACTTATAGAAAAAAACAGACTTTTAATAATTTTTACAGTCCATTATAGAAATATCAAATCAGTATATACTTGTACTATATGATGTTAGAAGCCTTGATTTTTTAAAAAATATTGTGTTTGAGTTGTTTGAGTTTCACACACCCCCTCACACACACACATGCACACACATGTGCGCACGCACACACACACACACAGTGAATTTTGGCTTGGGATTGGGGCAGAATTTCCAACAAATTTTGCAATGGCTCTAAATGTACTTCTGTTGTTTTATACTAAGTATTTCTGTGAAGTGTCTACGTCCACAGTATTGGTCAACTCAATGGTTCTCAACTTGTGGCTCAAGACTCATTTGGGAGTTGAATGACCCTATCACAGGAATTGCCTAAGACTACAGGAAAACACAGATATGTACTTTATGATTCATAACAGTAGCAAAATTACATTTATGAAGCAGAAACAAAAATAATTTTATGATTGGGGATCACCACACCATGAGAAACTGTATTAAAGGGTCACAGCATTAGGAGGTTGAGAACTACTGGGTCATATCAACCAATCCTGGGAAAATAAATCTGAAATGCTCTCATCCTGATTCAAATATTTACCTCTTTATGTAAAAATGAACTAGCGCATTGTTAATATAAAATTGCTCTTCCTGTAATAAATGCTAAAACTACATGGGCAACAAAGGTTTGTTTTAAAATTAAAACATTTACAACTTATAAATGTCTTCATAATTTGTTGCCAGTGAGTGTTTTGTTTGCATTCCTGCTTTAAATACCTATTACTAGAGATGTATAAAATTTCCTAGGGCAAATACATTGTGTGCATGTATGAAGTCATCAAAGAATAAACATAATATTATACTGATTTAAGAGGAGGTCTTGTGTGAAAAGGTCCTGCTAGTAGAGAACGTTTTTGAAGCCCCTTCTCTAGGATATACCTAGAATCTATGTCTTTTTTTTTTCTATAAGTCATACAAACAAACAAAACAATAATTACATTTGATGTTAGAATTTAGTACCTACACACACCTGCATTTAAACTCACAGGAAAAAATTCCTTCTATGGACAATCTTCTGTTGTCTATTTTAATCTAATTTATTTTTTAAAATGCTGGGGAAACTCACTAAAGTGGCTTCTTGATTTTATTAATTACATGCATGGCTGATTTATGCAGTGTTGGGATGAAGCCCAGGGCTTCCTGAATGGTAGACAATCATTCCAAAAACTGAACTCTCTCTCCAGTCCCAGCAATTTCCTGATGGATCAGGAATGAAGGCTGAGCACTGATCTACAAGTCCTATCTTGTACCATGAAGAAGCCGTCATTTTGTCTTGTAGCTTAAAATGTTCAGCTGGCATCAGACTCACATTTATTAGGTGATAACTTCTCCCTTTTCCTATTATTTGTAAAGGCAAAGCTGGCAGCCAGCTGAACTTTCTGGCCAGCAAGGAAAGATAGAACTAACTACCATACCAGGGCCAACCAGAACAGACATGGATCAGCTGACCTTATGGAAGAATCATGGTTTAATTATGTGGACACCTTCCAAAAACCGGCTTTCTGGCCATCTCCTCCTGCCAACTTAAACACCCAGGCTCTGTGAGCTCTACACTATTTTCTAGCCCTAAACCACAATAAGCTTTAACATATGATATCACAATTTGACCTTTAATAATCTTTGCTAGCATAAAACCAATAGGTGCTTTTGCTTAACTATTTGGAAAATACAAACCAGCATTGGTATCTTCCTTAGAATTACCCATACTTAACACATTTGCTTAGCTATTTAGATCACACTGTGTGATCCTTCTGGTCTACCTGACACTATGTCAAGCTTTCCCCTACTACGTGAAAACCTTCCTAAAAGTACATGGCTACACAGTCTTTTTTGCATAGACTATACCACTACTAAATTCCCAGCCCTAGATTCTCGGAAGCTTCTTCTGGCTTTTCCAAGTTCTAAACAATGGTACAACTGAACTCTGTATGCCTCACTACTTGTCCCCACCCAGATAATACCTTTTGGAGACTGGTCCCACAAGCTGGTCAGAGAACTCTCCTCATCATCCCTGACAGTGGACAGCATGGGAGCGAAAGGGAAGCCCTACTGCAATTTTTGGTACGCTTATCTAATTTAAAGTATGTTCGTGGATGAAATAACATTGGTTTCCATTTATAATTAACTTTCATTTTGAAAACCTAAGTTTTTCACTGTTCACTTGACTCTGGTTTAAGCAGCCTGTAGCAGTTGGCACATTCAATTTTTGTTTCATTGTTTTGGAAACTATTATGCAAATAATTGTTATGTATATGAATGTTATGCAAATGAGTGGCAGGAGTCAAGTATTCCACTATAAATTTCTCATTTTGATAAAAATCCAAGGTTAGAATCGGAAACCCTGTCATTTATTTCATGAATAACTCTGGTAATTTTCTCCTGTGTTAATAAGATTTTCACAAAGATAAAAATCACACGAGGAACAGCATGCCCTAAATTGAAGGCCTCTTTCCTCGAGACAAGAGTGACTTGATAATTTAAATAGATGTCAAATTCTACAGAATTGATCATAATGTAGGCAAATTTCAGAGATTAAAATGTTTCAATAGTATAATTTGTGCTTATAATTGAGAGAGACAGAGAGAGAGAGAGAGAGAGAGAGAGAGAGAGAGAGAGAGAGAGA
>OU015750.1:103210158-103227451 GCA_907169655.1 Acomys percivali | reverse complement strand
ACACCAGTGGTTATTCTACAGAACCTCGGGGCCTTCACACCAGTGGTGGCAGCACTGGAATGCAGTTCCTCTAATCCGTGCCCCAGCAGCCCTCGGGCTCCTCACTTACAGAAGTGCTGATGAGCATTTAATGTCTCATCAATGATCTCTTCTAAAGAGATGGCTTCTCAAATAGCTGTGAGTATCCATTGCCACGTCCTGGCTGGGGTTTAGCGACAGTCTGTTAACATCTGCTGAACAAATGAATAAGGCAGTTGTGCTAAAGCAATGGCCATGCCCCCTCCAGACACTCCCACAGCTTCTCTGTGCTGTCAATATTCTATTCAGATGATCTCTCCACTCTAACCAGCTCAAGGAAGGGTATGGGTCAGTCCATATCAGCATAAACTAGATAACAACTTATGAGGCAGATTATGATGCTACACAGCTAGATACAAACACAATGAGCTAACCACGGCCACCACCAAAGCCCTTCGAAGTGAAGTGTGTCATCAGGCCTGAACAAGGAGAGATTTGATTCCTACAGCAGGCATGGGGAGAGCATCCTAGCAAAGCACGTTTACTGTGGCATGGCTCTGACATTTTTATGACCCCAAGATGACTAGGACCTGGAAGTGCTTCTTGTCATTACTGCCTCACAGGCTGAATCATCCTAGGGACCTCTGGCTGCATAGCAACAGACAGGCCTTGACTGTTCAAAGGCAAGCTTGAACCATAACTGCTGGGAGAGCAAAGGACATCTAAACCTGATGCTCGGAAAGCAAAACCTGATGTTTACCCTGAACAGTGGCATGGGCACCTTCAGGTAGAAGCAGAAACTTCTCAGAAAAGCCCACCCCTGGCCTTGCCACTCCCTGCTGTCCACAAGGCAGACACCTCCTGCATGTCCCAAGCACATTTTCTGTCTATTACCTCTATATTTTAATGGAGGCACACCTATGAGAGCCTAAGATTTGAAAATCAAACAAGAGACAGAAATAAGAAAAGAGACTCAACTTCGCTTGGTAGTAGATGCTCATACCTTCCTCTAATCTTACCAACTCCAGCAGGTTGCCATACTGACCACTCAACACCAAGTAACCAGAAAGAGTCTCTAATCATGAGGCTATATCAATAGAAATATCCCCTTCCATGCCATATTGGATTATATCATGAATTGTGAATCAAGATAAACCCTTTTTGTTTTAGTTTGTTTTTGTGAGGTTATTTTACCACAGCAATAGGAAAAAAAAAAAAACCTAAGATGGGGGGAGTTCTAGTCTTAGTGGAAAGCAGAAACACTGTTATCAAAATGTTGTTTCTTCCTGACTTGACCTACAGATTGAATGCAATTTCACTCAAAACTCCCAGTATGTTCTTTTGTGGTTATTGTCAGCAGATCCTAAAGTGCAGAGGCACGTGACTGACAACAATTATCACAACATCAATGGAAGGATGCCACTGGAGAGCTGATGCTATCTATCTCCAAGACTTCCTATGAGGCTCAAGTAATGGAAACTGTGTGGTATTAGGAAAGAATGAAAAAGCTATCCGTGACACAGAATAGATAGCTCAGAAATATAACCTCTGAAATACAATGAACCAATCTTTGATAAAGGATCAAGGCAATAGGGTAAAACAAGAATAAACTTCTCAACAAATGGTCCTGACACAACTGGACAGGTACATTCAAGATAAAAGCCACACTGTAGATACAACTTTCCACTCTCCTCAAAGATTAACTTAGATGGACCAAATATAGATCTAAATGTGAAAAAAAAAAACCACTCCAGTAAAACATCATGGGAGAAAGCAGCAACGGTTGTCCAAGTGGTGAGTGTTAGGAACATCAACAAAGGCAAAACAAAACAAAACAAAACAAAAAACAAAAAAAAAAACTGTATAAGGATCGATAAGCTGGGCTTCATTAAAATAAATTGCTCTGTTCTATAAAAGACACTGTGAAGAGAATGAAAAGAGTGGGAGAAAAGATTTTCAAAAGACATACCAGTTAATAAAATCCCAGAGGCCAAAATAATCTATCTCTTTTCCATTCTTTCTTTGGTGTATAACACACCACTATTCTACCAAAGATCTATAGCCCAGCCACAAAGGATTTTAAAGATTCAATGTCAGGAGCTGGAGAGATGGCTCAGCAGTTAGGAGAATACTTGCTGCTGTTACCAGAGATCTGGGTCTGGTTCCCAGCACCTCACATAGTGGCTCACAGCTGCCTGTAACTCCAGCTCTAGGGACTCTGAAGTCTTCTTTTAAGTCGCTGTAGGCACACCATTCAAACAAAACTCAGACACATAAAATTAAAATAAAATAAGTACAGCTTTAAACCCAAGAGCAGCAAAAATAAAAACAAAGAAAAACCCAGTTTAATAATAATAAAAAAGAACCAGAGACCTCACTAGATACCTCTTGCCTAATGAAATGCATAGGTATCAAATGAGCACACAAATAGGTGCTCCAGATTACATGTCGAAGGGAAATTTAGATGAAAATAGTGGTGCATCACGATATATCCCTAGGAATGGCCAACAGTCCAGAGCACCAACACCATCAAATGTTGGGCATCGTTTGGGGCAGGAGGAACATTCCTTCCTGATGAGAATGAAAGGTGAGAATGAAAGGATTTCATAGTTTATCACAAACCCAAATACAGTCTTATGATACAATCCATGTTCCTTGGAATTTGCCCCCAAAGACATGGAAACATCATTCCAGGAGCCTGCACAAGAGTATTCAGAGCAGCATTGCCAAGACTAGAAGACAATCGAGACATCCTTCCATTGGTGAGCGCTATGCATAGACATGTCATCATCTACAGCTAAGAGCAGAGTGAGGTATCAAGCCATGGAAAGACATGGGGGAGACTGGAACAGATGAGTAAGAGGAAAGCCAATCTGTGGAAGTGACATGTTGTAAGACTCTAGTTGGATGACAACCTGGGGAAATTATGGAGACAGCAAAGAGGCCAGTGTTGTGTGGGGCTGAAAGGGAGAAGGGGACGGGAGGGCAGAATGCAGCATGGGGAAGTTCCTCTGTTAAGGCAGTTATGATGAGCACAGACTCTTCAAATCCTACAGAGGGCACAAGAATAAGGGTGAACCCTAATGTAGACTATGGACTTGGGTGACTAGCATGTGTCCCATGGAAGAACAGATGTGCCAGTCTGGGGGAGGTGGATGTTGATAATGGAGGAGGCTAGGGGATATACACAGGAAGTCTTTATAACCTCTGGGCTATTACACTGTGAATCTAAAATTGCTATGAAAAAAAAAACCCCTAAGTATATAAAATACTAAGGCACAGATGATCATAAATGTTTAACACATTCATAAAAAATATTTGTTACATGATATGTGATTAGATCAGTGCCCAGCTTATTAATCAAGTGCCAATTGTTGTTGTTACTGCTATTAAAATTATCACTATAACTAACCCTTACTGAGATGCTCGGGGACAGTACTGAGTACCTCTATTTACAGGACGTTACAAGAGGAATTGGAAGTGCAGAGAAGTCGAGAGCCTGATTGAAACAGCACTAGTTGGCTCTGTCCCCAAAACTTAAGTCAAAACCCATCCTTCTCATCACCTGCCTTTGCAGCCAGAGGATATAAACAGCTCTGTCTCTGCCAGCAAAGATACCTTGTTTACATTTCAAACGTCCAAGTGATATGATTGCATAGAAAGGAACTTTGATCAAAGACAGCACCTCCTGAGGTGGCTGCTTTAAAAAAGGGGTGGATGCTTAATTATTCAGCATCTTCTTCAGTTTGGAGAGCATCCTTTAAAGTTATGAATCTCTCACTAAGGCAAGGGACTCATGAAGACTGGCAGGATGGAACCACGGAGCACTGAACCCAGTGCTAGGCCTCAGGGTCAAGCTCCCTGGATTACTGCTCTGACCCTGTAGACAAGTTACCCAAACTCTCTTACTTCGCCTGATGGCTGTGCGGATTAAATAGGGCGATCTAGGTCAGAACAATGTGAACTATTTAACGCTGGAAAAAATTAGAAGCCAGTATGCGTCTCTCATAGTCCAGGTGGCACAAAACAGGGTCTTACAAGCACATACTGAAAGGCAAAGCACTCCATCTTTCTCAAAGGATCCATTAGGATAGATGGTCTTGAACAGAATCCCTCACTCTGTGACATTTCTATTCCTAGAAACCGTGAGCTAAAAAGAAGAATCTCATGGACTCTGTTGCCTGCTTTTTGACCACTTTTCCCTCATGGGGCTGCCTTGGGCCAGGTCACAGGGGGGGAAGGATATGCTTATTCCTTATGTAACTTGGCATGCTAAGGAGGGGGGATCCCCTTCTCTGAAGAGTTAGGGAGAGCAGATAGGGAAACAGGGAGTGAGAGTGGGATAGGGAGGAGAGGAGCGCGCTATGACTGGGGTGTAAAGTGAATAATAAAAGAAAAAAAGAAGAATCTAGAGATGTTCGTTTATGAACTCCAGCTCATTTCTCTTCTTTCAGAATAGTTGAAGGCTGCATATTTTTCATCTCCTAAGCCTCCACATCAAGACCCGAGACGGAGGGTATAAATCTGCTGGCAAAGTGCTTGCTCTGAGAGCATGAGGGGCTAAGTTCAACCCCTAGCTAGGTGTGGTAGTTAATGCTCTAATCCCAGCTCTGGGGAGACAGAGACTGGAGGATTCCCTAGGGCTTCCTGGCTATCCAGCCTAACCTCCCCAGCCGACATAGAAAACTCCAGAACAGTGAGAGATAGATGCTTTCTCAAAGAACCAACAAACCACAAAACCAGGCCAAGGTAGACAGCACCTAGGCAGTGACAGGCAAGGTTGACCCCTAAACTCCACGCGACCACATGTACAGCTACATGAACAGGCATACATAAATGCACACAGCAAAAAAAAAAAATTAACTAGACATGTTTTGTTGCAGTAACAGGACCCTCCATGTTTAATTAGCTGCATAGCTGTGAGCCACTGTAAGATTTGGATCCCTAGACACGGCAGGGGACACAAAGGCGGTTGTTCGGAGAGCAGTCTTCGGGGCTGATGAAAGGATAAATGTGCCAGTCAAAGCCTTCTCACCTAAATAACCATCTATCTGAAAGGAGAAGTGAACAAAAGCAGAGTATCTAAGAGTCGGCATTCTTCACTTCCCAATCTGGTCCCTCTCAACAGCAACCTATGCCACCACACACTGGCTGTCTGTCACATGGTAGCTACGCTCCATAGTGCAGTTACCTGTCAGCTTGGCTCATTGCTTGTTTTGTATGCTTGGTTCTGGCTCTCAGCCTTGCACGTGCCAGGCAAGCACTCCACACTGAGCTACATGACCAGCCCTTATTTATTTATTTATTTATTTATTTATTTATTTATTTATTTATTTATTTATTTACTTATGGTCTTTTCAAGACAGGGCTTCTCTCTGTAACAGCCCTAGCTGCCCTGGACCTCGCTTTGTACACCAGGCTGGCCTCGAACTCACAGAGATCCACCTGTCTCTGCCTTCCGAGTGCTGTGACTAAAGGCATGCAGCACCATGCCTGGCTCCAGCCCTCATCTCTTTTCTTAGCTACATTCCTAGCGGTCTTGTCTACCCCAATACAACAACTTTAAACTGCTCTCTAAATATCAGTTTGTTGTAATTCATATTCATTTCCCAACACTCCATAGATAGAGAAGCTCCATTCCCCCCCCAAAGAGCTAAGGAGGAGGCCTGACTTCAAGCTGGCAGCCTTCCAGCTGGGGGATTAGAACAATAACTTTGACAAAAACTCAATCTTCCCAGGGGAACAACGAAAGACATCCAAGTAATCATGCTCCATTTAAAGCAAGGGCCCCATTCTCCAGAATGTGTGTGAGATTTTTGTTGTGCAAATACTCTGCATTTGTGGCAACAATGGTGACAGCTCCCTGTAATGTCATCTTAAGGGACCGACATTATTATGTTGCCCACAATTACACTGACATTATCTCATTTCACTTAAAACAGCATAAAAAGTCTGATTGGCAATCTGCTCATCCCATAATAAGACTCAAGAATAAACAGAAAATGTTAAAAATAAAGTTCCTGATTAAAATCCACAAAGGAAAAAGGAAATAAAATTGACCCCTGAAATACAGAGAAAAACTAAAACAAACGGAAACTGGTCCAGAAAGGAATCTCTGGTGCTAGATATAAAACAGATATCACTTTAAGATGTCAATAAGGAACACTACAAAAGCTCAAGTCAGGAAGTCTTTAGAAAGATGGTTTAGGCAGAGGACATGACAAACAAGATGCAAGTGAGCTTTGAGGGTCCATCGAAATTTCTAATTAAGAAAAAAAACAGAGATGCAGAAAGCTGAGGAAGAAATAAATAAAAACAATGATTAAAAATGTACAAATAAAGACAAAGGGTTATGCACACGCACACACACACTCGCACATACACAGCACACCACAAACACATACACCTAGGCATGTGCACACATGCATACGCACTCATACACATGCACACACTCACGCACCACCCACACACATTCACACATACACAGCACACCACAAATACACACACACATGCATGTGTGCATATGCATATGCACACACACACACAGGAACACACTCACATATCATACACACATAGATGCACACACACATAGATGCAAACACACACACACACACACACACACACACACACACACACACATGAAAGGAGCCATGGCCCTATTTACTGTTGGCTTCATAGTGAAAACACTTGTTTAAATTGTAATATTATAGACTTAAACTATTGATTTAATAAGATACTGCTGCTATATAAGTTTATTGAGGGTATGAATGAAAATTAATTATGTAAATAGAAAGAGAACTATCATCTTTCCTGAAAAGCCAATAGATGAATAAAATCAATAAATACATATCTAGGAATATAACAGTAAATGAAAGGAAAAAGACACCCGTGTTGCATATATAAAATATATGCCTCTACAGAGGGAAAGGGCAAAGACAACCTTTTCTTTCTTGGCCTTATAACATGGTGGTTTTCAGAAGTATGAGTGTGTACCATGTTCACATACACACATAAACACTTTTAGTAAACATTTAAATTTCTATAGGATGTAATCAAAACTGAGGGCTTTAAATATATAGTTCAAATTGATATCTACCCTTAAACCAAATGATCATATTCAGATATTTATGCACTCCTAAAAGCATATTTTCTTCTCCACAATTCACCACTTCAAAGCTCAGAAGAGTTACCACTGCCACTTTGATGTTTTGTGATCGCTAAACATCTGATGGGTCTTCTGACTTCTCTGACTCACCACAGGGACAAATTGAAAGTGTTTAGGGAGGGGAAGCGAATACTTTCATAACTGACTAAAGCCTTC
Organism: Acomys percivali; assembly: GCA_907169655.1. Lineage (NCBI taxonomy): Eukaryota > Metazoa > Chordata > Mammalia > Rodentia > Muridae > Acomys > Acomys percivali. The sequence continues at coordinate 103,220,112 of OU015750.1, read as the reverse complement.
GTCTCTACCCAGCTTTTGCTTTTAATCATCTAATCCAAATGCTTTGGTCTAGTCTGCAGTACCCAGTGTTTCTTACACCACTGGATAAAAAAAAAACAGACAAGGCATAACATTTTTTCTCCTACTAAAGGTAATTTATGCATATGCTTTTGCCTGCGTGTATGTGTGAAAACCACGTGCATGCCTAGTACCTACAGATGCCAGAATAGGGCATTGGATACCTTGGAGCTGAGGTGGCAGATGGTTTTTAGTTGCTCTGTGGCTGCAAGGAACCCAGGTCATCTGGAAAAGCAGCCAGTGCTCTGAACCACTGAGCCACCTCGCCAGCCCTGGTTGGAAGCATTTTTTAAATGCATATCCACAAAGTCATAAGCTATATTCTGCAGCTATAATGACTCTGCACCTCCTCCCAATTTTCTGTGAAGTGGAGATTTTCTCTGAAAGATAAGCACACCCTGTTCCAGTAACATCCTCCTGAACCAAACAGGTTTAGGCTTAGAAGTAATGAAGCCGGCGCTGTGTGAACACAGGCACTCATGGGTGGAAACGGGTCATTTATATTCCCTTGTCGTAGCTTAGCTTTCAAAACAGACAAATTGATCTGACAAAAGCCAATTCTAACACAGTGCTTAGGTAGAATAATTTGCTTACCTCTGTTGGTTTATAGCAGTCTACGAGAGCTTCCTAGAATTAAATACAGAGAAAGTCAGAATTTTTAATTAGGATTTTTAAAAAATTCATCATCTTATAGGTGAAATTAAAATGCCATTCCTTCTTAATTTAAATTATTTTATCTTAAAGTGTGTGTGTGTGTGTGTGTGTGTGTGTGTGTGTGTGTGCACGCGCATGCGTGTGTGCCTATGTGTGTGTGTCTGGGGCATGTTCACATGAATACAGTATCCATGAAGGCCAGAAGAGGATATTCAATGTCCCATGGAGCTGGAGTTAAGACAGTTGTGAGCCACTGACGTGGGTGCTGGGAACTGAACTCTAGACCTCTGGAAGAGCAGCAAGTGCTCTTAACTGTTGAGCCTTCTCTCCAGCCCTTTCGTTTCATTTAAAAATTATTGTATAACTGTCAAGGCTTACTACTGACTATCTACAGTCACATTTTATTTCAGTACCAATTGGTCAGCTAAGATATAACAATGCTACTCATATGCAGCCATGTTTTGTCCTTAGCATGAGTACATATGCACACACTCATGTATGTTTGTATGTATGTATGTATGTATGTATATATGTATGTATGTATTATGTTTGAATGTATTGCATAGAGTTTTTAGATGATAAAAGTTTTGCTTTTGTGCTATCAGAAGTTTTGAAAATCAAATATAACCCTCACTAGATTATATATAGCTCAGTGAGCAGAGCTTCCGTTAAATGGTGATATTTTACCTCTTTATGCACACACACATGTGCACACTCACATCCTGCCCTTTGGAATCCCTACCTGGTTCATATTAAACTGGACCTACTTAAAGCTGGGACACTGCCTGTGCAAGGTGGTGGCAGCCACAATGGACATGGAGAGAGGGTTCTGGCCACAATGCAGCCATAGATGGTTTTACTGTCTAATCTTCTCACTGACCCGGAAACAAGCAGGAGAGGGGCCTGGAGAGCAACTAAAAGTCCCTGTCAAGTTCTCAACGGATATTCATGTAATTTTATTTTCTATAGAACTGATGTCTGATTTATCTTTAAAAACAAAAACAAAACAACAACAAAAACAACAACAACAAAACTATTGTCATGGGACTCAGCGTGGTGGCTCACCCCTTTAATCCCACTACTCAGGAGGCAGAATCAGGCAAATCTCTGTGAGTTCGAGGCTAGCCTGGTTTATAAAACAAGTTTTAGGATAGCCAAGTCTATACAAGAAAACCTTGTCTTGAAAAACAAAACAAAACAAAACAAACCCCTATTGTCTCCCAGCGAAATCTACAAAGAATATCCATTGGAACTGAGGCTGTTTGCCACTCTCAAGGCACCTAGTAATTACTAATACATTAATCACATCAATGAAGTAAAGTACCCGTGTTGATTGGCCCCCGTCATCATGTGCCACCCAGGACAGCCAACAGCCACTAACAGTAATCACCAGTGGACATTAAGAACAACGCAGGTCAGGGGTTAATTAGTTTAGAACTGCCCAGTGCAGACTGAGACGTGACCTCGCACAGGAGGAGCCATGTTTTACTGCTTTCTGCTAAAGAACACTAGGCACCTCAATCTCCACTGTTCCTGGCAGACTACGATCAGGTGAACACCTCATAAAAGATATTTTACTGAACAGAATTACATTCCAAGCAATCTAATTCTAGAAGTTGCTTTCACGAGTGATTTAATCCACAGTGGTGAGGTGACAGCCCAGGGCTTGGATACCCAGCAGGTCCTTCTCATCTGCCTGTAGGGCACCTCTGCCTTGCCTGGAGATTGACCTTTTAAGGTAGAGCCAGCTTTCTCTCCCAAGATAATAAGGCATGGGAACACTGTTGCAGAAGGTCCCTGGGAAACTGACTGTTGTCAACATCTGTTTTATTATCAGCCTTGCAGTTGGTGGTCAAGAGCTAGCATCAAAGCTTTCTGTTCTGCAAGGGGGAACACTGCTCAAATCTTGGGGACAACCAGCATTCTCAGCAGATAGCATCAGTTGATGCCCAGGCTTTGGAGACCCAGGTGGACTCAAAGATCCATGATCAGAAAATTATAGACTTGGAAAGCTGTTTACCTGGAGTTTTGAAGCTCTTTCTTCCTCGCTGTCAGCATCAAGAAGATCATCAATGTCGATTTCTACATCTGGCATTTCTTCTTCCTGGGGGAGCAAATGTGAAGGTTTTAGTGCTGGGAAGAACTAAATCTGGCATGCTAATGAGTTCAATACAAGACTCAGTTACCCAACTAGAAGGGCCGATGGGTAATAGGGGAAGGCAAGACTAGAGGAACAGAGAGTGGAGAGGGAAGGTGGAGGGAAGGGGATAGAAATGAGAGGTGGGACGAAAGGAAAGAGGGATGGGGGGGCAAGAAGGAGTGTGAGTGTTGCATTCTGCTCCTAACAGTACTCACACCTACGGCTGGATCACGGAAGATCGGCAGAGTACAGAAAAGGTGGGAATTACGCTTTCTGATCCACAGACACTTTTCTCTAGGTGACCACACCCGTTCTTACTGTGGGCCCCATTTCCCTTCCCAGGTCATGGTCTGGAGAAAACCTGATGCCACCGTGGGTTTTGGGTCAGAAGCATCACCTCATCAGACACCGACTCATCAAAACATGTGGATTCCAAGGCCCAAAGGGGTTCTAAGAAAGCCGCTCTTTCCACAAGAGACCCCTCATTCTCTCTGATCGAGTGTTGGCTGAGGAAGCATAGAGCCCTGGACATTGCTGGTGGCTTCTTGATGTCATGAAAGAGCCTGAACTTAGGACAAGGTTGACGCAAGAGTTGGGAGAGTTGGAAGGACCAAGACAGCTCAGCAGGATAGTCTCTTCTAAAACAAAAACAGGTCGGGCAGTGGTGGAGCACGCCTTTAATTCCAGCACTCGGGAGGCAGAGGCAGGTAGATCACTGTGAGTTTGAGGCCAGCCTGGTCTACAAAGCAAGTCCAGGACAGCTAAGGCTATACAGAGAAACTTTGTCTCGAAAAACCAAAAGAATAAAATAAAATAAATAAAAATAAAACAAAAAAAGAGGACAAGAAAGGTCGAGGGAGGGGTGGGCCTGGGAGGAGGAGGGGTAAAGAGATGGGAGTGAATATAATCAAGAAATGTTGTATAAAATGCTCTAGGATACAGTAAAAAAAAATATTTTAAAAGTAGTTTCAGATAAAGGAATACTTTTAGATACAGCTGGACCCTCAGCACCACTAAGCTACCAGGTCCAAGCACATTTGAGTTGATGCCTTCTATTTTTCCAGCCAATTTGGGATGAGCAACCAAAGACATCTAGTCCAGAAAAGAAGACATGAAAAGTGAAGGGACCTCATGGGATTGAAAGCTGACTAGCTAGCACTCAGTGGCCCTCTGTCCCCAGCTCTCTGTTTTGTCATTTGAGTCTTCTCTTTACTCTCAGAGTAACGACATCCTCTGCTGTAAATACAAACCAGGCTGCAAGAGAGATCTGCAGCTCAGTGCTCCATCTTGCCCCATACAGTTACCAGCAGCCTAACTTCAGTTAGCTCCAGCTGAAAGGTGTCACCAGCAGCTGGAAAGAAAGCTAGCTACACATGAGGACAGCTGGGCCAACCTGGCCTCACCGGCTCCATGTAAATAAACTACCTGTTCTTGACTTCCTGGCAAGGCTCACATTCTAAATAGCTCCAACAATTTGATTTGGTGTGTATTTGAAACCGTGACAGAAAAGGAATACTGGTAGGGGAAAATGTGGCGCTATTGGGTGAGGGTGGGGGGAGGGAGCCCTAAACAGATTAGCAGTAGCTGTGTGACTTTGCCAGATTCTCTACAATGGAAGGACCAAATAGGATGCAAACACCAGCAGTGAAGCCCCCGCTGGCTTACAGAATAACTGGCAGAACAGGGTGTTGTGGGAGGCCATGGCCTGGTGATTCATCCATAGGTGGCACCAGGCAGGCCACTTATCCCTTAGGCATCCCTAGGACAATGGATTAATGGTCCCTAATAATGAATCCCAGTATGTGTATTTCAAAAAGTGAAGCTGGAGACAAATTCAGCTCCATCTATAGCTCAGCGTTGCTTTAATCAGTACCTTGTAAGGCAAGAACACTTCTGCAGGTCTCTGCTGGCTCCCTTCAAGAAAAGCCGCACAAAATAGACAACCCCTTAAATTGTCATCTCAGCTAGGGACGGCGCAGCCTCCCTTTCACTTTCTCCCCACTCCTCCCTAGAACAGATTTCTGGGTTCAGTATTTAGTCCTCTGTGGACACCAAGTACTTGTTCATGTCATAGTTTTGTAAAAATCAAGCAGAGGAACCCGGCATAGACCCTGCTCAAGAAATGAGAGCTGTAGGTGCCTTGGAGTCTTCTGTTCTAGAAGGAGACAAAAGCACAGTCAATAATGACTACTGGCTCCGAACAGCACAGAAGTGAGGTGTCCCCTCCCCGTCCCCCCGCCCCCACAAAATCACAGGAACAGCGTTGATGCTGAGCCAAGTTTTATCAAACCAGCTTAGACTTGTGTGATGTTTGCCCCAGGCATGGGACACCTCAGTCAAATGTCTTTTCCTTAGGAGAGCACTGGGCTATGTGTCTCTGTTAGCTGCTGTGCTTGCCCTGTTTCCTCAGACTTAGAGAGCTGAACTGCCTGCTAAGGTCATCCTGGGTGGGGTTTAAATGCCTCAGAATGAGAGCCAGAGATGGATTTGGTTTCTCATTCACATCATGCACGTTTCAAGGACTCGAGCCTACTCATGGCGCCAGTGTTTTTTGCCCTAGATTTAGAATGTTTCATCATCACGGAAGATCCTGATAGGCAGCATGGCCATGGAGCCACTAGCCCCTCTGAGCCAGAGTCAGGAAGCAAAGCCTAAAAAAAAAAAAAAAAAAAAAAAAAAAAAAAAAGAAAAGGCTTTCATGTCAAAAGAGCTTAAGAGATGCAGAGGAAATACTGGGTCTTAAGGTGACTCCCAGGTCACTTCTGAGACCTGTGGTTGTGCAGCTGGGACACTCTGAGCTCCTTTGTGGGGCCATGCTGACAGGTGGTCAGGACTGACTGAGCTATAGAGTCTCTGCTTGACACGCTGCTTCAGAGGCCTGGGGCTGCCGAGTGCAGCTTGCACACAGCACAGGCTCTCAGAGGCTGGCGATTCTGCATGCATGGAGGTTCTCTTTAGCTTTCTAGCTCTGGAATGCTGATCCCAGAGGAATGACAGACCCAATCACCTACAGGGTGGTGAAGGCTCCCACTGTCTGTCGACAGTGCCTGAACCAGAGGGGCTGCTTTTGGGTATTTGCCCCACGTTGAAGATGTGTCCCCATATAGTAGCGCTGGTGTCAGGAAGTGCTCCATGGAGTGCCAGGGAACGTTAGTAGTGCCCAGCTTCTTTAGGCAAGCATTCTATTAGTACTGAGACTATGACCATAGGCCCCAGCTCTGGTGGGAGAGATATGATTCTTAGAGATACTGTGTCCTCCCTTCTGCTTTCAGGATCTCTCTCTCTCTCTCTCTCTCTCTCTCTCTCTCTCTCTCTCCCCCCCCCCTCTCTCTCACACACACACACACACACACACACACACACACCAATATACAATTAGTGCATTTAATAGGCACTCAAGAGCTGAAGCTGAATCTGACCTCCGAAGGGAACAAAGCAAAGGCTCCATTCACCACCTATCTCAGGAGTGGACCGCAGCAGTGTGAACCCCCGAATGGATGGGGTTCTGTTCTGTGGTTTTGGGTTTCTTTGTGGGTGTATTCCACCACCCATAAAACCCTCAAAGATGCTTCTCTTTTAAAAATTAGAGATCTTTAAAATGCCCCGCACACATTCTCAGCCTGGACTCAAAAAAAAAAAAAAAAAAAAAAAAAGATCTCTGTAACAGAGGAAGGAGGCATCTCGCAGCCCACATTCCCTTCCCCAGAGTGAAAAACAGAGAAACAAATAAAAAATATTTAGCCTGTCTGGCAGTTAAACTTAGGTATGTTCCAGCCTTTGTCTCATGGCTTTCCATAAACTGTAAGATAGCCAGCCAGCCACTCACAGAGTGGGTGAGAATTAGGTACCACCATCTCCCACAAGTTGGCCAAACTACAATTCTTAATGTAAGAAGCAAAGAAAAATCTGAAGCTTTAAAATTTCACCAAGAAGTAGGAGCAGGAGAGATGAACTTGGACAGCCACGAGCAGAAGTCACCCTGACTTGTTGAGAACATGGCCACTGAGAGCAAGAGCAGGAAGAGGCAAAGAAAGGAGCTGGGCCAGCTACAGGCTCCGGACTGATGGGGAATTTTGGAGGCTGTGTGAACAGGGCTGTCCTCATTCAGGGCTGAGGCAACTGGACCAAAGTGGGAGTCATCAAGAATGGAAGAAAAGCCGGACGTGGTAGCGAATGTCTTTAATCCCAGCTCTCGTGAGGCAAAAGTAGGCAGATCACTGTGAGTTCGAGGCCAGCCTGGTCTAAAAAGTGAGTCCAGGACAGCTAGGGATACACAAAGAAACCCTGTCTCGAAAACAACAACAACAGAAAAGAATAGAAGAAAGAGTTAAAACTCACGGTGTGGAAAGTATGGAAAGAGTACAGAGGGAACCCAGGATAGAATTGGACACTGGAGAAAGAAAAAGTGAATAGCAGATGCAGGTTCTGAGCACCAAGTATTCTAGAAATCGAGGGAAACAACGGAGACACTGGGACCACTAAGACAGCCACAACCTACCCAACAGCTAAGAGGTCAGCATGGCCATCCTCACCCCAGCGATAAAGCGGAGGCAGGATTCCCAGTCTGCAGTGCACAGGGCCACACTGTAGCACTGGGTGACAACATGTGGCCCTAATACACAGCCACGGTGGCCAGGAGCCCTAAGCAGCCTTCAGTGATGTGGCTGAGACAGAATAATGAGCCAAGCCCTCCTGTAGTAATGACATAGGCACTCACCACGGTGCATGCCACCATGGATGCTGGCACGTGTATCTATACCACCATACTACACTTGTGCATATTTACATGCACCCCCATGAGTCCTGTTTCATACCACCACACACCACACTATGCACACTCTTTCACACACACACAAACACTGTCATATACACACATATTTGCATGCAAATTGCCTGGAATACAGGAATACACAACCCAAGTGTCACACACAACATACTATGCATATTCTCTCTCTCTCCCTCCCCCCCCCCTCATGTGTGTCTCCCTCCCCCTTCCTCTCCTTCTCCCTTCCCCATCCCTTCCTCTCCTCTTCTCCCAGGAGCATACACATTTCTAGCTAGCCAGAAGGTTGGTACTGGACTTTGAGAGGGGTCAATTAAGCATTTGCAAAATGCAAATGCCCCCTTGTCCCAGAAATGCAAGGCCAGCAGAACTGATCAAGCTAAACCTAGACTTGAAAAAAGATTGTGTTTTCGAGCTCAGCACACAAGCTCTCTGGCAGTTCTCAGAAATCTCCTTTCCAAAGCAGGCACAGAAAGACACAATGGCATGAACCACTACGCAGATTGTGGCAGTTCCAAAGAGACAGGGGGCTGGGGGGTGGGGCTGAAGGAAGCAGCCAAATATTTGATGTCTCACCTTTATATAAGCCTGTGTGGAGCAGGGGTGATTGACCCAGGAGATATAAGGTAAGAATGGAATGGGTTATGTGAACTCTCTATGAGAAACATTTATGCTTCATGTTTTCATTCTAATGACACCACCTCCTCCCTGCCAAATTCCTGTAAACAAGCATATTCTTGGAATGACCTCCTATGACTGCATCATTCTGGGCCAACTGCATTTACACATTGCACCAAACGGTACTGCGTTAGTTGTAATGGGCTACTGAGACAAAGGTCGGAGGGCAGACTAACCATATATAAATTTAATAATAGGAATGACTTATTAAGATGGAGTGATGCTAGGAGACATCACACAGGTCACACGGAACCACAGCAATATGCACGGAATCCATGTTGCTGAAAGAATTAAGTCAGCCATCATGGTCCATGGATGGTGCACATTTAAGGTGGTTTCACTTTATGCTGAATTTGCAATTTTGGTATAATTTGATAATTGGAAGAACCATAAGCATCAGGAGTTTGTACCTGTTTTTAAGTTGGTGCATATGTGAATGATGCTATAATATTAAATATTTAAATTAGCAGTCTGCAAGAAAGCATCCCCACAGAAAAATACTGCAACATTGGGAATGAAAAGCAGACCTCGGAGGCTTTCGAAAGGAACATGGGCTGCATGAGAGCCACGGCCAGCAGGCTTCCCAACAGGGACACTGAGTGCTCGAAGCCAGCAGCAAGCCCTTCACCTGTTTTGTGTAGCTGTAATACAAAGTCTGACGCTGGAAGATTTACAAAGAAAAGAGATTTATTCAGTTCACCATTCTGGAAGTCCAACAGCATGACATCAGCAGGCTCATAGGAGGGCCTCGTGGTGGCATCACACAGTAGGACACATGTAGGAAGTCACATGAGAGGCAGGAGGCAAGAGGCAGGGGAGGGGCCTAGGTCACTCATTAATGACGACCAACTCATTTTGAAATTGACCCATTCCTGTGAGACCCAACCCATTCCACTCTGAAATGTTGACGTTAACCTTTTCTGTGAGTGGGGGGGGGGGAGGATCCCAACAATCTAAGGAACTTCCCCCTCTTAAAGATTCTACCAGTTCAACAACACCACCCTGGAGACCAAGCTTGGTGCACATGGGCCTTCAGAAACAAACTGTATCCAAACCAGAGCAAGAAGGGGTTCTAGAAGTGCAAGGTTACACAAGAAGGAAAAAAGGTTAAAGGGACAAAAGAGTGAACCTTCCGGTATCCGTTCCACGGGATGAGTCCTTAGGTGTCTCTCTGGCCCGCGTGATAGTCCAGCCTGTTCGCTTTCTCCACACGCTCTCCCAAACCCCCGGCTGAATCTCTTGTTTTTCTCTTCCCCACCTGCCTGAGTCACATGGGAAGGGCAGTCTCCTTCTCCTGTTGAGGGTCCATTAGGAAAACAATAGCCCAGGTGGGGTTCCCAGGTCTGCTTCCTGAATTCCAGGCCCAGGATAGCTCCACTCAGTCTATCACAAGGTATTCATGGGGTGCCCCAAGGGTAAAGCCCGCCAAGACTGCTTCCACCTGTGACAAAGCTTAATCTTTCCCACAGAGGGATGTTTTCCAACTTTGATGCCCATCTCCTCCCAAAAAGGTCAGTCAAGAGTGACAAGAAAAACCACAGGCATTTGACACATCTTGTCTTGCATCTCCGTATATGTACCCCCTGTGTGGAAAGAAGTGCTCTGGAGAAGCAAAGAAATCAACGGAAGAAGAAGACACCAG
>OU015750.1:103182745-103204331 GCA_907169655.1 Acomys percivali | reverse complement strand
ACATACATACATACATACATACATACATACATACATACATACATACATACATTCTTCCAGTGGTGATGGGCACACCTTTAATCCCAGCACTTTGAAGGCAGGGGTAAGCACATCTTTGAGTTTGAGGCCACCTTCATCTGCAGAGCAAGTTCCAGAATGGTCAGGTCTACACAGAGAAACCCTGTCTCAAAAAACCAAAAAAAAAAAAGGAAAATCTTAAAGAAATTCTTACTAACATCTATCAATACTCTATGAGTGAGCCTTCTGGTCTCTTTCCCATTCAGCACTCCACTTGCTACTGTCTCTTAGAGCATGCCCCACAAGGCCTCTCTGCACATGCTAAGTAATTGGATGATATGCTATGGTCGCTGTCTCACAGCCTCCCCATCCCATGGAAGCTGGTTGATAGCATCGCATGTTTATAGCATCTGTTGTATTTTATGCACATTTATCAGTTTCCATCAGTCATCCTGTCTCTAAACTATCAGTTGTTACTGCATTGTATGGTGTCAGGGTCACAACCAACCTCAAAGGACAAGCAGTTCCCATGGTACATATACCACTCAACTACACCTTGCCCAAAGCTTTCACACCAAATCAATGTGACAACCACTACCACCAGCAGCAGCAGCAAAGATGGCCTCACCACTTGTGCTGTAGCCTCTTGAGACATGGCATAAGGAGGAAGGAAGGTTTCCCCATTGGGGGTTTCAGGAACCATAGATGTATTAAGGGAAAACAAGAGATACTTTCAGTAGTATGAGCCTAATGGCTCTCCAAGCCATGGTGTGGAGATGTTGTCAAGCCACCTACAGCCATCAGGGCCCAGTGGAGCTCCACAGAGAGTCAGCAGATGACAACAGTGTTGAAGCATTCATGAATCCATAGCTCTTGTAAGATAAGTATGGACAGACTCAAGGTATCAGTAAACATGTGGGGAAATGGGCAAGTCTGGGGGCCGCTGAGCATTTTGGAGTATGTGTGAACCTCGGATGGAAACTGGGCCTTATCTGTGACAAACATGGCCGAGATGGTGGCTTTGCCTATTGCTATCATCCAGGCTGTCAGAGTGGAAGCCATGTCTTCTCCTGAGAGCACTGTCCAGAGCAGGCATAAACTAAAGGATCAAGACACAGTGTGCCTCCACTACCTGGTCCTGGACAGGCACACCTTATGTGTAGACTTGGTGAGCACATGGTCCAATAAAGATTGCAAGGAGGGAGTCGGGCGTGGTGGCGCTTGCCTTTAAGCCCAGCACTCTAGAGGCAGAGGCAGGCGGATCTCTGAGTTTGAGGCCAGCCTGGTCTACAAAGTGAGTCCAAGAGAGACCCCATCTTGAAAAACAAAAAACAACAAACAAACAAAACAAAAAGAACAGGAATTCCTTCTCATGGTTCTGGAAGCCTAAAAATCCAAGGCGAACAAATCGGCAGGTTTTGCATCTGATGAGGGACCCCATCTCCATCTCCACTTTGCAAACAGTGCCTTCTTACCTTGCCTGTTACCTCCCACCCAAGAGGAAGAACGCTGCAGCCTCGCCTCACAAGGCGAAAGGCAAAAATGGGCCGAGCGCTTTAACACTGAATGAAGCCCATTCCCAAGGAAGGAGGCCTCATAACAGAACCACCTTGTAAAGATATACTTCTTGGCACCTTCACACTAGCCACTCGGCTTCAATACGTGACTTTTTTGTTGTTGTTGTTTTTGTTTTGTTTTGTTTTTTTTAATTTTTATTATTTATTAATTTATTCTTGTTACATCTCTATGGTTATCCCATCCCTTGTATCCTCCCATTCTCCCCTCCCTCCCATTTTCCCCTTATTCCCCTCCCCTATGACTGTTCCTCAGGGGGATTACCTCCTGACTTTTGAAGGAACTTTTCCTAAGTGTAACAGTGCTTCCCAGGAAAAAGCCTGACGAACCATTGTCAAGTCACAGCTCATAAACATGGCAGATTCCTGGGGACCCCTCTCAACACTAACACAGGGAGGAACCATGGGTAGTACTGTAGAGGTTTTGAGTTCCTTTTAACTAAGGGAAGCCACTCGTTGCACATGATGACAAGAAGAAAGAAGAAAGGTACAGTGGAGTGGGGCCCCAAATTCTTCCATGCTTTTGAAGAAAACCACAGTTTCTGCTCTATCTGCTGACCGCATACTGTGGCTTGGGCACCGTCTTAGGTACTGAATTTCAGAGATCAGCAAGATCTAAGAGCCACCTCTACAGTTTGGGGCAGCAGGCAAGAAGAGTTTAAACCAGCAGTGATGAAAGAAGCAGATGGATGTGATGCGAGATGCTCTCTCTGTCCCTCGCTCGGCACAGAGGCGACTCTCAGCAGCACGAGGGTTGCTGTGAGGGACGAAGTGTCCCTCTGCCACCGATAGTCTTGGCTTCTTCAGAGACCCTCTGAGAACAGATGGCTCTGCCGCTGACACGTTAGTACTTCTCAGACCCTGCTGGCACCTCCATTGAGGAACTCATCTTCTATTGCTTTTTGTAAGTACACATGTGGGTCTTCCCCCACCCCCACCCCCCACCAGGATGAAGGGCTATCAGTGTCAAGATGGGGAGAGGCCGTTCTGGGTGGGAGGGAGAATACTGCTCAGCCATTCACTCTTGCCTGGGTGGGAAGTGGCCCATCCTCCAGGAAGAAGGACTGCTGATGCCCCCCACACACAAACCAATCACTAGCACACAGAGGCAAGCGTTCACATTGCCCTCCTCCACGGAACAGGCGAGGGACAGGTGTCACAGCAGATTGCCTCCGCACTGGAAACAGGACCACCTTTTTCTCCAAATAACATGGCTGCCCACCCTAGGCATCCTGTGACAGTCTGGAAGTCAGTTTTGCCACTCTGTGAAGCAGCCTGTCAGCTCTAGGCCATCTGTTCCCTCCTCCCTAACCTCAAAGACCCCCACACCCCCACCTCCACCCCTGAGGCAAGCAGTGAACGCTCAATCCAAACACTTATTACCCATTCATGCAAGACAAGTGACCCCGGAGCCTGGATGTGGAGTCATCTTCCACAGACGGCTGTTGGGGATAAGATTCCCATGGACATAAAATTCACCCAGAGTGAGCTTTTGGACAAAGGACAGTAACTGCAGTCAGGTTGTTCATATGTATAGGGCTTGGGACAAGCTGAGCCTGTGACTCATATTTTACTCAACCTTTTCTCCCCTGCCACCATAAAGAAATGGACTCAGGATGAGACTCAATGAGAGGGGGTTTGTATAGCCAGAGAGAGAGAAGAGAGAGAGACAGAGACAGAGACAGAGACAGAGGCAGAGAGAGACAGAGAGAGACACAGAGAGAGACAGACACAGAGAGAGGCAGAGAGAGAGAGGCAGAGAGAGAGACAGAGACAGAGAGAGAGACAGAGACAGAGGCAGAGAAAGAGACAGAGACAGAGACAGAGAGAGACAGAGAGACAGAGAGAAGCTTTGCAGACAGTCCTTGCAAGTCTTCTATTTGTCTTCTGATGTAAATGAATGTCCCCCAAGGTTACACGACAAGAGACAACAAATTAAGCCAGCAAGATGGCTCAGTGGCTAAAAGTTCTTCTGTGCAAACCTCCAGACCTGAGTGTAGTCAGTTTAATGACATATCCCTCATAATCTGGCATTTAAAAATTCTTGTCCCCAGCTGATGCAGCTGTTTAGGAGGTTTAGGAGGTGTGGCCTCATAGGAGGCGCATGCTGCAGAAGAATAACTAATATGCTGAGTTGACCCCTGAAGCCTGAGGGAGAACAAAGACTCCACAAAGTTGTCCTCTGACTTCTATGTGCACGTAAGCGGCATATGTGCCAACCCTGGCCCTCAATAATAATCAATAAAATAAATTTTAAAAGAGACAGCAGTTTAAGGTTTAGATCTTGAAGAGTGGCTGGTGCCGACAGGGGAAAGTAAGATTCTCTGGGCCCTTCTTGGCCCTAGGGGAACTCTCACCATTTTTTCCCACAGGTTCTGACAACCTGGTTGGGACACAGTTGCCTTTAGAATGCCACACTGGTGTTTAGACTCATACACCAGGCAAACAGCTCCTAGTCACATTCTTCTTCAAAGCCCACCGTTCTGTTATTCTGACTCAACAGCAAAGCAAGCTCCCACTCTCGCCCCACCCTCACACACCTGTCCCTTTCACTACTACAACACACACTCTGATTAGAGACCAGACACGGGCATCCGAAGAGGGAAGAAGTGCCAAGCTACAGTTTTAACACTTGAACCACTTGGATCGATCGTGTGTTTATCTTACAAAGAAAGCAAAGGTGACAAAAAGTAAGGGGCAGGATCATTATGCTAATCTTTGTTGTTATTCTCAGAAAGAGGTGTTAAATGCTTACTTCCGACATGCTTCAGTCCCCCACTGCACCGGGTATGTCACCCTGACAGACAGACTCAACCTTGCACATTAAGGGGTGGGGGAGAGGCTTGAAACAAACAAACAAACAAAAATAAAGTTCAAGAATCTAAAGCCTTGCTGGGAGTCCAGCTAAATAACTGACCGAAAACTGAAGGGGAGACAGAGCACCTCACACCTAGTGGGTGTTCCACAATCACTTGCTGCCCAGTGACAACTGTGTGATTTGATCTGAGTCCCAGTGGCTCTGGGGAGCTTCCGCAGTTGTCATGAAGGCAAGCGTGGCTCACAATTTATGGTTGCTCAGCTGCCCTGGATGACCATAAATCCTGGTTGCTTCTAGGCTGTTGCAGGTGGCTCAGATAATAGCCGAGTGGAGTCAAGAGTATATTGTGATGGTTCATTTAAGGCCAAGGCTGTCATTTAGCAAGGGGAGGGGCTAAAGAGGACCGTGCTTCTTGGTCTGTTTGACCCAGGAAGGAAGCATGCACTTCAACTCCAACAGGAGCCAGACTCAAAGAGTCTTGGGTCTTTGGACTTCGGTTTCAGTGAACATTGGAGACGAGGTGAAGGCTGGTCAAGCTGACCACTGATATTCGCCTTATACTGCACAGGAGTTCCCTGCCTTCTGTGACCACACCACACGTCTGTTAAAAAAAAATGATTGTACCTAGGGCCCCTATTTTGGGAAATGAGAATGTCTAAAGATGGATGATGGGGACAGTTGCCCAACAATGTGAAGCTCTTAGTGTCATTGAACAGAATGCTTTAAAGGTGGTGAATTTTACATCATGTGTGATCTACCACAATAAAATGAAAACAGAACGTCAAGGTGGGCAGCCCTCACCTCCACCTGCAAACTCTCCTTGGGACAAAACTATGGCTCAGTACCCCCAGACACAGCATGGTGCTCACACTTGGACTCAGGATGTGCAATTTTTCCTGAATAATAAAAATTCATGAATAAACAATGATACATAAACTAAGATTATTTCCAGTAAGATGCTTGGGCCTGAAACCACTGTGAAGTGCATTTTCTAATGTTTAAGTTAATAAAAGTAACCCATAAAATAACAAGGGCACTCAACGTCCTCCTAAAATTGACCTAAATTTGCAGAGAAGATTGTGAGAACCATATTTTTTAAAGACTGAAACTGCAAGCTTCTCAGTCAAAAAATGCAAAGGGGAACTGGACACACATTATTTTTTACAACTCTCGCTGCTCTTTTTCCATTCATCTTAGACTGAGTGCCTGTTAAATCAACTGTTTTATTTATGACTGGGTTTCACTTCACCTTTAAATACGTGTCAGACACTAAAGAGTATGTTGAGCAAGCAGACTTCCTCTATATTCAAGGAGATACTGAAAAATAGCAAACAGCTATGAGCAGGTAGTATAGACACAGGGAGTAGATCTTAAACTCTGTAACAAATTACAAGGACCTCTTACCTTTTTATTGCAGTCAGGTAATGTATTTTATTGGGTTAATGAAGACAGAATTGCTTGTGCTAAAGGAGACAGCAGTAGGAGGCCAAGGTGATTAAATAGAGTGTAAATTCTTTTAAATGCAACATTACTTAATCATTTTGAGGACATATTTTAAGAACACCTTGGGATGGTAAATTATTTCTTGATAAATAGAATCCTTCCTTTAATGAATGTAAAAAAAATATTTTATGATTGACATATAAATTGTGTCCCGGGGAAGACTGGGCTATACGGATGGGACAGACTGGACAGAGTGAAGTGGGTGGAAGCTATTGGCTCCCTAACGAAGCAGCTGCCACGTGATGTGGGCACAAAATCCACAGTTAGTTCAAGAGACAACAGAGAGCTGCGTCTGGGTTTGGAGTTCAAGCTCAGTTTTGAATCTGCCTAGCTCTAAACAGAAGCCAGCCAACCGTCTCTCCTGACCCTTGCTGTTGGGAGTCACACTGTCCTGTTCTGGGTTATAACTCCCTTCTCCCTTCAGCCCTCATCTACAAAGACAACTTCCAGAAACCCACAAAAAGGCCAAGGCCGGGATTGGTGTGGCTCAGCAAGGCATCTAGGTTCCTCACTTCACACTGGCTCCATTTGTGAGTTATAAACAAAAACAAACAAACAAAAGAAATGAACAACAACAACAAATATGAGACAAAACAAACAAAAACAGTAGTTTTGGTTCACCCACTGCCACCGCCCATCCTCCATCCGACCCCCACCCCACTCCCAGCTGCCCGAGCAGGGCAAACCATGTCTCCTCTCCATGCCTTCCTCATGGGTAACCATGGCACCCACTAGTCAACTAGCATTGGTGTGAGCAGCAATAAATCGACTGTGAGCATCGTCAGCACCATGCTTGGCACACAGGTCTAGGTGAATAGTCGCTATTACTATCTTGAAAAGAGGGGATTGTATACATCAACTTCATAGTTGTGACAAGATCAGCTCGTCGCTGGTATACATCCAGCCTTTAACGCACAGATTTATGGCTCAGGAATTCATCTTTTATTACTAATCAATCAATGCTCCAGTCACTTAGTCTCTCGCTGACCCTCACAAATACAAATCTGACCCTCTTGGGCAGATTTTTAGACAAGGGGTCAGAAACTGAAAATGGTCAAATGAAACACAGCTTCAGCTTTAAACAGAACTGTCACCCAGAATGCCAGAATTGGAATCTGGGTGAATCCTTTCTCTTGTCATCAGTCACTTTTATATCCTGAGGGACTCTGCCCCTGGGAAGCACACTGTCCCAAGTGTTTATTCTCACTTTATAGGTGCTGTGGGATCATTGCACAGATATGGAGGGTGGAACTGGGACCAAAATCCTTGTCTGCTTAACTCTATTTTCTGTGCTTTTCTGTTTAGTGGATTATTCCCGTTGAATTACCATTACTTACACCTTTGAATGAAATGTACACTTTGCAGGATCGTGATCTCAGCTAAAGTTTCACAGATGGGGCTACCATATACAAGGCATTCTGCATTAGTCTGAGAGAAGCTCGCAAAGGTTCCAAGTGTGAACACTTCTGAAAGGTGAGATCAGGCACGGCTCCTACAGAGAGGAGAGCTGAGCTAGTCATAGTGCGATGATGAGTTTAGCAGTCACAAGATGTCTCTCCCACATAAAAGGGAGCTTGATGGCTAACTGCACTGAAGACCTAGTGTCTCCCCAGCCACCCACAAGGACAGGAGAATGCCTCCACACTGCACTGGAGACCTAGTGTCTCCCCAGCCACCCACAAGGACAGGAGAATGTCTCCCAATTTCACTCAAGACCACCCTGGAGTTGTCCCCATAACCAATCAAAAGATCAGATTCTTCTTCAAGATTTCTGTGAAGCTGAGGCTAGCCTGAGCTACATAGTGAGTTCCAGACATGCTTTACCAGCAGACTGAGGCCTTGTCTCAAATTAACAGCAACACTAAAACCCTACATCTATACTCATAGCAGTGTGTGTGCTTTGCTCTGAAGGAAAGGAATGGGTTACACCGACCCTTAAGGCCTGAATGCAGTGACATGTAAGAAAATAGAACTTGTAAGAAGGGAGAGTTTAGCACTTGAGCCAAGGTCGATCAGAATGTTCCACAAGAAAGTTATGTCTCTGCATTCTGCTTGTGCCAGCCACTGGGTATCTCCTCATTTCTCAAGCAGACCTGCGCTCCAGGCCAGGGCAGCCAGTGGTCTGAGCATGGAGTACCATCCACCATCCTGCAGGCTATCCTAATGAGACCTGATAGGCTGGGTTCAGACAGTTGGGGAGGAGGGCTCCCCCTGTCAGAGGACTAAGGAAGGGGGATTGGGGGGTGGTGAAGGGAGAGAGGAAGGGGGGGAATGGGAGGACACAAGGGAGGGGGTTACAATTGGGATGTAATGTGAATAAAAAGAAATAAATAAAAATTTTTAATTAAATTAATTTTAAAAAGAAAATTCTAACACCCTGCAGCCACTTAGGAACAAAATCTATGGTTTTAGAGAGCGCAGTGTAAATATTTGTCCAACCATCTAATTAAGCTCTTAGCAAAAGATTTACACAAATAGATTCTTCACCATAAAACCCGAAGTAGATTACTTTGCTCTAAATTAGAAACCCCGATGCTTGAAGCACAGAGTACAGTTGTGACAAGACCAGTCAGAACATTTGCCTAACAAAATAAGAAACCTTGATAATAAACAGACCTCCGCCAAGTATGACTAAAGTTATGTTAGAATATAACATTTTAATTTGTTTTTTTTTCTTTTTGTTTTTGTTTGTTTCTTTGGTTGGTTTTTGTTTTTGTTTTTCTAAGATAGGGTTTTTCTGTGTAGCCTTGGCTATCCTGGATTGGCTTTGTAGACCAGGCTGGCCTCGAACTCACAGTGATTCGCCTGCCTCTGCCTCCCTGAGTGCTGGGATCAAAGGCATGCACTACCATACCCAGCTCACTATGCTTTTTTTTTTTAATTTGTTGAACTTTTATGTGAATGAGAAATACTAGAAAGAAGGAGCATTAAATTCAGTGTGCTTATTTGGTGTAAAATACAAATGTGGGCCTAACACAAAAATTAGAGAAAACATTAGTTGTGGAAATATAAGTTATAACAATAAGGCAAGCAAGTCTGACCTAAAGTGGAAATTCAAGCCGCACCACCACCAACCCTCCAAAAGGCTTACCCTTAAACTTAAAATTCCGACCACTGACTTGGCCCATGAGGTTGTCAAGGTAGAACATGGCCGCCTTTCCCAGCTTCACCTCGTGCAATGGAATTCATGAGTACAAAGATTTTAAAAATGTAATTAATAGAACAGGCTAGGGCTGGATTACACAGAACTTCTTAGATGGTGGCATGATACCTTCCAAGTAGAAAAAAAACACAACAAAACACAAAGCCTCTCTCACCAAAGGTGGTTTTGATGAGGAAAAGGTTTATTTGACCTACACTTCTAGGTAACTATCATTGAGTTGGGGCAAGCACGCAGGCAGGACCGGAGGCAGGAACCATGGAGGAGGCTGCTTACTCCTCTCTGAAGTGCTCATGCTCAGCTAGCTTTCTTATACAGCCCAGAACTCCTCGCCTAAGGATGGTGCTGCCCACAGTGGGCTTGGCCTCTGGCACCACTTAGTAAACAAGACAGATCTTCCACAGACATGGCCACAGATCACTCTGACTTGGGCAATTCCTCAACCAGTGCCTCCTATCAGATGACACCAGGCTGTGTCAAGTTGACAATTAAAGCTAACAAGGAGAGTGAGGGACCTCCTCACAAAGAAAATCATAACTGATTCATCTCCAAAGCCGGAAGAATCACTTGCTCTGATATCAGAAGAAACAATTCAAACACTGAGAGATGTGAAAAATAATCTTTGGAAGACTCTTTCTGAACATTGAACCCCATTGAATGCCTAAAGTAAAACACATTTCTTTTTCTACTTACGGTAGAGATAGAGAAATAAAATAGAATTTATGAATTATGAGTTATTTTCACCAACTTATCTCCTTTTGAAATATCAGTGTTAATTGTAGTACAGCAAATTCGAGTAAAGTTTATGACTAATATCAACCAGAACTACTTGCTAATAGTACAAGATGACTCATTTAGAAAAAAGAGTCATTCTTTCCCCAGTGTGAAAAATCTAATGTACCACAGTAATTATGAAAGATATAATATGAAAACCACCAAATACTTATTTATATTCATCAGTTACTACAACATATGCTGAATACTTACTTATATTCATCAATTTCTACAACACATGTACTTTTGTGGTGTCAGGCATGATCCTCTCAGCCTTGCATATATTTTTTAAGGCCCAAACCAACTCTCTAAAATGTGTCTGTGCCCTAATTCTCACCACTTTAGAGCTTATAAATAGAAAATGCTGTAGAATAAAAGTGCATGTGCCCCCGAATTATTATGTTGAAATCCTAAGACTAGACATAAGTATACTGATTATATAGATACAGTCATGAAGGTGGGCCCCTCAAGAATATTAGTGCCCTCATAAGAAGAGGCTATAAGAGATGGAATAAACTCACCATGTAAAGACAAAGGGAGAAAATGGCTCTCTGCAAACCAGGAAGCAGCAGGAAGCAGATAAGCTGGCACCTTGGCCTTCGGCTTTTCCAGCATCCAACAATAAAGAGCAAGTAGCTGCCTTTTAAGCTGTATCATCTGAGCCTTCTCTTCTTAGCAGCATGGCCAGGTGAAGATAGAGAGACTGACTGATTTGCCTCAAGGTGTCCGACTCGGAAAATGGGGGTCAGATAAAACCCAGCGTGCCCTGGCATTACAGACTCTGCATCTAAACATTATACAATCTAAAACTGCTGGGAGATAACAAATATCATTTGGTTAAAAAAATAATAAAGCCTGAAGTTAGTCAAATGATAAGATTGAGTTTCATTTTTATTGAATATCTTTTACACCCAAGCTAGTTAGCTACATTGCCAATTTGACACTCTACATTTGGGGAGAGAGAAAGAAAATCCCTAATTCTTATTCCACCCCTGAATCCTATTTCCCACTTCAGCCAGAAACTGCAAGTGGAGTAGAGGAAGCAAACACACACACACCGCAAGCCATTTACTGCAGAAACCAATTTTATTTCAAGACAAATTAGAGAAGCAATGAGAAGGAAACCCTGCCATCGCTCTAGATCCTAAATAAATCAAGTCACAGCTAATGAGAGATCTTGACAACTATACATAGAAAGCGCACTTGCTGTGTCTGTTAGAAAGACGGGCTCACACAGAGTCAGAGCAAAGCCAGCGGCTTAGCACCCCAGCAAAGGCACAACCATGGCAGGGGTAGGAGGCATCATATCGGGTTTGGAAACAAGGCTAAGCTCACATTGGACATTTTCCCTCATTTAGACACACAAGAAAAAGAATAAAAATTCGTGGAATGAGCATTGTCAAATTGGAGAACAGCATGGCCTAGGTCAAGGTGACCTTTCTAAATGGGATACCGTATTATTAAAATGCCTTGGGTTGGGGGTGTAGCACAAGGCTAAAGCACTTAGCTAGCCTGTAGACTCTCTCTGAGTTTATCTCCAGAGCCACAGTTAGTTAATTAACTGTCCAACTAATTGAATGTCTCCTAAAGACAGCCTGAATCCAAGAGCAGAAAGAAAATACCCACCAGGACACTCCCGCCCTGAAAAGCAGGCTATGAGTGCTATCCTCCAGGGGGCGCCATACCGGGCAGTCTTTACCCAGTGCCTGTCTCACAGAAACTCACCTGACTTAGCCCTTGCTTGATGCTTGGTTTAAAGAGGTAAACACTCTACTTCTTCTCAAGAGAGAGCTACAGATTTTCACATCTAAGAAAACAAAGATAGTTTTGCCGGCTACTACTAAATGCAAATGTGGCCTTCAGTTCCTTAGAAGCCATGTCCCTCCACTCTCCATTTAGCGAAACAAGCCTCCACTGAGATTTTCGCCCTCGTGAAATAGGGACACTGATTCACGGACACGGGTTTTGTGTCAGGTGTTTCTGGTGGGTCTTTAAGTCAACCATATTGGCTTAGCTTAGGTTTGAGAATCGCGCATCAACACCTGGTCCTGCCGAGCCACAGCCATCGGTCTCTATCTTCGGTAACCTCTTTCCTCTCAGACATACACCTGAAGAGTCTCCTAAGAAACCAAAGCTCATCTTACCCCTCAGTTAGCCACAGAAGCTGATGTTGCAGCCTGCCTTTGGGGTTTCCTCCAGCCTCCTACATGATGACACGAGCTGGTACCCAGACCTCTTGTTGCAGCTTCCGGGCAGAGGCAAGAAAGAAGAAACTGAAGCCTGCAGAGGGCAGGGACAGCAAGCAAACCTCAGGCAGAGAGGCTCTCAACACCAGTGGAAACATGCAAGCTTTCTAAGAGACTGACCACCTCCCAGAGCCACCTGGGAAATTACACACTCAAGGGCGAGTGGTATCAGCCGCTGTGTGACTCTACAGCCTGGACGCCAGCAGCAGGCACTGTTCATGAATGAGGCAAGAAAGACAAGTAAAGGGTAATCAACCATCCTCGTCTGAAGATGGGGATTCTCTGATGAGTCTCCCGCCAGCCTAGTGGTTGGTTGGTGGGGCGCCAGGGGTCCAGCGCTAGGTCCGTTAGCCAGGTTAAAACAGACCTCCCGCCTACTCTCTCTCCCCTTCCTGTGTGTCCTGAATTGAACCCAGAGCTCCAGGCCAAACAAATCTCCGAGTAGAATACAGGAGCATGAGATGGGAGGGGACAGGTTGTGAAAAGGGAAGGAGAGGACTCTGACTCATCGCTGCTCCTAGACATGCGCCCCACAGCCCCACTGGGAGGAGATGGAAAGGGATGAGAAGGAGCGGTGCTCACACAGCTACAGCGACAATCCCGGACTCTCCCAGAAGCTGCAGCCTAAGGAGTCCACACACGGCCATTCCCTTGCCTGTTCCCTTGGCTGTCAACACATTCCAGCCTTCAGGCGCACTGGCAAGAATCCCCGCTTTATCTACCAAGATAGTTCCCTTCCCAATATAAACTGGCTTTAAACTGCCATGAAGTGAGACCATGTATGGGCCACAGATTATCTCTATTTTCTCTGTCTTCCCCCCACCCCCCAGATCCTTTAACACACAGCAACCACCAAGGAAACCTTATGTCTTCGCTCTTTTGGATATACGGAGAAAAGTTCTCCTTTCAGATGGGCCTGCCTTGTCTGCTGCTGTGTGTGAAGCTGTCTCAGTCATGCTGGGAGGGCAATTCAGTGTCACACAAGAGCATCTATTGCACCATCACCCAGCAAGGAGCCTCTGAGAGCAAGATTGTGGGACACATAGACCTTGGGACTTGTGGTAAAAGAGAATAGAAAACAAACGTGATGTAAAAGTCAGGGACACAGAAAGCCAGAAAGGAGAGGGACCGGTGAGCCAGAATACAAGGAAGGCCAGATCACTATGACAAACCAAAAGGGATTGGCTGCTGTTGATGTTCTCTCACTCCACTTCCCTGAGTGGGATAAAGCTCAGTGCTTGGCCTCAGCATCACTCCAAATCAACAGGACTCTCTTGATTTAAGCCACACCTTCAAGTCCTCTGCAAATGCAGCCACCAGTGGCAAGGATAGGGCCCTGGTGCTTACACAGGCCTCACTCCTGAAAATGGCCTAAAAGGAAACTCACTGCCGAGATCCAACAGACTGTTAGACTGTAGACTACTCTCCCCAGAGACAGCCAACTGACTAAGCTGCCAAATTACCAGAAGAGAGACATGGATCATGGCTTGGACTAAGAACATGTTCCCAGAATAATCTAAGAGGGGCCTCACATTTCTTTTTTTTTTTTTTTTTTTGGTTTTTCTGGGACAGGGTCTCTCTGTGTAGTCTTGGCTGTCCTAGACTCACTTTGGAAACCAGGCTGGCCTCGAACTCACAGCGATCCGCCTGCCTCTGCCTCCCAAGTGCTGAGATTAAAGGGGTGTGCCACCACCGCCCGGCCTTCACATTTCTTGAGGCCTGAACGGTCCTTCCTATTTTAGCTAAAACAGCGTAGATGAAAGCAGAGCAGTTTTCCTTGTGTCTCTGTGCTCTGAGACAGCCAAGCAAGCGGACAGTTGAATTGAGTCTGAAAGACACTGCTGCCTGGAAGCAGGAAATGAAACAAGAGATGGTTGCCAAGGAAGTCAGACATGAATTGCACATGGCACCCTGCCTCGGTTCATTTTTAGAAGCCAATTCCAGGCTTGAGAACTCTGGCAGGTCATGGCACCCCTGGAGAAGGAGAACACAAGCCTGCCAAGCCCGGGCCACCCAGACTGGCCAACTGAGCTGCTTTCCCATATTGCCTGGGATCTGCCCCACACCCCAAACCCTGGCCTCACAGAGCCTACAGGGTCCCTCCTGTCCACTGTAGTCTTAAGACCCTACTTCCACACAAAAGAGGCACTCATGTGGGATGCCCCACAAAGGGAAAATGGAACCAAACCTTGGGGAGCCTGATTTTTCTTTGCTGAAGTAACTTAAAACTTGAGTGACAGGTCTTGAGATCCTGTCACAGACAGAGAATCTCAGAAATTTCTAGGGATCCACTATAACAAACAAAGCTTGCCAACCAATAAGTTCTCTGAAGCAAGACAGGTACAATATGTTGTGCCTGTGAGTCAAACTGCATTTTCTTCCCCGGGCCAGAGTCTGGCATCCAGATCTTAGTTCAGCAGACCTGGCTGAGAGAGAAAACAGCAACCTGAAGCATGGTGTCAAGAGCCACATGTTGGGTTACCCAGTGACATGGTTAGGTGACGTAAGATGCTTATGTGTTTGACCAGGGAAAGTACACAAAGCCAGAGTCCTGGCAACTACACACACACACACACACACACACACACACACACACACACACACACAGAGAGAGAGAGAGAGAGAGAGAGAGAGAGAGAGAGAGAGAGAGAGAGACTAAAAGAGCTTCATCTCACTCTGAAAACACTTAACACTGGGGATTAAAGTGATCTTCCAAAAAGCTGCCTGGTCTAACTGGTCTGAGAAAATCAAATATTTCCTTCAGATGGCAATTTGAGCCATTAGTCCTGAATGTAAAACCATTATTCACAAATACATGCATTTTTCTTATATTTGTTATATATATGCCCATGTGTACTATATAATGAATATACAGAGGTTACATATAACCTATTTCTTCATGAATAAAATAGTCTGAAATGTCTAATAAGCTCTAGTAGACATTGACTGACTTTTCTTAATGGTATGGTTTTGTAATCTTTGAAGTAATCCCTACTTTAATGAAACATGTCTTGGGCTAATTATAAGATCAGGAATGAGATTGTTTACATGAGACTAAAACTAGGGAAGAACAAGAGAAAGAGATTGAGTTGCAACCCTGGTCTGTGCCTAAAGAAGGTCCCCTAACTTTCAAATGTGCCTGTCAATCATGGAATCTGCGTGGGACGTGAGAAACCTGAGCCATGACAGCCCTGGAAGAGCATTTTACCAGACTAGAGATGAAATCAATGTGTCAATCAGAGAGGGGTCAGAGGCAGCCGTCGCTAGCATCTCTTCTAACTGTGGCCTCCTGGGATCTCCTCACAGAGTCTAGAGTGTCATTAGGGTCAAATAAAGTAGCAAAGTGTCCCCAGCTATGAGGAAGACTAGCGGGTGGCAGAATGCTACTGCGTGCTGGCTTTTCCATTTCAGGACAGACAGCTATATTTTTAGAAATGACACAATCCAACAATTAAACACAGTAGGTAGAAGTTTTTCAGGGCAGCGAAACAACTACGGGTGATGCTATAATCTTAGATCCACATCATTATACATTTATTGACATCTGCAGGAAGTGCCACACAGAGAGTGAACAGTAATATAAACGATGCACTTTGGGTCATAACGAGTGTCAATATAAATACGTTGATTATAACAAACGCACTGCTCTGGTTTGGGTTGCTAGGGGAGGCTGTACATGCGTGGAGGCAAGAAGCATATGGGAACATTACCTTTCCCCCTCAGTTTTGCTGTTCATCTAAATTACTCAAAAAACAAATTAGAAAATTTTTAATGTGCTTTGAAAAAAGTATGCTAAGTCAAGGGGTAAGGTTTACAGTAATGAAATA
Source organism: Acomys percivali (assembly GCA_907169655.1). NCBI lineage: Eukaryota > Metazoa > Chordata > Mammalia > Rodentia > Muridae > Acomys > Acomys percivali. The sequence continues at coordinate 103,188,411 of OU015750.1, read as the reverse complement.
TAGTAAGATGACGTACCCCTTCAGGCAAGCTATTCTACCTAGGAACAAATTTCAAATTCCTTACTAGGCAAAAGGGAAGGCTTACCATGGCCTCCAAGGCCATCTGTTGACCCTTCTCTCTCACCCCTTTCATCATTCATTCTCCTCATTCAAGAAAGAAAGGGAGGGGACTCATCTCTTTTGTTTCCTTCTGCACCATTGGTACATCACAGTCTCTAGCACATAGTAAAGTTGACTGAACATCCAATTCCCTTCTCATCGCTGAGCCATATTGCTCTGGTGGCTACTTATGTTTCTCAAATGTGGCCTCGACCATATTTTCATCCTAGTTCCGTATCTCACTAAGTGTTTTGGCTTGACTGTCCTCCCATCAGAAGGAGACCCATGGTTCCCTTCCTTGGAATCTGGGTGGGCTGGGGGCTAGAACAGAAGGGACACTACATGACTTCAAAGGTGAAATCATCTTCTTCCTCATTTTATTGAAATGTTTCCTAAGAACTAGTCGCCAGCCTGCAAAGAGACTGAAGCACTGTGTGGTTAAACCCTGTGCATGGAGGAATTGGCAAAATGGCTCACAACCCCAGCCCTTCCCTGAACCTGTGACAATAGTCACCCCAGCATTAAGTTAACTACCTACCCAACCAATTCCTCAGGAAGCAGAGAGAAGCCGCCCCCACAAAATGCTGCCCAATTTGCAGAACAGTAAACAGGTCTTGTCACCAAGATTTGAGGAGCTCTGCTACCTGGCATTGGTAATTAGTCAACCTGGTGGATTCTATTTTAGGGCTCTCATCACAGGCAGTTTGTCATTTTTAGTTTCCTCTACCTACAAGGTGTTTTAAATTTTTATTTTATTTTATTTTTACTAGACGTCACCCTGTGTCCCCACTCTCTGCAGGTCTTCTGTTTATGTGGAACCTTCTTTCCATCAGAGATCTTGTTTACCTTGCTATTCGAACAATAACAAATTCTTATCAGACTGTGAGAGCACCTGTTTAGAACCTCAGCACTTGGGAGCCGGAGGCATAAGCTCAAAGCCGTCTCCACCACACAGACAATTCAGTCCCAGCCTGGGCTACATTTGGGGCCTTTCTTTTCCCAAATGAAATGGGACAAAATTCTTAAAATCAACTGTAGAACCTTCTTGATTTTACTTTTGCCATTAACAGAGGTATCCAAGATAATTCATTGTTGACATATGGTCAGTGGTTCAAAGTTGCCAAGGCTAGCTCTCCTTTTGTTTTGTTTTGTTCATTGCTTCTTCCTTCTGCTTTCTTACACACAAGGAAGTCTAGGGAAGGACAAAAGCTCTATGCCCATAAAAAAGCCATCAAAAATTTTAATTAAGCACGCCATAGAGTAAATTCTATCTTGATCCTATGGTTCCAAATTCATAAGATCCCTTCTATCTATACTGCAAAGTTGTATATTTTAAGAGAGCACAAATTCTAATTAATAATTTCATATTGATTATATGTTAGACATTTTAGATATTCTGAATTAAACCACAGAACCACTTGATGGTTCTGAGGACTAAAAATAACTGCAGCCAAGCCCAAGGACCTGAATTAGATTTCTAACATACACATGGTAGGAAGAGAGAAACAACTCCTGAGAGCTGTCTTTTGACCTCCACATCCATGCTATGGGATGCACACACGTGTACACACTCACATGTGCACACACACATACAACAGCTAAATGTTAAATAACAACTGATTGCATAAGCATGTACACAAAGTAATTATATTAAAACAAAGTTACTAAGTTATTAATTTTCAAGTTATCAGTTTTTACTATGATCTATGCTGTTGAGGTTCTTAGGTCCATGGTGTTTGTGTTCCCCGGTCCATGTCCAGCTTTGCAAAGAAAACCATGGAGAGGGTGCTTGCCCCAAGGAGCCTGGAGCATCTTATCAACTTGGGGCCTTTCTTCCTGGGAACAAGGTATTAAACATGTAGCAGCAGGCCCCTGGATATAGGTAAAACTTAAATGGAAAAGCTCAAGGGGCAATAGAAATGAGCATTGTATGGGGGAGTGGCATGAGTAGAGAGGTGGCGGGGGCGGGGGGACAAAGTAGAAGGCAGAAGCAGGACAGTTAGAAGGGGCACACAAGAGTGCAGAGGAAAGGAAGAAGACACCAAAGCATTTGAGGAGGAAGGGAGAGAGGAAGAAAGACACACACACACACACACACACACACACACACACACACAGAATTATTTGGTCTATTTACTATTCTGAGGGAAATGTTGGTTGCACGTAAGTAGATGACTTGAAATAACTAACACAAATCCATCTTCTGCAAGCCTCTAATGGATTGCTCATGTGCCAGCTTTTCGGTAAACAGAATTTCAATATTACTCAAGCTCCTTTGATGGCTCAGGCTTCCCGTAACCAAATGTCCTGCACTGTGGCGACACCCTCCAAGCTCCTGACACATGAAGAGAGCTATCTTGTCTCATATAAAAATGGTTCCTGTCTTCAAGCATTTTTGGGGGGGATGCTGTCCCCACTCACCATGGGACTGTCAGCTGTGCCTGCCCCCACCTGTAGCAGTTCCATCCAGTAACATTAATTACTGTTTCCCAACCAAGATACTAAGGATCTTGCTAGGTTTATGTCTATCTAAAGCAAACAAGTTCTGCCTGGCCACGAAGCCTCTCCCCAGTAAAGAATGGACGCAAGGCCAGGATCTCACTGGGTCCCCAAAGTCACTTCTGCTTTCTTTTAGGCTCCAACAGTCCCAACTGGTTGATACTGTCGAATTAGGAGCTTCTGGATAAGTGAGGTTACGCTAACTGTATAAAATATTCATTGGAAATAAACTAAAAAGGAAACAGTATGGAGAAGCATTAACTAAACAAGAAAGAGTTAAAGTTCCATCAAGTCAGACATAGTGAATGAAAGCGCCAGGTGCCCTGGTCCCTTTGTAGGAGATTTCCTCTTCCTAAGGTGGACCCAGTTGCGTGGCTGCCTCTCTTTACCCAGAACAGCATTCAGGCAGCAGAGAGTGGCAATCAGCCATAGTTAGAGGTAGACAAGAAATGCTGAGGGAGGCAGCTCAGCCTTCCAGCAGCTTGGGAGCTGGCCCCGCCCCCTGGGAGCTGACTCCACCCCCTTGCCTTCTCCGTGACTCTCTTCACTCACATTCCTCCAGGGAGGAAAGAGAAGACAGGCTTTGGATAGGAGTCCAGGCCCTAACACAAGGGTTCTCAACCCTACTAACTCTGTGACCCTCATGTTGTGGTGACCTCCAACCATAAAATTATTTTCGTTGCTACTTCATAACTAATTTTGCTCTATGTTTTCCAATGGTCTTAGGTGACCCCTACTAAAGGTTAGCTGAGCAAGATAGTGGCCAAAGGAGGGGCATCCTGGTCTCTGACTCTGGGTGGATCAGGAGCAATAGCAGCAGGGGACCCAACCTTCAATGTAATGTGAGGCAATGATTTATGGGTAAATCCTGAATCCACACTAACCTTCTGGAAACCCATTTTCTTGGCTATTCTGAACTGACTCATTGGTCACAACACAAAATTTTGACAAGCAATATTTACTGAATTCACTATGTGAAACACTGCATTAAAAAAAAACAAAAACAAACATACCTTTTAGCCTATGGAGTTTATCCATTTTAAAATGGTCCAATGGCAACATAAAAGCTCTCATTCCTAGGCTAACTGCATGTTTGCCCAGACTGTCACACATAGAGAAAACTTAAATAACTATGATAAACAAAGCTATCCCAGAAATAAAATTTCCAAAATTACCTTCAGTGTGCTAAGCATTTAACTTGTAAAGAAAGAAGCAACAAATGTTCTAAAAGTAAAAATAGAAATTCTGGAAAGCGTTCCATTGTTCGGTTCCACTTTCTTCCTGGCACCCAGTAGGGCAATAGGAAGGTCTGCTGGCTTTCCCAAGGAAACCAGTTGGTAGAGTTGGTCAAAAGCCACATTTGGGCCTCTTGGGGGGAAAATATAACTGCTCTAGTAATTCTACTCTAAAACAAAATTTGTTATCTTTTCTTCAAGCCTAATACCTCTGGAAAAAGACTTTATGTTAAGGGCAACTTCCGTACTCATGTATCATCCAGCTGATATCTTAGGGTTCACTTCTTAGGGTGCAAGGGCCATGTTACCATAGCAATGGAATATAGACAGCAAAATAGTACCTATCCAACATTAAAATATGAACACCATAGAGGCTCATATCCAAAGCCCTCTGTTTGGACCAGTTTTGGGATGCTATAACAAAACAAAATAGGCTAAAAAATGCTTAATGAAACAAAATCGTATTCATCATGGTTCTAGAGGCCGGAAAATCCAAAATCAGGGTGCCAATAGGTGCCTTGCCCAAATTCCTATCAGGGTACCTACTCCTTGAGTGGTCCTTTATGTCTGGTAGACAGCAGAGAGGAAGAAGCTCCCTTATGTCTTATGAGGGCGTGAATCCTCTTCACAGGAGCCCCACCCTCAGGACATACTCACCTCTCAAAGGTGCCATCTCGAATCGTGTGTTACTCACAGGTATATTAACTGGGGAGGGGAGCACAAGCATCCAGCCATTCACACACACCACCCCATCCTCTGACGTATGGCCTCAGCACTGGGAGAGAATTATCTTTTCAATGAACGGTGCTGGGTCAACAAGTGTCCAAGTAGGGCTCATTGAATCTTAGTCATTATATTGCACAACACACAAAACCAACCTCAGGCAGACTACAGAACTAACTGTAAGAAAGCAAAACACAGAAGGGAGAGCATCCACGATGTCGGAACATCCTATGTTGGAACATAGAATGTCGGAAAGAGGATGCAGATGAAAGAGGCAACTCCGAAGGGTAAACGGACAGACTGGGAAACAGTAAGGTAAAGACTTCTTGATCATCAAAACACACCAGTGAGGGAGTGAGTGAAAGAGCGACTCTGGGACTAGGAGGAAACACTCACCTCGCTTATCTCTGCGGAGGGCTCACCCAGGGTCTGTTGTGGACAGACACGTCCAGGATCCACAAGGCAGACAGCTCAAATCCCAAAATGGGCTTCTGTTGTTGGTGTTGATGATTTCTTTTTGTTTTTTTAAACAGGTACTTTATAAAGAGGATTGTCAAAAGGCTAACATATACAAATAGGGGCTGCTTGCCTTCCTAGCTCACCTTGAGGAGGTGGGGGTGGGGGTGGCGATAAGGCTCCCATGCACAAATAGAGGGTAGTCTGCTTGTCCTTTTGTCTTTCCACACACACCTAAATGCAAGACACCCCGCAGGGTTTTAGGTGCCATTCTGAAAATATGAAGTAGCTGATTTGAATACATAGGCTGGCTTGGTTTTTTTTTTTTCTGTAAGTATTTACAATTTAAATTAAAATTTTTTTATCATCTGCCTTCCTTAAAAAGAGAACACTGCAAAACACAGTCCCACCAGGCCCGCCCACCCCAGCCTTGAGCTGTTATAAAGCCTGTGGCTGCTCTGATTCCAAAGGGTCCTGCTTTTACTCAATCTCTCTCTCTCTCTCTCTCTCTCTCTCTCTCTCTCTCTCTCTCTCTCTCTCTCTCTCTCTCTCTCTCTCCTTGGAGGGCTCATCCTCCAAAATGTGAGCAAGTAACCTTCTATTGTTTGCAAAGTATCCAGTCTTTGATATTCTGTTGCAGTATCAGAGCTAGCC
>OU015750.1:103160030-103182645 GCA_907169655.1 Acomys percivali | reverse complement strand
GCAAAGTATCCAGTCTTTGATATTCTGTTGCAGTATCAGAGCTAGCCATTCCTTCGTCTCCAAGTTGAACCTGGGTGTGTTTCAGATCACTGATGTATGACAAGGCACGGCTTTCAGAGTCTCAGGCTAGATTTGGCCATAGCTCATTTATCCAAAAGCAGACAGGTTTTCATTTGCTAAACACCTGCCTCTAAACTGCTAAACTGCTTCCGGTATGAGATGACTAAATTCTAAGCCTCCTGGAGTCTGAAAAGAAATGGAGTGTTTCAGCTGCACAAAAGGTGCTTGTCTACCAGAGACGCTCCATGCTGTTCTTGAAGCTGCGATATTTGGAGGGTGTTTTCATTGTAGCAAGCACAGTCGTGTCCTAGTACCAAATCAATGACTCATCTTCTTTCCCGACTTGTCAGAAAGCTGCCACACCCAATGCGAACATGAGAAAATTCAGCCGACTAGACTAGAATTGTAGAGTATTTGCTCGTGGGAACTTGGCAGAAAAGTACTCCCCACCCCCAGTTTTTTTTTTTCTTTTTCTTTTTGCCAATCTGAAAACTCTGCACCTTCCTTCTTTGCTTTAAACAGATTGATTCTATTAATAAAAGCAGGAATGACATGACTATACCAATTACACCTACACACATAACATTAAAAGATCAGTGGCCACAGATGTCGAAGACCTGGACAAAATTATCTACTAATATAAGCCAGCGACTTAAGGGTCTTCCCATTTTACTCAGAAAAATAGTTACTGTACTTCATTCCATCAAAGATAGCATCTTGTAATTTTGGATATGAAGGGGAAAATACACGCTGTCACTTACTCCCGGTGAGCTTCCAGGGGGCTGAGGCTGTAGTTTGGTGGTAACGCGCATGAGCAGTTACGGTAATGATAACTAAAGTGAGCTTCTAGCTGTTAGCCACAGACAGGACTGATTCTGGAGCCCACTCCATCTAACCAGGTAGGTGGAAAGCATGGGATCCATTGCTAGCTCCTCCTGTGAACCTGGACATGGAGGAAATATGCAGTTTTCTGACTGTGGTATATACTTAGAAGCAAATGGATTGGATTTTTCCCCCCTAAAAAAATTGCTGAAATGGTTCATCTAAGAAATCACAGAATCCTATCAATAGCTCAACCAAGACAAAGTCTTTTGGAAAATGTATCAGATGTATAATAGAAAGACGTGCTTCGTGGAGGAGTCAAATGTGCTAGAATTCATGGCTGTATCAGAGGCCTTAGAGTAAGGATGGGATGAGGTCCACAGTGCCCTGGGCCTTCCATCTTCTTCCATATTTTCCTCAGGCCAATTAAACTTGTTCATGCCATGGAGGTCCCTGGGCTTTGCTTTCTCGTCTTAAAGTGGGGCAACTAGTTGTACCCCAAAGTTTTTGTAGGGGTTGAGTGGTACCATCTTGTGATACTTTAGGGTCCCATCATTACACGAAACAAACACACCTTCTGGAGAGTAACATACCCTGCTTCCTACATCCTACAGTAACTGTCTTAGGGTTTCTATTGTGGTGAAGAGACACCATGACCACAGCAACTCTTATAAAGGAAACCATGTAACTGGGGCTGGCTCACGGGTTCAGAGGTTTAGTCCATTATCATCATGGCGGGAAGCATGGTGGCATGCAGGAAGACATGGTGCTGCAGAAATAGCCGAGAATTCTACATCAGGAGGCTGCAGGAAGAGAGACACTGGGCCTGGCTTGAGTGTTTGAAACACAAAGCCCATCCCCAGTGACATACTTCCTACACCAGCAAGGCCACACCTCCTAATAGTGCTACTCCATGGTACTCAAGCTACTCCATGGTAACCAAGCTACTCCACGGTAGCCAAGCTACTCCATGGTAGCCAAGCGGTCAAATCTATGGGCCTATGGGGGGGGGTCATTCTTTTTCAAGCTGCCACAACAACCATCCACAGTAAAGCCTTAATTTCTTTGTATTGTCCTGTCATAATAAGCCTATAACAAACCATAAAATACCCCAGCACAAATTAATTCACTTAACCTAGATTTGTTCATACTCCTATTCAAAGTAATCTGTACATTTTACCTTTTGATTTTTTTTATTTCTTAAGGTTTTTTCTTGTGATTTTTCTTTCTCTGATACTCATTTTATATCTTAACTCAAACTTCCCTCAAGTTAAAACAAATACCACCATTACTTCACCATGAGCTGACAAGGTAAAAGACAAATAATACAGAGAAGGCCACTGCTGACAGCCAGGATTATAAATTATATGTCTAATATGTGAAGTCAAATATGCCAGCTTGTCTTAAAGATTAACCCAATTAATGCAAAAAAGAAAAAAAGAAAAAAGGAAGCAAGGTTGATGCTAAGCATCTGTGCTAGCAGATTTCAAATTAATTCAAAAAGCTGATAATTGGAGGATGTTTTTGGAGAAAGAAATATCATTTTTAAATGGCTTCCGATGGGTCTAGGGAGATAACTCGCTAAATAAAACGCTTGCCACACAAGCATAAGGGCCTGAGTTTGAAGTCCCAGAACCCTTGTGAAAAGCTGGATGTGGTGTGGTATGTTTGTAACCCCATCACTGGGGAAGTAGAAACAGTGACATCCCTGGAGCTCAACTGCCAGCTGGCCTCTCTAACAGGTGAGTTCCAGGTTACTGAGAGATCTGTCTCAAAAAGAGCAAGTGGGTGGCACCTGAGACTACACATGAGATTGACCTTCAAGTGTTCCCTGTAGCTCTGTCTATATCTATCTCTATGTCTCCCTCCCTCCTTCCCTCTCTCTCTCTCTCTCTCTCTCTCTCTCTCTCTCTCTCTCACACACACACACACACACACACACACACACACACACAAATCCCATCCTTACATTCTTATCTTGAGACATCATGCCCAGGGCCAGACAGTTTCGATTCACTTCCACCATAACTAGAGGCTGCATCAGTTGACTGTCCGTCTAATGAACTAGTTTGCCAGGAGTCTCATTCTTATGCTCTCAGAGTCACCACTCCTTTAATAAATTTCATTTTCTCCGATGCATAGCCAGCTCTTTGGTACCATTGCTAAAGGTTAGAGCTGTAAAGACATGGGTTTTCCTCATTTTTTTTTCACTTAAGGAAAGAAAACCTGAAAATAAAACCCTCTGGCAAAAATTATTTCTCAAGGGTGTAAGCTGATAAACGGTAGCCTGGGCTAGAAGAGAGTTCAGGAATCCAGGTCCTTCCTACTGCATCATGGGAAAATAAGCAAGTGTGATTTGATGTCAGAGACACCAGGGAGATTTCCACATCCCATAAATAACCACATCCTGTCCTGGTGCATGCACCCCCAAAATTCACCTGCTAACAGCTCACCTTCCTTTTCGGAGACCTGACATTTCCCACTGCAGTGAAAGACAATTAAATCAATTTGGGTTATTTGCATTATAACTTCAATGAATTTGTCATATCCTCCCTTGAAAACTGGCTTGGAGTAAAGGAAAAGCTTACTAGCAGATGCAATGCTCTGAGGAAATGTATTAATAAATTCCTTGACACACGGGGAACAAGACTCAGGTCGTGCTGTCACACGCTTTCAACTGCGTGGAATTCCTTCCTTCTCTTATAACTCTTTCTTGACAATCTTACTTGTCCCCTTCCATGTGCGAGAAGGATGACATCTTCTCATTCCTTTCATGGCTTGAATGTGAAATGTCCCTGTGTTTGGCTCCTGTGTTTGGACATTTGGTCCCAGGATGCTGATGCTGTTTCGGAACGTTTTAGGAGGAGGAGCCTCGCTGGAGGAAGTGGGTCACTGAAGAGTGGGTTTTGCAGTTGTATAGCCTGGATCTGCTTCCTGTCTGATCTCTGCTTCCTGTTCTGCCACCACGGAGCCACCTGCTGCCATCCCTCCCGCTCCATGATTGACTGTGTCTCCTAAACCATAAGCCTCCCTTCCTTAAGTGCCTTCTTCTCAGATATTTGGTCATAGGAATAAATCATAATAAAACAATGAATGTACCCTGCTTCTTTGTCCTATGTAAATATCTGCTAGGTGAACACATGGGTGAAGGAAGGAAGGAAAGAAGGCGGGAAGAAAGAAAGGAAGGAAGGAAGGAAGAAATACAAAGGAAGTATGTCTGCCCTCTACAGTTCATTTCACCTCTGCGCTAAGGGAGTCTTTCAAAAAAGAAAAGGCCCTCCCCGCCCCCAGTTTTTCACTATTTGCCCCCTTCCACCATAAAACAAGACTTTAGAGACTAGTGTACAGTTTCATCTCATTGGAACAAGTTTCAAAAGAAAATGTGGTGAGAATTTATTGGCCTGAACTTTTCAGCAGAGGCAGAAACCCGAGCTTTCATTTCTTGCTCTAAGGAGACCCGAGTGACCCCATTCCTCAGATTCTTTATTTGCAGATGGGAGGCACCCACCCCATCAGAGCTCAGCAAGCGTTAATATTCCAGTGCACCCGGACTGTGTCCTTGTGCATACCAAGGACTTCACATGACAGAGGAGAGTGTGACAACCTGTGGTTGCCTCCTCTGGAGACTTGCATCCTCCGTGCATCTGCGCTTTATTCGTGGAAACGTCCTCCAGCTCCCAGGTTCAAAGGGACACACAGTTATAATTTACAGCCATGAAAAAGAACCAGAACGTCAAGTCAACAGTGAAACAGCCGCTTTCAAAGCAGACACAGCAACATGGTATCAATGAAGTTAACTTAGGGCATGCATGTCACTAAGCCCAGAAATGCCACTGCTGCGCCGAAGCGCCAGTTTTGACCCTTCTCACTCCATTCTCAGATAGGAGGCACGTTGGTTCTAACTACAACAACAACGTGACTCAGCCTAGGATCAAACAGCAGCCATTCATCTCTCACACTGTTGGAAGATCAGGATGTCCAAGATCACATACTCATCCCTTACACTGTTGGAAGCTGGAAGTCCAACATCAGGATGTCAGCATGTCAGCTTCCTCCTGGGAGCGCTCTTCTGGGACATAGCAAGGAGACACTGGCAAACCAGAAGAAAGGAGAAAGAAAGAGAGCTGATCTCTTTGCCCTTCTATAGGAGCGCTAAGACCATCAAAGGGGCTGTACTCTCCTGACCTTTTGTAACGTAGTCATCTCCTCCAAGCTCCATGTCAGAATGCCATCATTTTAGAAGTTAAAATTTTCACCTTAGGAATTAGTGGGAAGGAAACACAGTCAGTCCATAGCAGGGACACCCAAGCACAGCCAGAACAGTGAGTGACTAGAGCTACTGACAGCATAAGGGCTCACCTTCACAAAGGTATGGCTGGGGCAGGAGACAGGCTAGCAGGAAGTGCTGCCTGGAACAGCTGACCTGTATTGAGAACCTGAAAACAGCAGTCAGCTGTGGATCAGGAAGTAGACAGCTGCAGAGAAATGAATAAGGCAGACCCTTGGAGCCTGGGTCACCACGTAAGCTGTGAACGCCCTATCCTGAAAGGCCAGGAGAAAGAGGGAGACAAAGATTCACTGGATTCTAAGTAACAATCAAGCTTCTGGCCTGTGGAGGGCTAGAAGTGATGTCAAAGAAAGCCCTGTCCCAAGAACCATGGCATGTGGCTTCTCACCAGGGTCTGTGGTTCAAGCAGTGTGAACCTTGACCTCTTCACTGCCTCTTTAGGGATGAGGAATACAGTAAGAACTTCATACATGCAGATTTCAGGAGCAAGGGAAGAATCCTAGCCAAATGACTTGGGAATTAGGATAGCCCTGAACAAGGACAAATGACATCTTGATCTGTTTCTTTCCTATAAAATAAAGAACAGAGACAATACAAAACACACACACACACACACACACACACACACTTTATAGAATTATTGAGAGAATTGAGAAATGAAATATGAGTCACCTGAGTCCTGAATTAGTGGTGGTAGCAGAAGAAACAGAAGTATCCATGGAGAGGGGTGATGATGGTTGTAGTGGTAGTAGCAATTTAAAAGGAATGAGTCACCTTTGCGGTAAAGCCAGTGACAAATGAGACAGTGCTGGACTGTAGCAGTAACTTGGGGAGATCAAGAAAACAGACGCCTACAATCTAAGGAACAAGCACCAGCAAGACTCAACAACTACTGGGTGTGCCCAGGTAGGGAGGAACAAGAGATAAGACTGCCAGATGATATTTTCCTGGACCAACTATAAACATGGAGGGAACTGATGAAGATGAGCATATTTGTGGAGGAAAACAAGAAGCTCCCTCGAAGACAGCTGGTCAGGAGCCTCCCTTGAGGCATCTAGAGAAGATGTCCATTTCAAAGTGCCTTGTGGATGCCTGGAATGCAGGCTAAAAGGAGATATTTAGAAGTTGGCAACAGATGGCTATCAACTGAAGGCACCATCACTCTGGTAGGCTGTAAAAATGAAAGACATAGAAAAGGAGAAGAGTGGGGGGGCTGGGAAAATGCCATAGGAAGTACCTTTGCAGAGGCAGACCTTCTGGGAATGGAAAAACCAATGAACGTCAAGAATGAGTAAATGCTAGGGGACAGCCCTGGCTCAAGATGCTCAGGGACAAGAGAGAACTTCAGAGGGAACTGGTAAGCTGTCTGTATGGTCAAAGGTCAAATCAAAGTCAGGCCGAAGCAAAGCCACTGGACTGAGACACAAGATGGTCCCTAGGCCAGCTGCACTGGGAAATGACGTCAGATTACCATGGGTGAAAGAGGTATGTGTCATGGGTGAAGAAAGACCTGGGACATACAGAAAGGGAAAGATAGCTTGTATCAGGGGTACATGGCAGAAAAGGAGAAGCATTTATCTGGTAGAGAATGACAGTAACTACTGTTAGTGTTGTCTTTAAAATTGTGTGTTGCAGTTTCTCTCTTAACCCAGGGGGCACCGAAATAATTGAGACTGGACTTTAATATTTGTTTAGTAAGCTTTACATCACAACAACTGAACGACATAAGTCTATATTAACCCACTAACCTATTCTGATTCCCTCTTTGCCAGAAATCTCTGAGATAGTTGCATTTTATGGCTTTCTCTGCTCATGGCTGAATTCTCACTTCCTCTCTCCTTCCTGCTCCACTGGGAAGCAGGAAGTCCAGCCACCCTCCCCTACTCGGAGACTGGCTGTTAAGATGCTTTAGTGACATATCAAGGGATAATTGGGGGCAACGTTTAGACAACATTGAGACAGGAGATTCTCTGAATAAGGGTTGCAACCAGATATGTGGGGGTACAGAAACCAGCATTGAAACCATTACACAGTACACAGTAACATTACGCCCACACGCTACTTTAAACAAAAGAGAAAGATTTCAGTTTACAGACTCGTTAGATTGAAAATGCCAATGGAAAAAGAGGTTGACAATACAGAGCAAGGAGCATAATCAGTGGGACACCAGCTAAGAAGACACCAGTTGAGAAATGAGGACATAGCAAGAGTTTTTAAAAGATGCCAAGGACTGAAATACCCAAGCACAGGAAACAAGAGATCAAAAGAATAAGATGAAGCCACGCAGAGAAGGCGCAATACAATTCAAAACAATCCAGCACCCACTTCTCTCACTCCAGCGCTAGGCCAGGTTGTGATCTGAGGAGGACAGAAGACATCAGAAGCACACACACATCAGAGATGGGCCTGGCAAGGTAGCATGGCAGGGTCACCTAAGAGCAGCCTGGAGACCCAAAAAAGGTTGAATTCCCTAGTGCATTCCCTCAATTTAAATATACAAGGCTATTAGCCACTACTGTCACAGTGACATAATTGTTTGGTGCCATGAAGTAGGCATGTTTTTTCCCCCACCAATGCCAAAATACAACAGTAAGGATGCAAGCTATGAGTTACAGTTAGTAAAGAATAGATGGACTTCTCTCTCCCTCTCTCTCTCTCTCTCTCTCTCTCTCTCTCTCTCTCTCTCTTAACTGCATCCTCAATAAAGAAACATTGCCAACTAATTCTGATACTATAACACCATAACTTTCTAAACACTTCCTAAAGGTCAGCCCTTTTCCCTTCAGCCAAAGGCATACTTAAAAGCTAAGGGACCATGCCCTACTAGGGACAAACACAATGAAGATGGACATGGTTCTTGTCTTCAGACAGTAAAATCCACCAAAATACTTAAAATCAGGAAGGCCCTTGGAACATATTTGTTTATGTTCATGTTCAAATACACACAACCCTTCTAGCTACAGCGGGCCCTACATGCGTCCCCAAGGCTTCGCATTCAATTTACGTCAACACCTTGTATCTTGCCTCCTATTCCTCTTTCCCCATTTCACAGACAGTCCCCCACACTTAGCGGCCATTTATAAAGCCAACGATAGTCCCCCACATTTATAAAACCAACAAAACCCAGACACCAACTATATTCCACAGACTATGCTTTATGATTGACGTTTTGCCAGCCAGGCCTCCCACAGGATGATTCCCTACAACACAGTGTGTGTGGCGGCGGGGGTGGGAGGGGTGGGGGGTTGGGGGGTGCTCAAGAGATCAAATGAATTGTCTGATCTTATACACTGGCTAAAAGGGGATGACAGCATAAGGACAACTTAATCCAGCCACAGAGCACAAGTTCCTAACCTCCGCTCCATCCATGTCTCACACCTCCAAAGGGAAGTGTGATAGTTACTTTTCCCATTACTGAGACAAAAATACTGGGACTAAAAGGAAGGGCATGCTTATTCTGGCTCATGGTTTGAAGAGGCACAGTTCATTACAATGAGAAAGGCGGGTCTCACGCCTTCTCTAGTTAGGAAGTAGAGAAAGATGAATGCTGGTATTCCACTTGCTTCCTGCCTTTTTATCCAGCCCAGGACCACAGAGGCCCTGGTTCTCCCTGGAAAAACCCTCACAGACACTTCCGTGAGTCTGTCTCCTGGCTAACTGTAAATCTTGGCAGACTGACAATCAAAAGTAGCTATCGCATGGAGCTAAGTGTGCTCTTCTTTTCTTACTTTGCCAATTCAGAACTCTTTTATCCCAGAGTTTTGTTTGTTTGTATGCTTGTTTTTTGTTTTTTTTTGTTTTGTTTTGTTTTGTTTTGCTTCTCTGTTTGATGTATTCTTAGTGTAGGGGGAACGGAGGTCTTTTGTGCTCACAGACACACACTACTCCAAAAGTTCTTTACTTGAGGGCTTCGACCCTGAATGACCCCTTCACAGGGGTCACAGATCAGATATCCTACACATCAGATACTTACAGCGTGATTCATAGCAGTAGTAAAATTATAGTTCTAAGGTAACAATGAAAATAATTTTATGGTTGTGGGTCACCACAACAGGAGGAACTGTATTAAAAGGTTGAGGCATTTGAAAGGTTGAGATGCACTGCACTGGGGGAACCTGGAATTTAAGGTTAAGCACACAGGATTGTTCCTCTAAGGGAAGGAATGGAAAACTTGTTTTCCACAGAGAAGGCAGGATTGGACATGCTTACTAGCCTTTGCGATATCTGTGTGGCTGGAACCAGCACAATATCTCCCTCCAGACCCTTACCATGAATTTGTTTTTCTCAGTGAATTGTAAACCTGTTTTTCTCAGTCAATCCATACAACATTTCTTTACGGACTTCACAAAGGTTTCTGATGTAGTCATGTCTGACTTGTATTCAACTTACTTTGTTCCTTAAGGAGATTTATGTATGCTTTGTTGTGCACTTGTTTGTTTGATTGAGTCAACCACCAACAGAATAATTTTCACCAAATTGTGCTGTGATTAAATATACCTAAAATAAACCAGCTGGACTCAGACTCTAGAAGTTTGAACCAGCACCAGCTACTGAATTGTGTTGAGCTTACCGGCCTTCCTGCCTCCCTTGGCTCATCTCTCTGCTGCCCCCACGAAGGTTGCAGAGATCTCCATACCTTAGTACTCTTTTAGTACAGCTCTTAGTAGGTTGCATTTATGGGGACTTACACACACACACACACACACACACACACACACACACTAGTAAAGTCCATTCCTAAAAACCTGAACAAATGCAGGTTCAGCATGTGCCCCCATAAGCTGAGTTCTAAACAGCAGCTTCATCATCAGGCTGAGGTGTCAACAACACGGCCAGGCAGGCTAATTTGATGCTGGCAGGCAGGGATGTATGCAGAGAATGAGGATTTACACTGAATGACAGGCCTTATCTGGAAACAAGAGCTAGCCCACCAACAGAGCTGTGCCCTGCAGGCCACACAGGCCATAAAACACGATCTACACAAATATGGAAAGGTCACAGTGAGGATAATTTGTACAATTAACATGCCTGTGTGGTAATAATTTTTTAATTTTCATTTTCTTAAATAATAAGACGGAGCCAGCAAGATGGCTCACTGGGTAAAAGTGCTTGTGGTACAAGCCTGACTCCTTAAGTTTGATTCCCAGAACTCACTGTGGAAGGAGAAAACTGACTCCTGCAAATTGTCCACTCATCTTCATATGGGTGTCATGACACACGTACCCGTGTCCTTACTCTCACACACAAACACACGAATGCATTGCTAGTAACAACCAATCAAGTAGAAATAATACTATGATCTTGGAATGCTAATAATCCTAGGTTTTTCAAGTCCCCATCATCCAGGTAAAAAGCTGGGCATGGCTGCCCTGGGCAGAAACGCCAGTACTGGAGGGGCCAATAAGTTAGAAGACCACTTTTAAAAAGCAGAAAGACCTCAAATGTAAAGAACAAGTCAACATATGGAATGTTTATGACTAGGATTCCCTGCCCTTTCAATGATTTGTGCTTAGCAACAGATTTTAATTTCTAAGGGGAACCAATCTGCAAAACTGGAAATACAGCTATTACTTTGAGGCGGGGCAAGATTGGAGGAAAATGACATGATTTATGCAGCAAGCCATCTTGCAACCCTTGTCAGGGTAGACGGTGTGCCAGATTTCAGATGTTCTTAAAAACACTTCGGAAGACACAGAAATGCCTTAAGACAGAATTCCTTACATATGGATGCGGGTTTGTGCCAATCAAATTCCTAGCTCAAAATTTCACTATGCAAGCTTTCTCACAAGATTAAAAAAAAAAAAAGCTTTAAATACATGACAAATCATTGCAGGATATAATGGCCACATTTATCTGTGAACAAAAAAGACACTTGGATTGAACATGAGGGGCCGTACCCCTAGGCTCCACTTCTACTGTGCCATGTCCATGAAGCTTTTCTGAAACTAAATGGGCCTCTCCAACTGATTTCATCTGATGTCCCATGTGACCAGAATTCCTCCATCAATTGTCAAGAACCTCCCAGATTGTGGACAAGCTTCTTCTAGGCAAGCATGAGCCAGAGGCATGGGCCTAGGAAGAGAAAGAGATGTGCACAAAGCCTGGACATGGCTGGATGAGATGGCTCAGTGGGCAAAGGCTGAGCCTAGCACCTACATGTTGCCAGGACTGTGCCAAAGGTAGGCACCACAAGAGAAGACACCTGGACTTGGAGAAGGGTCTCTCAAGTTCATTCCAGCCCAGAGCTCCGGGGCATGTAAGAATTCAAAATCCACACTTAGCCTTGCAACTCGTTATAAGGGTACAGCTGTCAGAGTAGACAGGTAGAGCACATTTTTAGGTACTCTATTGGCTTGATACATAGACTCCCTACAGAGTTACATATGCTGCCAGTAGTTACATGCAGAGTCACATAGCCTGAGTTCCTACCTCTCACCCCCAAGCCATTCCCACTTATGTGAGCTTGGCCAAGTCTCTTCATCTTCTGGGAGTTTGTTTCCTTATTTGTAAAGCAATGACAGTGAGGAACCTTTTCGTCTTAGGAGTGCTGTGACTAGGAAATGAATTGGTGCATGCCAAGTGCCGAAAACAGCACCTGGGACTGAACAAGAGCTCTCCAAATGTCCACTCCATCCTTCTCCAAACAAAATTAACTGGGTCCTGCGAATTTCCATGTACAAATCTCAGTCAGGTCTGTGTATTTCTTCTTCCCCTTTCCTTTCTAACTTTACATGTTTTGTGTACTGCAAAAGAAAAGTATTGGTCATCCTCAAAAGGACAACTCATCTAACGGCTGATCTGTCTGGTACAAGTCATTCTAAAATTAAATATGTGTTCTTTACAAGCCCAAACTCAGCAGATAACACAGGCCTCTCGCTGGTATGAAGCTTGACACGTAGCCAGTTGGCTTGCTGTGTAAATAAATGTTTGAAAGATATGACCAGTTTCCAGTTTTAAACATTAAAAGGCTACATCCTAGCCCTCATATTTATATAGTTCAGAGCTTTAAGCCAGGGTGGGTCCTTCTTGTTCACGAATGGAGATACTTGAAGTGGTGAGCAAGAAAAAGCACTCAGAAGAGAGAAACCACCACTAAGCCCAGAGGCCCTCAGTGGGTAAATAGATGGGAAGAGGCCATTCGTGGCTGTCTAGTACATCACCTGGCTCTTTATTAGTCAGCAGAGTTGCCTGCTACTGCCTAACACTCCTCTGACTGACAGAGGATAAGGGAAATACCAACACACTGTAGTGTATGCAGAACGTCTTAAATAATTGCACCACAGAAGCTTCCTTCAAACACCCTAGATGTTAGTTATGGTGGAAGGCCTAAGAGCCCAAGGAAAAGATTCAAAGTCATAGTTACTCTTTGAAATATGAGTCAATGCAGTGAACATTCAAAGTTTCACCACCACCACCACTAATTACAATACAGTAATTGCAAAATGTAAAATATATAATTTGTCAGGCTAACCACAGAGAGGTGTACAGTTTACCACGGCACCTCTAGTGAAGCACTGTTAGTTTCCACAGTATTTTCTCTAGAAACTCAAACCTTCTCCAAACCCAAAATGGACTATAAAAGCCAACGGGAAATACGAGAAAATTAATTGTATTCTATAGAGGCAGGACTGAACACATCCATTCATGCAACAGGAATTGCATCTAATTCAAATACATTGTTTCTTAAAAGAGTTTCACCCTCTTCCTATTTAAAAAAAAAAAAAAAAAAGAAAGAAACCCTACAATACTGTTCAAATTTACCAATTTTTACTTATGCAACTAAATGGACTTTTTGTTGAGGGCTAAACCAGAAAAATGTTTTTCTTTCTTTCTTTCTTTCTTTCTTTCTTTCTTTCTTTCTTTTTTACAAGCTTGCTACTGCTTGTACAGTCAAGCTTCATTAAATCGCAATCATTCATCGGTAGTCAGCATGGAGAAGGCTGTTGCCTTGTGCAATATGAATGCTAAAGAAAATACGTGCCCACAATAGGCCATAAAATATGTGAAAACAGGATAACTCACATGGATTGGTAAAGTCAGTGAGTTCATCTGGCTTCTTTTTACTTTTCCAAAAAGCCTAACAGTTGCAAGAACACCAATCTAGCTTTAACTGAGGAACCACATTCTTAATTATTAATCTCCTGGACGCTTTCACTCTTCCAAACTCCTCTCTGCTAATCCTAAATAGAACATTTCATTGTTGCTAAGGACTCCTGGGAGATCACCTGGCCTTGGCCATTTTTCTTCTTACATCAGATGTATGTGTGTCAGACCTGTGCGTAAACTCAGTCCCTGAACTGTGGGAGCCTTGTGCTGTTGAGGGGAGCCTGGGCACCAGGATTGGGCAGATCTGAGGCATGGTGCCTGAGCCATCTGCCTAGGCACTCTTGGAGGCTTTCATTGAGCGCACTCTAGGAGGGTTTGGGAGTCAAAGAGGCTGCAACAAAGCCCAACTGTGAGCAGCTTGGGGGAAAATTGTGAAGACTCCCGTCGAAGGGGCCGGCTGAAAAAGAGGGAGCACTGGTCGGAGCTGAGGGTGACTCAGAGATCCCCCAGAATGTCTCCTCTCCATGAGCATCTTAAGGCCCTTCCTCTTCTTCCTTGCCACAGAAATCCGGGCTGTCCTGATTATGGTACCCACTAAGCGCTCTCCTTTCCCCAGCTTCTACTAGGGCGCAGACGAGGCGAGCCACTCTGAGTCCCACTGGGTGTAGTTAAGGCTCTGCAGACAAGCTCCAGGAACTCGGCGGGGGGGGGGGGGGGGGGGAGAGGAAGCACTGAGCTGCTAGGTACCCAACCCTCCTCCCTAGCCATCAAGGGAGCCCGCAGCTCTCCAGGCACTAGGCAGGCAAACCCAGGCGGCGGCGTTCCAAGCGCAGCGCCCTGGCGGTAGAGGGCACCCGGGGGAGAGAAATCGCGCAGCGACACGCTCCCGGGGCTCGATCCCCAGGTGCTGGGCAGCGCGCACCCGAGAACCAGAGGCAGTGAAAATTCCTGGGTGGGCAGACGGGAGGAATAGGTCCCGACCTTCCCTGCCAGTGACTAGGTACCTCGCAGCCGTACAGCTGACCCAGCTGCTCTACGATCCATTCCTCCAGCACCAGCCGCTTCCGAAGCTCCTTGCGGTCGTATTTCACTGTCACTTTTCCCTGCTGGTGGCGTCGCTGCTGCTGTTGTACCTGGCCGGTGGCGGCCACCGTGGCCACCGGCGCGGAGTCCTCTCTTGAGGAGCCAGAGCTGCTGCTGGATCCTGGGCTGCCGCCAGTGCCAGCGCGGGGACTCTGGAAGAAGACGCGCGCCCCGCCGCCGCTGGCCCCTCCGGACGCCTCACCGCCGCCAGTCACCACCGACATGTCCCCGCGCGCCAGAGCCTGAGAGTGGCCCGAAGAAGGGGCGGGCGAGCGCCCGGCGCCCCTACCACCGCGGCCCGGGCAGCCTCATACGAGGGCCCGCACCTGCTCCTCCTCGCGCCTGGCCACCGAATCCTCACGGAGGGAGGAGGGAAGGGGGCGGGCGAGGAGGGCGGGGACCGCAGCCTTAAAGACGCCTCCAAGGACCCCTATGCTCCAGCTTGGGAGGACGTCCCAGGTGGAGAATTTGTGCCCCGGACAGGCCTGAGAGGGGCAATGCAGTCCAGCGAGGAGGCTAGTGTGGATCCTCTTGGTGGCAGGGCACAGTCGGTCTTCTACAGGGATGTCCTCGCCTCTTGCCCTCAGATGGGAACTGCGCTTCTCCAGCAGTCTAGGGGCGCACGAAATCTGTCTACCTCCTCAGTCTGAATCAGCTCTGTTTCACCGGGTAAAGGTCGTGGGAAATGACCACGCTGAGTGCGGGGTCTTCTCGCCCATGGCCACGGATGGCGGGGAATGTCTCCTCCTCTCTCCTTCGGCCCCACCCCGCGCCTCTAAACACACATTCCTATTCACGCCATGACTACCACAGATGCCACTTCCTCTGTCGAATTGGGGAGGGCGGGGGTGGTGGTGGTGGTGGTTGATGAGGTGATGTTTGTGCAATCAGGCAATCACGGCGCCTGAGAAATTATTTCCAGGCTGGTTTTTCTTTTTCTTACCAAGCCCCTGTTTCACCCTAAGCTGGACACTGAAGGCTTGAGCTGCCCAGAGGGTGAGGGGCTAAAGCTACCAAAAGACCCCAAGCCTCTCAGCATTTGTTCGACTTAAAGTCTCCTGTTGTGTTCCCAGGTCAGCCAGCTTTCCTTCCAGGGCCCTTTCTAAACAACCTCCTTTTTTTTCCCCCCAGGAAGGCAGCTGCATTGACTAGCTTAGTTGAAAAACATCATGCAACCAAGTAGAATTACGAATGAATGAGCTTATTATAACATTTAGGGCGAAGAGGGGGGGGTGGAGAATTATAAACAGAAAAAAAGCATGTGTGTGTGTGTGTGTGTGTGTGTATAAAATTACAGGGAGACGCTAACATACTCCTGTAGTACATAACAACTCATTTCTGTTCAGGCAACTGAAAGAAACCACAAAGATTTTCAGAGACAAGTAACCAATGTTTAAGATTGTTAAAATAAGCTGATGAGAGGTCCCTGAAGCTCTCAGAGGAAAAGGAACCACCATCAAGTGAGCTTCCTCTGAGCGTTTTCTACAGTGGAGAGAATGTTTAGGTGGGATTATCCAACCTAAGACAGGGAAGATGAAGAAGTAGTAGCCAGCAAGCCCGGCTATGCATCACCAGCTAACCCTTCACTTCTGCCCATGTTCTGAGGTGTCTTTGTTTCTTCTGTGTGGGGTTTTCCAGGCGGAACATGGAGGGTTTTCCCCAGCATTCCATGCCTAGAGCTCTTTGGGAAGTCGTCGTCACGCCTTGAAAATTACCAAGGAAGGACGGGACCATAGAGAGGGTGTCCCACAGTATGGTGGCTGAGGTAGGCCTAGAACTCCTCTCCCCAGAGGAGAATCAAAACTGAAAGAACAGATCTCTGAAGGGAGAAAAAGCCAGGTGTGCAACCCAATCAGAGATCACAGAAATGAGTTCCCACGATGAATGCCCTGGAGACAACCACCGTTCTGTCAGTCACCCACCCAAGGCAACCTGGCAGGGATGTTGGACCAGCTTAAACCTGAAGCCACAGCAGAGAGGAGAGGTGAGTTTCTTCACCAAACTGGTAGGAGGCAGTGGAGGGAACATAGCAGTCAACAGTGCCCCCAACACACACACACACACACACACACACACACACACACACAATGAGTTGTCACCCTCCAGACAGTTGGTTCCTTGCCAAGTTCTCAGGACCAGCTTTAACCAACGGCACTAACCAGAATTCTAACCAAAACAGAAACAACTGAAATTCTGGTGAAGGAAGAGAAACTAGCCAACATGTCTGCCCTGGTCTAGTGCTGAACCCCTGAAGTGCTAATTATTATGAAAACTGTTGTGATCTCGTAGTATGGCTGCAAACAGTGGGAAATTCCCTGCTCCCTACTCTGGAACTTCAGACAATGAAGTCAGTCATTCAAGAAAGTCTTCAAAGAAGTCATGAAAATTCACAAAGTTCTCTCTGAAGAATTCTAAAGTCAGTTCTTTCTCTTCGCATAGAATGTTTTGTCCTTGGTGCCTAAAAGTCAGTTTTCACTTGTGACTTCAAAAGTGACAAAAGGCATGGAACCTGTAGAAAAATCACCAGTAAGCAGAGAGGCTCTTAATATGGCCTTTAATCCCCTACAAGTCACCCTGACTTACAAGTGGGAACTGAACCAACACAGTGCCCCTCTCTCTAGAAACACAGTTAATTTTTTTTCTAACCAGTAAGTAACTGATGTTGGAAGTGAACTCTTCCACCCTATCTCCCCGTGCACAAGCTTCATTCTACACTTGAAAATGCAAACCTCCACATCCAATGCTCTGTAGACACTTCAAATATGGATTTGTATATTTCCAAAGACAAAGGTGAAATGTTTGGAAATAAAGTAATTCTTTCCATGCTGGCTTCTTCTGCCAAGATGACTAGTTAAACCTGCAGGTTTTAGCCTTAGAGAGTGCTTGCCTCACGATGGCAAGGCCTTTGGCCCCATCTCCACACCAAAAGAAGGCAAAAGTGATAGCAAACTCAGCATTACAGAGAATTGCTCTCATCTATGTGTGTGTGTGTGTATCTGTACAACTATATCTGTATATGTGTTTGTGTGTATATATCTGTACATATATAGATAGATATGTGTGTATACATACATATATATAATATGTGTATATATAATATATGTATGTATGCACACAGAGAGGTGGTATTTTTTATTCAGATGAATCCCAAATTAACAGAGCTTTTCAGCAAATGCAGTGGAGGGATTTTAGAATGCAAGATATGAGCTTTTTCCATAAGGCAATTACTTCTTCCTCTGAGATCAGCCCAAGCAAGTGGTATTTGTCAATTTCTTCTTTCCATAGCTTTGTTTTCTTCCTTTGGGTGGTTTTTTTTTTTTTTTTTTTTTTTTTTTCTTCCCTTGCTATTCGATTTGGGTGAAGGGGTTTTGTTTTCTGAAATTATATAGGCCCTTTGTCTAAATGTGATCTTTATGCCTGAAGTTAGATAGGATTTTTAATAATCAATTCTGGACATTCTTCAGCCTCCCAGTGAAACGGATGCTATATTAATGTTTATGCTCAGGCACAATTTTCCTTACTCCTTAAAGACTAGATATCATCATAATTACACAACACCTGGTGATCTTCCTTGGGGATGTTATGATTACAGCCTTAGGGTACAAATTTAAACACAGTGTTCTTACCTACAGTAAGAATGCCAATAGTAAGGCATTTAAATCCTTGGGCTGGCAAGATGGCTCCGTGGGTGAAGACACTTGATGTTAAGCCCAATGATCTGGGTTCAATGCCCAGAACCCACGTGACAGAAGGAGAGAACCAGCTTCTGCAAGTTGTCCTCTGACCCAGCACAAGCTGTGTATGCAAATGTGCTTCTTCTAACTCCAGGCCTTTGAATCTATAATTTAGCTAAAACTCCAAAACAAACCCAGATATTACTTGCATAAATTTCAGCAGTCACTAATCACAAATCTAAATGTTGTCTCCATAAAACTTCAATGCAGGGAAGGATTGAGAGAACCAGAGGGGTCAAGGACACCACAAGAAGACCTACAGAATGAACTAACCTGGGCCCATGGGGGCTCACAGAGACTGAACCACCAACCAAAGAGCATGCCTGGGCTGGACCTAGGCCCACTACACATAGAGATGTAAAGGTGCCCACACAGATATGCAGTTTGTTCTTCATGTGGGTCCCCTAACAATTAGAACAGGGGCCCCCTCTGAGTCCGATGCCTGCCTTTAGATACCTTTCACATAGCTGCCTTGTCTGGTCTCAGTAAGAAAGGATTGCCTTCTCCTGCTGTGACTTGATGTACCAGTGTGGGTTGGTACCCATGGGGGTGGGCGCCCCTTCTCAGAGGATAGGGGATGGTGTAAGGGGGAGGGCCTGTGAGAATGGGACTGGGAGGGGAGCTGAGGTCCAGCTGTAAAGTGAATAAAAAAATAAATTAATTAAGAAATGAGTTAAATTAAAATGTTTTCCCTGGCTGCTCATACAAGATGAAAAGTGTGCATAGAGTGGGGTTGGGAAATTCACAGTCTAACTCATGGGCTATTTTGTCTCTCTGGAAAATGAGGTTTAAGTTTGTCTCTAGAGGAAGTTATCCTCCTCTCTAGGCAAGGGCTCTTCTCTTCCCCCCTTTCTCGGCTTGAAGACTCCTCCCTCCCTGTCCCTGCCCCCGCCCCCCACCCCACCCCTCTCCCATGTCTCTTTCTTCTCCTCCACACTCCTGCTACCACCCTTCCACTGGAAGTTCCCTCAGCAAGGTCAGCAGCCAACTCCTCTCACAGGAGTCCTTGCTAGCTCTTCAACACTTTTGTGGTTTGACCTCGGTGCCACAGCTGATGATCTTGGTCTCTAAGCCTTCTCCTCTGAGGTCCCTGTTCCAGCTCCCTCCTGTTCTTAGCTGTCTAGCTGTTGCTGCCTGGCAGTGGGTTCTGTGGGCTCTTTTTGCCTTAAAGGGAGGTGATTCCCAGCTCTACGCATGACCCATCCTTTGCTCATTATTTGTGTCAACCTACACAACAAATGGATTCTTCGAAGATAATGAGTGTATGTGATGTAGCGCTGAATGGAAAGACACGTGGGCAGACTCAGAGAGATTGAGGTAACGGGGAAGCCAAAAGCTTAATGAGAAACATTGCACAAGTTGTTTTGATGAAATAATCCTTGGGCACAGGAACCAACAGCAAAGGTGGTGACAGTCCCAGACAGGGAGACGAGGTGGAACAGACACCATTATAGAGGTGGGTTTGTTTCTGGCTGTGGTCGTCCTTGCTGCAAGGCTGTCACATTTGCCTGAAATGTAGCTTCCTGCACCTTTTACTGCCACCTACTGCCACAGACCCCCCACACCAAGACTGAGTTAGTGTCAGGCCCCAGGTTCAGATGGACAGCCAGACGGTCAGTGCTGAGGGCCTAGGCAAACATGGTTAAAGTAGATGACTGCATACTTTAATCAATTCGTTACAGAAAAGCAAATGCTGTGTAGTGAGTGTTTGGGGCCATATACTCTCAGCCATATAAAGTGTTCCAAGCCAGTGTTTTTCAAATATTTAAAACTGCTGTTACAAGAAGAAATATACTTCTTTTTGTCTTGGCCCAAAAATCTACACACATATACAGTTCCTTACATTGATCCACTTTGATACCCTGGAGTCTGTAATCTATTCTGCTCCGTTACATTTAAAGAATGATGGTCACAACCTACTAAACTGACTTCCCAATCCACCATTACAGAGACCTCAGCATGCCCAGCACTGCCGTGAGCAGTGTCCCTGGAAAGGTCCAGCCCCACTCTCCCTCCTCTTGACACCACAGTCCAGCCTGGTTATTGATTCACTTGGCATTTTCTTCCACCAATATTACATTCTAGCAAGCAACTTTGACCCCCAAGTGACTGACACAGATCATGTGCAAGATCTTTCCAGAGAGAGGTGCCACAAAAAAACCAAAGAGGGGCTGAGGTGTATATCTCAGTGGTATAGGACTCGACAGCATACACAGGGCCCTGGGTTCAAACCCAGGCTCATATCCAATCAGTAAGTGAACCCTGATGATTTCATGATTTGCCTCCATCTCAGCTCTGTCCCGTCTTTCCCAGACTTCTCCCCTCTCCTGATCTGTCTCTGGGCCCTTCAATCATGAACGCCCCACAGAGGTTTCTAACCACAGATATGATCATGTAATGCTGACTGAAGTTGTGCTTACAATGCCTTCCATTCCCTTCAGGCTACAGCCCCAAACAGCCTGGCCTTGTGCACGGGCTTGTCTTGAGCTGCCTGTGGCTCTGTGTTTTAGTGTCATCTCAAACACTGCCCACGCTGTTCTCAACAGGAAACACGGTCGGCTACTTTCCCTGTGTCTCCAACCTGCCCCTTCCCCAGGTTCCCTAGTGTCAGGCCGGCTTCGTTTCTCCTCAGCACTAGCTCTGCTCTCGCACCTTCGACAAAGTCCATCCTGACTACCCTAGTTTCAGTGAGATGCTGTTTCCATACTTTCTCATGGCCACCATCCCTGTCTATCACAGATCACCTGGGAAGCCTTCATGTGATCCAGTCTGTGCTCAGACAGGCCTTGCCTCTGTACCCTCTGGTCCTTCCTTCTTTTTCTTCCTCTTTCTTTTATCTACTTGGAAGGTACATATGTATGTGTTCATTGTGCCAGAAGAAGATGAACTCATAAGGACAGAGACTTTGGAGCTCACATTGGAATTTCTACTTCCTAAAACCATGAGACAAGCAATGGCCCCTACATCCCATTAATGACAGGCTTTGGTGGTCATCTGCCTGCCTCTACCACTAAATTGAAAGCTCTTGGGAAGTAATGACACAGCTAATTGTTGTGTGCATTTTCAAGAACAAGAACAATGCTTAACATTGTTGAGCCACAACTAATGAATGAGTGGGCCTGTCTACACACTCTACTTCTTTTGATTCTCCAACACAAATATAGAAAAGTTCAGGTCTAGGGCTAGGGATTTAGCTCAGAGGGAGAGCACTTGCCAAGGGTTCACAAGGTTCTACGTTCAATTCCTAGCACCAAGATGTGGGCAAGGAGAGGAGAGAGGAAGGAGGGGAGGAGGGAAAGGGGGGAGGGAAGAACAAAGAGGGAAAGAAAAGGGGAGGGGAGGGGAGGGAGGGGAAGGGAGGGGAGGAGAGGGGGGGGGAGGGGAGGGGAGGGGAGGGAGGGCAAGGGAAGGGAAGAGAAATTTGGGATTGTTTTCTCTCTCCCCAGCACAGGCACCAGCAGAGTGGTAATGGCTTTAGGTCGTAGGAAGCAATGCGTCTCCCTCCAGAGAGACACTCCCATGAGTTTTATTATATTTCCATAATGAACAAAGAAACAACTGTCTCTCAGTTCTCCCAAGGCCCTACCCATGAGTGGAATCTGAACTCCCCTTTTCTTCCAGCATTAGCCTTGGCTTTCTGGTACCCCACTGTGGGCAATGGGCTTAAGAAACAGGAGGAGAGTCAATTTGGAACTCCGACTCCAACCTCCCCCAGGAGTGCCATGGGCTCTTCCTTTTGCCCCAGCTGCAAAAGTAGGAACGATTCTCAAAGCTACCCCTAAGGCCATAGTGACCTTGTTTTGCTTTTCCCAGCTTCGCTACAGAGCAATGTGTGGTCTTGTAGTTACAATTGACATGTAGCTTGTGTCACTGTGAGTCACTGTATCTGACAATGTTCTGACTGGCTTGGATCCTGGTCTATGTCTAGTGACACAGTCAAATTCCTCAAAACTCATAAACATCTACTCCCATTTCTGGGCTTATGTCACCATGGACCAATAGCAAACCAGTCAGAGCCAGTGTGGGAGCCAAATCCTGAAACGCATTGTACTGAAGTCTCATTTTGTAACTGTAAGTGGCTTATAAATTTTAATAACTAGAATAACAGTGAT
The DNA here is from genome assembly GCA_907169655.1 of Acomys percivali. Taxonomy (NCBI): domain Eukaryota; kingdom Metazoa; phylum Chordata; class Mammalia; order Rodentia; family Muridae; genus Acomys; species Acomys percivali. The sequence goes on along the minus strand of OU015750.1, from coordinate 103,160,500 downwards.
ATGAATTGAGCATTGCCCTCCAGCCTAAGAGAATGAAACACTGGCTTTAATTTCTTGTGTGAAGACCTTTCATTAAAATACAATTGATCCCAGTGACCCAGAAAGATGTGGACCTTCTCACTGAGATCACATGGGCATCACATGACAACTATACACCATGGAGGACTGTGTGGGTTCCTTGCTTTAGAAATCAACAGCCCTATGTGGTTTTATGACTGTCAGAATCAGCCCATGATACCCAACGCTATGGCAGGGAACACAAACAGTAGAGGGATATCTGGTACTTGTAAAAGACCTGATTCAGGGCAGCGTCGTGGTGCATGCCTTTAATACCAGCACTCGGGAGGCAGGGGCAGGAAGATTTCTGTGAGTTCGAGGCCAGCCTGGTCTACAAAGTGAGTCCAGGACAGGTAGGGTTCTGTTACACACACACACACACACACACACACACACACACACACACACACACA
>OU015750.1:103133553-103148553 GCA_907169655.1 Acomys percivali | reverse complement strand
TGAAGCCCTGAGCTCAGTCCCTAGAATCCATGAGTTTCCCTCCCTGGTGGACTGGAAGCTAGAAGTGTAAGCCTAGTAAGCAGTAGGGTGTGGTGGCACTGACTTGTAATCCTTGTACTAAGGATGGGAACAAGCAGACCTCTGGGACTCACCAGCCGGCCAGCACAGCATCCTCAGTCAGTGTCCGGGCAGTGAGGGGCCAGTGTTTAAACTAGACAGGCAGCTCCTAATGAGTCATGAGACCTGAAGTTACCTCTGGCCTTCAGATACACTCACATGCGTACATGCATATGTACCTGTGGGTATATGTGCACCTACGTGCATAAGTGGCCTCCCTCTCTCTCTCTCTCTCACACACACACACATACACACTAACACGTGCACACACAATCCATCTGTTTAAAGTGGGGCTAAGTAAAAAGTTGGCAACTACAGTCTTCTGCAGGCTTAGAGGAAGGGCACTTCCTTGCCCAAATAACTGTTTTGGTTTATAACACTGCAGTCACCATGAAGATTTTAACTTTCATCTTCTCTAAATTATATAGATTCATGGCAAATTTTTCCCTAGAGATAGCTTGTATTCTTAAATATTTTACAGGAAAGAGTGTTCGGGTTTACCTTTTTCGACTTTCTAAAGTAAAATAATTGATTTTTTTTCTTTCTATCTTGCCTATAATGTAATGCAGAATTGTTGCACAAGTTAGCGAAGGTCTAGATGGATAGCTATGTAGAAGTGTAAAGAGTAAGTCTACCAGTTATGTGTAGTTGTGCACACATGTAAAGGTGTAGGGAGTAAAGAGGATGAAGGGAAGGAGGAAGAGGAAGGGGAAAGTTAAGGTTTAAGAAAGGTGAGGGGAAGTCGGGTGGGTAGGGAAGAGGAGGGCCTAAGAAGAGTTGGAGGAGGAAATGAATAGCATCACACCACTTTGTATCAACTTCTCAAAGAACTAATACATTTTTTTTTAAGAAGAAAGAAGGCATTGTGGAAACATTTCTTAAAGTAGACAGGACTGGGTGCGGTCACTTTTCTCCAGGCCAGAGAGTAGCAGAGTAGTTTAAGTACATTATGGGGGCTGCCAGGTGTGCCTGTCAAAACACTACTCAGCATGGTGATTAGCTTTGCTAACCTTTACACAATTTAGAATCATCCAGTAAAAGCATCTCAGTGAGGGGGTCGTCGTCGTGACCATGTTGGCCTGTGAACATTTCTGAGAGATCGTTGTCTCGATTTTGATCGTTACTTAGGCAGCCTTGCCCTTTGTGAGTGGCACTATTTCCTGGGCTTGTGTAAGTTCAGGAAGTGGGGGAGCTGAGTACAAAAAGCATGCCTGCTTTTATTTCTCACTGCTCTTGTCTGTGGAGGTGAAGTGACTAGCTGCTGCAGTTTCCTGCCTTGATGCCCTGAAGGATGGATTGGGACCAGGATTTATAAGTTAAAAAAAAAAAAAAAAAACATATTCTCCCTCAACGTTGCTTTGTTGTTTTGTTTTGTTTGTTTGTTGTTTTTAGCACAGAGACAGAAATAAAATGGGGACACTCAGCTACATCAGCATCCACATCTCCCACCAGGCAATTTGCTGACACACTTACTCACTAAGTCATGAGTACCAAGAAGGTACCATCTCACGGAGCCGTGTGCATCCACAGTTGGTTTGTGAGGCAAGAATGCACTGACTGACCCACAATTCCTTCTCAGAGTCAAGTAGACATCACTACCTCAGCCTTTTCCTTTAGCACCTGAAACTTCAAGGTCTTAAAAGAAGACTTGGCTGCTTCCATGATTTTACGCCAATTTCCAACATGCCATCTCTTCTCCCAGGATCAAGCAAGGTTCGGCAAAGTCGTGCCTTCCCACGATTGCTCTAAGGTACGTATAAAGAATCATGAAGCCCGTGCTGGCCTGGGATGGCTGTGTATGTAAGAGGCTGAAGATCAGTGTATGCCTCTGAGTCCTCACTGGAATTCTCGTGCTCCTCTGCAAGGGACGCTGTTGTCTCAGATGGAAGCTGACAGACAACAGAGTAGAAGCAAGGGTCCTGAGGAGTGGGTCATGAGGAGCAGCGTGGCGCGCATGTCCTGGAGCACTTCTGAAGATCTAGGCACAACGAAAGAAAATGAGGCAACTCTATGCCGATCACGTAACCAATCATGGTGACTCTCGCTCCTACCGCCGAAGACCTACTTTCCATATTGCCTGGAATCTGGAACAACTATGTATTTATAAGGAACCAGTTAGAGCAGGTTTTAGGGACTGGGAAGGTGGGTCAATCAGTAAAGCCCCTCTTATGGGAGCATGGGGGTAAGAATTCAGATTCCCAGAGCTCCAGTGAAAGGCCAGGCCTGGCTGGCACTAAGGGGAAAGGGGGGACACAGGTGGATCCCTAAAGTCCACTGGCTGAGCATCGTAGCCCACCAGTGAGTGAGCTTCAGGTTCGCTGAGAGTGGCTCAGTAAAAGATGGAGAGTAACCGAAGATGCCCAAGGTCAATCTCTGGCCTCGAGGCACACATATACACACATGCCTATGCACCCACACTAATATGCATCACACAGAACACACATACACTTTGTGGCATGAGTATTAAGTAGTTACTTATTGATACATAAAAGTTACATAAATACAAGCATTTACCATTACATTTACCATTTCATATGTCTGAAGGTTACACCTTTGGGAGCAGTTGGCTGGGTGGACTCATCCCCAGGTGTCCATGAACTATAGTCAGAACCATTGGCCCAGCACTAGCTCAATTGGGTTCCAGTGTCTACTTTCACATGGCTGCCAAGCTGCTACAAGCTGTTGGGTGCCACACAGACCTCTTTATAGGGTACTATAGGCTTTCACACTCCAAAGGCAGCCTTCTTCAAAAGCAAGTTTTCTGACAGAACATTCTGGAAATCATACTGTTCTGTATGATCTGGCCTGGGAATGAGTCACACTCAGTGCTTTTTACAATGTCCTATTGTTCACACAAAATTGGTTTCACTATTGGACAGTCAAGATGTGAAGATCTTAGAGGGTGATGGCTGTGGTGGCTTGAGTAGGAATGGCCCATTGACTCGTGTGTTTGAATGCTTGGCCCATAGGCAGTGGCTATTTTAGGAGGTATGGCCTTGTTGGAGGAAGTGTGTCACTATGGAGGCAGGCACTGAGGTCTTATATGTCTCCTTATATGTCTCCTTCTGCTGCCTGTGAATCGATATGCAGAACTCTCAGCTCCTTCTCTAGCGCCATGTCTGCCTGCATGCTGCCATGCTTCTTGCTATGACTAAACCTCTGAAACTGTAAGCCAGCCCCAACTAAATGTTTTCCTTTGTAAGAGTTGCTATGGTCGTGGTGTCTCTTCATAGCAACAGAAACCCTAATTGAGACAATGACCATGCTACAGGAAATTAGCACCTGTGTGAAAACACAGTTAACACTTTTTTTGGGAAAGATGACTGACAGAAATTCTCAGAGAGTCCAGTCTTGTTAAAGGTTCAAACCCTTCATGCTTCAGGAGAGCCAGAAGCACTTGCAGCAGAAATGACTGGAGTCCACCTTCCTTTGGCTCTCTGCCAACCACAACCAACAAAGCTTCAGAGTATGCTCCAAGGTGGGATTGGTGAGGATGAAGCAAAGCAGGACCACAACTGTCTCTCCATCTTTCCCTTTGACTCATGGGAGCACGTGGCAGTACATGCTCGACAGGACCACGAGGCTAAGACTTCTCCCAGTCAATCATCAACCAACCAACCAATCAACCAATCAAAGCTAAGGGATAATAGAAGTTCAGTGAAGTCCAGCTCTCCTATAAAGACCAAAGGTGCATTTCCAGAATGACATAAATAAGAAAGTTTGGCAGCAACCTCAGTGAGCACTGACAGTGGCATGCAGAAAAAACAGTGTTCTGGTAATGACAAAGTCACTCTCACCCAGAATGACTGTGACTCCTAAGCTGTGGTGGCCAAGGTCACAAGGGGTACTGTCCCTACCTTCTGTAAAGAAAAAAGGCTTTGAATTAACTTTTAATTAACCGTAGTCAAGATGGTAGAACAAAGATTATATTCATTAGGTTCTGTCTCTGGCTGTCTAAACTTCCTCTTCTTCTAAAGATACCAGTTGATTGGATTAAGGTCTACCATAATAACCTCATTTGAACTTAGTCTTGGCCTTACTGAACCCATTCATATTCTGAAGTACTGGGGGCTAGGGCCCCAACAGGTGGATTTGGATGTGGGGACATATTCGTTCAATAGCAGGTGTGTTGAAGTTGATCTAACCAAAAGAACCATCTGACATTTGTCTTCACAATAGTTCATATTTTTAAAGATTTGTTTTTATTTGTGTGTATGTATGTTTGCAGAAGTCAGAAAATGGGGTATCAGATCCCCTGGAGCTGGAGTTACAGGCAGTTGTTAGATGCCTGTGAGGGCCCTGGGAACCAAACCAGAGTCTTCTACAAGAGCAGTAAGCACGTGTAACCACTGGCCATCTCCCTGGCTCCAGGCATCACTGTTAAATACTGCAAAGTTTTGCCCTGAGTCAAACGAGCTCACCAGCCTAAGCAGTGATGATCATAAACATTATTTCTATTTAGCTTTTGACAAAACCAACAATGTTATTCTTTTCCTAAGCATAAAATAAAAGGAAAACCACCTCTTATAAAAATGGTTCTGATGAGTTCAAGATGTGAATATTAAAAAGAGATTTATTCACAGCTATGATATAAGTAATGGACTTAACATGGCACTCATTAAAGAACTGAGGCGGCAGTGCTGGTCCTAATTAAAATAAAATGAATCCCAGTGTCATTCAGTAAACACAGGTAGAAGGCTGTATGTCCACAGTTAATTTCATATGTTTCTCATTAACCCAGCATTAAACTACTATTATTTGCCACAGCTTAATCTAAAGCCTCCAACATTGGGAAGAATAATCTAAAATTCAATCATGAAAGTAAGCAAAAATGAGACAGATGTGAATGGAATTCCTTGCTCAAATTTGTGGGCATATATAACCAGAGTGACAAGAAAACACCTCCTGAGCTTTCAGTGACATTTCATCAGCTCAAAATGTGTTCTCACCATAATGCTCCTCAAAAGGCAGGGGGACAAAGATGTGAGACACATTGTGAGTTATGGTTCCTAAGTGAACACTGACCTCCTTGTTTGATTTTTCCCACAACAGGCTCTCAAGGTTTCAATCAACCCTTCTCCACAGCCTTTCTCCTCCTCCATCCAGTTCTCTACTGTCACACTAACGTGTGAGGGGACGGGTCAACCCTCCATTTTCAAAGCAAAAATATGTCTTAACATCTCTCAGGGTGCCTGTCCTAGCTGACCTATCAGAAATCCTTGTTACCATCTACAATAGTGGTTTACACATTACAAGAGATAGTCTGGCATTTTAACCCTACAGTAGGCTCCTCCTTAGCCAGTGTTTTTGCTTCCCCATAAACATTTGCATAATGGTGAAGTTAAAACATCATAGAGTCTAAAATCACCTTCTATAAAGGTGCAGGAATCTAGAATGGATCGCATCGCATTTACTGGGTGGACTTGGGAGGAAACAGGAGCCAGCTTGGGAAACCTGTATGAAAATCTCAGGTCCCACCCACAGAACAACTTGATCTCCCTGGCTGAGGAGTCAACAAATCCTGTGACTTCTTCTCAATTGTCCCTGGTCTCTGGAGAGTCAGGGGATCCCTGCCAGAGGCCTGGAAGAAGGCAAGAGAGAGGGGAGATTAGAGAGCTATTTGTAGCAACACTTCCAGTAAGAGGAGATGAGCCTCTCAACCAAGTCACCGCAGTCAACAGAAAGGTCAGACTTGCAATTAATACGTGATAGAGCTGGATGGGGAGGGCTGTGAAGAAGAGAGAAGGAAGAAGTGAGGACTCCAGCCCAGTTGTCTGGACTCCTCTTTTGCCTAGGTAGACTGAGAACAGAAGAGGGAGGATTTGGGGATTGGTTTCCGGCTTAGGTTGTATTAGAAGCTCCTTTTAGCAAATGAAATAAAGCTGAGCTGCAAATGCAGAGCTTGAAATCATGCAGCCAGTGCTGAAGCCAGGCCACGCAAGCCTTGCCAAACTCTGTTTTTGGGCAGCATCCAGAAGGGAGTTCTGTTCGTAATTTAACATACAACTGATGACTTTTCTATTCTAGCTTTGAGGGCACACATTCAAGGATCTTACTGAGTCACCACTCAGAAAATCTACAACCACTGTGTGTCAGAATATTGTCCTGAGGGAGAGCTGTGCTGTCCCTGTTCTGTCATCTGCATTGGACATCTGTAATGGTCTACTTTGAGGCTGCTCAACCTGTGCTATCTCATATTTCTGACCCCAAGGACACTAGTTCTGGGAAGTCTGTATTGTCACCCAAACCAGTGCCTGTCATAGAACAGAACAGAATGAAGCGCCTTAGGAACCTGTTATGTACCCATGCAAGCCCAACTTGGAAAATTGCGAAGTTTACACTTTATGAAACATAGCCAGGGTCTCTAATTACAGACTTTGGTAGACAGCTCTCTCTCTCTCTCTCCACTGCTCCCCCACCAGTGGGCACTCTCTCCATCTCATGTGGCTGCTCAAGTGACCTATAGTTAACAACTGCTGCAGGCAACTTGACAACAGAGCCTTCCCACTTTCCCTGAGGTCACCCTCCCCAGGAAGACCTTCACGTGATGCTTTTTGCTTTGCTCTGCTTTCTGCAGAATGTAGGCCAGGACACAGTGGACACAAGCGAGTAAAGAAACAGAACCATCAACTTGCTTTTAATTACTCCAGTGCGTAGGAAAAGAAGGGAAGATGGCATCCCTTCGAGGGTATGTATCCCCACTCAAATTGGTTGGATAGCCCAGGTAACATTATTTCCACAAGAGGCAAAGAGGAGATATACAGCATGCTTATCTTTAGCATGTATAGTTTAAATCCCATAACTTCAAAATACATATAACGTACAAACAATTCAATACATACCACTTTTAATGGCCTTGGTTACAGAATTTTAAAATACACCCAGCTACTTTCAGAAAATACTTTCACCTAATACTTCATTTACTGTTCAGTGATAGGCACACTCTTCTCTTCCTCCAACTCTACCCTGTTTGTATTTCTCCATTAATTCCTTCCTTTCTTTGGCCAGCTGTGCTAAAAGACAACACCTTCTACGGTGTTCCTGAAAATAGGATCCATTTAAGCTTCATGTGTTGAGGGACCCAGTCAAAATAGAATTGCCCCTTACACACCCTCACACACACACACACACACACACACACACACACACACACACACACACACACACAAAGGCAGGAAGTTCAACAGAAATTATTGCCTCTGGTTATTTGGATAGAATGTATGTAATAAAGATACCAGGAACCTGGGTGATGAGCCACCAGCCAGATATGGGTTGGGCTCTGACCTGCCTGAAGAAGTAGAGAGGTCTCTGTAGAGGGAGTCAAATTGGAACCCCTTACTGTACAGAGCGGAACGTTCACCCTCTCCACACTGCAGCCTGCCCACTCTGTGCCAGGGGGCAGATCCCTGAACAAGAAACTGCCTTCCTGTCTCTCTGGATCCCTCCACACAATGAGATCATGAGCCACTGCTTCTCATAGCCAGGGGCTCCAAGGAGACACAGGATGATCTAACAGGCCAATTACTGATGGAGATACCAGATGCCGCTCTGCCTTTGGCCCCTTTCTTCCACGCGTTGGCCACACTCCAGTCAGTGATGCTTCTCCTCAGAGAGGCCACTTGGCCCTGGGAGCAGCTGCAGTTCTCTGGGTGAACTCTCAGCGTTCCTCTCTTCAAGGTATCATCTGGGTATGTGAGAACCCCATCACCCCCACTTCTACTGACAACTGCAGAGAGCTGGATGCAGCCTAGAACTGCCCCTACCCACTTAAATCAGAACTCCTCAGATTCCTTTTTATTTTTTTTAAATCTTAGCATACAGGAAGAAATATATCATACACTGCCCCAAAAAAAAACTTTATGTAAAGATAATTGTGAACATGTTTGAGGAGCAGTAAGGTGGTTCAGTGGGTAAGAATGCTTGCTGTGAAACATGAGGACCCGCTCCCGGAGCCCACTGGGAGAAGGAGAGACTGGAACTCGTCGTACATTGTCCCCTGACCACATGTCAGTGTCCCACACTTTATGCATATGCACATAAATAAATCAACTTAATTTTAAAAACCTAGTGATGAATCTGTTTCAAAGTCATTCTTATGGCCGAATGGGGTGGTGCACGCCTTTAGTTCTAGTGCTTGAGAGACAGAGGTAGGCAGATCTCTGGGCTACAGAATGAGAACCCGTCTCAAACAAAGAAGTTATCTTATAGGCTTAAAGGAAAAAAACTATAGTGGACTGATTCCAAAGGTTTAACCTGTGGTAATCACATTTTACCCCAAAAGAAAAATGGGTATTTCTTCATTTTATTGATGTATAATCATTGTATACAACAATGAATTTCATTATGACATTTTCATAATATTACATAATTCGGTCATTATCAACACAAAATATTTTCTTGTGCCTCCTACTTCCTGCTGGTCCCTTTTCCCTTTCCAATTTCCCCCTTTGCATTTCCATGAATTTTTGAATCTAAGATCCACATTTGAGATAAAATGTGCAATAGTGGTTACTTTGAGTGTGACATATCATTTACCATGATGGTGTCTGTTCTCACTTTCCTGCCAGTGATATGACTGTGTTCTCTAATCTTGATTAAAACCCTCACTGTTACTATGTACCTCATTGTCCTTATCCATTCATCTGTTGGAAGCCTACATGGAAGGTCTATCCTGGTTACTATGAGCAATGCTACAGTGGACACAGAGATGCAGATATCTCCATGGTGTGTGACTTAGATGCCTTCATGTTATATCTACATATATGGTGCCATACTGCAGTTCTGCTTTCAGTTCTTGAGGCGTCTCCATACTTATTTCCATAGTGGCTGCACTAATTTACATTCCCAAGACAGTTACTATTTAACTCTGGTAAATGTTTGGTTAAAGGTTACTAGAGTGTTAACTCAGCTAATAGTCAGCCAGTGGGTGAGTAACCAGTTTCCTTGATCAAGTCTTAATCCTTCAAATGTATATCAGAAAATCGCTTAAATGCTTCCTCGGGAACAGTACTTGCTTTCCAGAAAGAGGCCGTGCATCATATAGCACAGTCAGGCGTCCATCTCAGTGGAGACTGGGGACAATTTTCCCAATATAATTACAACTGGGAAACAAGTGAATGTATTGAAATAGATGTCACAAGAAATACTTGTCCAATCCAAAGAGTTGGATTTTTTTCTCTCATTTTCTATTTCTTAAAATACTGTTTTGAGATTAATAAGATGGTCCAGTAGGTAAAAATGCCACACAAACCTGACAGTCTGAGTTTAGTTTCTGGATCTCACAGTGGAGAGAGACAACCGACTACTGAAAGTTGTCAACTGACCTTCACAAGTACACTGTGCCACACACAACAACAATAATTAAGCAAAAAATAAAAGTTAAAAAAATTTAAATTTCTTTTACACATAAACATGACGATGCCTTCTTTTCATTAGGAGAGAACCTGCCTGTGGGCAATCCTGTTTGTATGCTAAAGTAAAAGCAATTTACTTACACCAATAATGCCCTTTGAACTTGTTCTTCTTTTGTTTAGAGGCTCTAAAGACCTTGCCCGATGTCATATTATTTGTCTGTCAAATAATTTCTATGAAACACACCTGAGATCTTATCATAGAAGCCAATATTTAAAGACAAGAACATTCACAGCAGCTTTGCGAATAACTGATGAAAACCAGAAATAACCAACTGTCCGCCCGCAGAAGAGCGATTGGTGCAGAGAGACCTGCAAGAAAGTCAGACAAAGGGATGCTACTCAGGATTTTAAAAGATTGGACTTCAGATAGGCAAACTGGATGACTCTCACCGTCAAGCTGAGAACAAAAGAAGCTATACATGAGCAAAGATAGGCTGTGTGAGGCTATTTACATCAAGGCAAAGACCAGACAAAAACAAACCAGTGGTGAGAGTGTAAGAACGGTGGTTGCCTTCTGCTCTTCTAGATGACCTGGGTTCAATTCCTGGAACCTACATGGTAGCTCCCTACTCCAGTTCCAGAGGACAGAGTGCCCTCTTCTGGCCTCTGTGGGCATTGCATGCATGTGGCTCTGGGTAGTCGAGGGGCAGGATGGTATATTCTGGATGTGGAAACACTCATGTTTGTTTACAACTTGATCAAAGATCAATTATTGTGGCATGATCACATCAAGCCAATAGAATGCATAATCTCACCTGCTTAACATTTTTATGTGTAGTTAAAACACTTTTCTCTCTAATAATTTTCAAGTAAACAGCACAGAGTTACTACCTACAGTCACCATGCTGTGGAGTAGGTTCACAGAACTTTATGCCCCATTTCTCCAACCTTTCACCCACCCAGAGCCTCTGAAAACTGTCATTCTTCTGCTTGCTTTTTTGGATATCGCATACAGATGAGAGCATATCACATTTTTCTTTAGCATGTAGCTTCTTTCACTTAGCATATCATTATCCAGATTTAACCTTATTTTTGCTTAAATGAAACTTTTTTTTTAAAGCTGGATAGTATTAAAACACACACACACATATCATGTTTTGTTTATTCACTTGTTGACAGGCATATCTCCACTCTTATGAATAGTGAGAGCACAAGTATCACTTTCAAACAACTGACTCCATCTCCTTAGGAGATCTATTCAGAAACAGAATTACAAGATCAGAAGGAAATCTTTATTATTATTATTATTCTTTGAGGATCTTCTGATCAGCTTCCCATAATGGGTGTGCTAGCTTACACCCACTAACAATGTATAAGTGTCTTCTTTCTCCATATCCTTGTCAACACAGATCGCCTTCTATCTTTTTGATAACGGACATTCTAACAGGTGTGAGGTGATGTGTCATTATGGCTTTGATTTGCATTTCTCCAATGAGCAATGATATTTAATAGTTTTATTTATCCATGTTCGCCATTTGTTCATCTTCCTTTTCCAGAGCCAATATTAAAAGGCTATCCCTTGTGTCTTCTCTCAGTGATCTTAGAGTTTCAGGTCTTAAATTTCAGTCTGATCCACTTTGAGTGGATGTTTCGTAGGATGAGAGATAAGGCTCCAACTCCACCAGCTATCCAGCCTCCCTAATGCCCTTTTGTTGGCTTTCCACCACTGTGACAGAACACCTGAGGAAAACAACTCAAATGAGGGGAAGTTTAATCTTAGCTTCATAGGTTTTAGCCCAAGGTCAAGAGGCTTCATTCCTTTGGGCCTGAGGTGAGGTAGAATATCACGGTGTGTAGATGACACTGCCCACCTTAAAGTGACCAGGAAGCACAGAGAGAGAGGTGGAGAGGGGTCTGGGAACAAGACACAACCTTCAAAGGCACACACTCCCAGTGACGTGTTTCCTTTAGTAAGCCTCGGCCCCTAATAGACCGCTCAGCTAGGAACTGTTGTGGACTGGTCCTCTCATGAAGTCAGTGCCAGCATCATCCAACTCTTTCTCACCAGAACCACCAAGTCTTCACAGCATGGGGCTGTTAGGTTAGTGAGGGGACTCGCCTGTCCGAATGAATGTCATAGGTGCTGCGTTCACAAAACTGCCCTTTCCCTGTGCGGCTGGGATTAGTCCTGGGCCCTCTGCTTCGTCTCACTCCTTTGACACAGTTGGTTGGTTCCTCTCAACATGTTTGGGAGAAGAATATCTAGTTCCCTTTATGTGTGCAGTATCTGAGCCCCAGGGAGATTTGATAACTTCCCCATGAGTGGGGTAGCTCAATCCCAGGATGCCTGACATCCGTGACATGTGTCTGCCTTGTTTCCCAGCCTCCACTGAAAGCAGTCGTTCATAGGTACACGTGATAGGCCCCACCCCAGACCAGCGAGCTGAGTTCCTGTCCTTCAGCTTGTCACCAGAATTACTACCTGTTACAGCTACAGTATTCAGATCCCAGGAAAGGAAATCCCTCGGGAATTTCCTTTGCCACACAGATGCTCCTGGAGTCAGGGGGAACAGAGAGTAAAGACTAAACACAACTAGCAACATGAAAATAAGTTCAGACCTATTTATTTACATAAAATTAGAAGATGGTGGAAATGCCATATTTCCACGTAAACAAGACAAACTAAGTGCAAACTTCACCTTCATAACAGGATGGCATGTGCTAGAAATTGAATCTACACTTCAGGACCAAGTGTTTTGAAACGGAAATTTCAATTGACAGCTCAAATATCACTTTCTCACCTCCTGTGGTAGAATCAGTTCCAGGCTGAGGTCCCAGCAGCTCTCCACAATCTACTGGTGAGAGAAAAAAAAAAAAAGTTCCTCCTAGCCAGGAGCTGGCCTGGTACCCATGCTGAAGACCAGGCAGGGTCTGGAGTCAGAGTCGTCCTGGGTCCTCTACCAGCTCAGATGGAATCAGGCTGCTTCATAGTCATTTCTGAATACAGCAAGAAGCAATAGCACTGGGTACATTGACATGGTCGGCACCCTGCTTTCATGGTTAGGATGGGAGCCTGCTGCCCCTTCATCAACCTGGATCCTCTGCCATCACTTTGCCTCTCGGTAGAAGTTACCAAGATACCCAGTCATGGACAGTCCCTGCTTCCTGACGGTGTCCAAAACAGAACAAAGCTTTAGCCTATATTCCTTAGCCCTCCCAGAAAGCTCTCAGTCTAAGCTAAGATCCTGCAATTTCTTTCTCATACTCTCTAACTAACACACCACAAGATCCCCTGAAAATGTGTCTCCTTCGCACTATAAAAATTTTTTAATTGGCTTTTCAACTTCTAGTGTTCTTGAAGGTCTTTGCTTAAAATGTAATGTCCTTAGCCACCTGCTATTCTGTTACTATGTTGTTGAGATGTGTATTTATTGGATTTAGAAAATGAGATAAAATACGTGAGTATAAGCCCTGTTTCTTTCTTTAACAACTGAGAATTCCATGTAACATCACATAAAACAAGGTCAAAATGTCAGTGAAAAAGCAAGAGCTTTTGTCTAGAATTACAAGTATTCTACTTTTAAATGATTTTTATTGTAATTTAAATTATGTCTCTAGTTTTATGCCTCTGGTGAGCATTTGTGCACACGAATGCAGTCCCTTTGGAAGCCTGAAGAGGGCGTTAGAGCCTCTGGAGCTGGAGTCACAGGTATTTATGAGCTAGAAACAATAGCACTGAGTACACTGAAATAGCCAGCACCCCGCTTTGGGATGAGAGCCCGCTGCTCCTTCATCAACTTGGATCTTCTCTTACCTCTTTGCCTCTATGTAGGAATTACTACGATATCCATTCACGGACTCTCCCGACTTCCTGACAGAGTCCAAAGCAGAACACAGCTGCCTGCCCTTAACCCTCCATAGAGCCCCCAGTCAGTGCAAGCAAAAATCTTACAATTCCTTTCTCATACTCTCTAACATATCCCAGGGGCCCCTAGGGCATGTCTCCCTCCTCACTATCAGGACTTTCAGTTTTGTTGTTGTTTTAAAAATCAGTCTTTCAACTACTAGAGTGTTCTAAGAATCAAACTACTGGGAACTATTGTGGCTTCTGGAAATCAAACAGGTTCTCTGCAAGAGCATTATATGCTCTTACTTGCTGAGACACCTCATCATTCTCCAGTCATGTATTTTCATGACCCCCTCCTTAAGCAGGCCTTATTTCAAGTTTCTGTAGCATGAAAAGCTTACCTCAAGGCAAAGATGTAGGGAGCTGAGGAAGAACACTCACATCCAGAGACCTGACTCCAAAGAGGAGCCGACACAAAGCCTGACCCACACAGGGAAGGAGGGAAGAGCTGGGCACCCCACTGTTGCAGGCAGGTGGCCACAAGGAAGGAGATGGACAGTGTCCTGGCCTATAGGAAGCTTGTATTTTCACACAGGAGACAGGAAGCAAACACACAGCACAGGAATAAGTAAGGAAGAGGAATGGAGGGACTCAGAGAAGACCCTAACTCACTGGAGCATCATGAAAGAAAAGCAAGCTATGCCGTTGGATCTGTGAGTCATATGTGGCGGCTACAGGAAACCACACTTTGACGAATTCTTATGAAGATGACATGACAATTCTTGTGGAAGCTTACAATTTAGGTAGCACTTGGATCTAACTGCTGGCAGGATGGTAGATAACATTATCATCCAGGAGGCCGAGCTGCGCCATCTTTAGGCCACTGTTCTAAACACAGGTCCTTCCTACCCTCCTCAGGGAAATGTAGGGTAATGACCTTCTAAACTGCCACTAAGGTGATTCGATTTTTTTTTTTTTAAAACATTACTTAGCATCTATAGGACTATACACTTAAAAAAAAAAAACAGTATTCAGGAATATAAGTGATTTAGTCTCTAAACACAGGTGCTGCCTACCTTCCTCAAGGAAATATAGGATAATGACCTTCTAAACTGCCACTAAGGTGATTCAATTTATGAAAAATATTACTTAGGAAATATACTTAGGAAATAATATTTAGGAATATAAATTATTTTGGCACAACTGTCCGAGATGGTACTTTTCCATGCATTCACTGAAACTCACCTCACTTAGCTCCCAGGAATTGCACAATACAGAAGGTCAGCGTGGTTACTGAATCAATACTGCCACCCCAAGAATCCTGTCTGCCTGTGCATGTTGCAAGTGTTCCTGCTGCCCGGGGAATTCCATAAAACATAACTGTGATATCCTCATGAAAGGGTTGTTCAGCTTTCAGACAGCAATGAGGCAAAGAACAAGCTGGGCCATGGTGTTCCAGTGAGTGACTCACAGCTGGGAGGCAGTCCATGGGATCAGAGAGCCCTTTCGTCATCCCACGAGGGAGCCTGGCAGTGTCCACCACCTTAAAAAGTTCTTGTTCACTCATTGCCCTTGTTGGGAAACATGATGCAACGAAGGGTGGGGGGTACCGTGGCCGGCCCATGCCAAGGTGTGCCCCTGAGAAATCATGCCACCCAGGGACCTAGTAATTGCTACACCTGC
>OU015750.1:103071645-103128356 GCA_907169655.1 Acomys percivali | reverse complement strand
AACTAGAAACGAGTGAGTGAGGAGGATGCCGTGGACCACACCTGGTGAGGCTGGGCTTCAGCACCCACTATGAAAACCTGTGAGGGACAGGTCTTATCAGGGTAATATGACAGCACTGTCCACATGGCTCCGTATCTAAAACAAATGAAACAGGCTTACCTACCACCTGGAATGTTACCGTAGGCTCCTCCATTGTGGTGGGAATAGTATTGTTAGGGGCCAAGTCCTAGGGCAGTCTTCAGTCAGCAGGCCCAGATCTCCCAAACCACACCGTGAAAGGTTTGGGGAAAGGGGTGGCCTACCTTGTCATGGAAAGGATGGACAGCTGACCTTCCAGTGTTCCTCTCATCTGTACTGTGGGCAGGGCCTTTTGTGGTGAGTGAGATGAAGGGCCCGGATTGGGCAGGCATTCCTAACTGAGGCCAAGGGGCCCCAAGGGTGAGGAGCTATACCTGGTATGCAGACATGAGTTTTGGCTGAAGGTGAGGCTCAGAAAACAGGCTAGTCCTGAAAAGACACACATCATGAAGAGGCTAGCCCAGAAGGGACACATACCTAGAACAGGCTAGCCCAGAAGGAGATCAGATCAGAGACTCAAGGAAGCAGGCAGGAGAAATTCGAATCAGTGGTGAGCACAGAAGCTAGCCACCAGCAGAAGGCTCATGGTGCTCAGGGACCCCAGTGGCAGTTTGGTAGTCAAACTGAAGGGAGAGTTGAGGGTACCAGCAACCTGGGGGACAGCCATGCAACACTCCATCCGATTCAGGACCCCAGGTATGAGGCTTAAAGAAAGAAGACCACCAGAGCCATGCTGAGGTCGAAAGAAAAAGCTTTAGTTTAGGCCCTGTCTTAGGGTTTCTATTGTTGTGAAGAGACACCATGAACAAGGCAACTCTTGTAAAGGAAAACATTTTGTTGGGGCTTGCTTACAGTTTTAGCCCATTATCTCATTGTGGGAATCATGGCAGCATGCAGGCAGACACGGTGCTGGAAAAAGAACTAAGAGTTCTACATCTTGATCCGTAGGCAGCAAGGGGGAGACTGTGTTCCACACTGGCCAGAGCGTGAGCATACATGAGACCTCAAAGCCACACAGTATGACGTGCTTCTTCTAACAAGGGCATACCTCCTCCAGTAAGGCCACACCTCCGACAGCGCCACACTCTATGGCCAAGCATTCAAACGCAGGAATATATGGGGGTCATACCTATTCAAATCATCACTAGCACTAACTACAGGCCTGAGTACAAGCAAAGGGAGAGCAGTCCCACTAAAAAGAAGTTTGAGGTTTTATGTGGTGATTTTAGTTGGGTCAGAGAGTGCTGGGGGAGCATCAACGGAAACAGAAGTATTGCAAGAAAAATAATAACTGGGTAAGCAATGTCTTTTATGTGGAGATTCTGCTTGTTAAGAGGGCAAAAGGTTGTGGTCAAGCTGCTCCACTGAGAGAAGGGTCAGGTGACAATTTCTGAGAAGAGCAGAACATTCACCTTCCATTTTCCCAAAGAGGCTGCTTCTTATGTGGGTCATCCTGGCTGGTGACTCCATCTTCAGCTAGCCTAAAAATAGTGACTGAGGAAGATAACTGAGGTTGACCTCTATATATGTTAGCACATGCATCAGTGCATGCGTGCATGCCCACACACACACCCATATACACACCATGGAGGACTGAAGGGGGTGCAGGGGGGGAGACAAATGTTTTATTTTGCTTCATGGTTTCAGAGTTTTCAATCCTTAACAAACTGGCTCCTTTGCTTTAGGCTCTGTGTGAGTTAGAGAAAAGCTGGTCACCTCCTAGAAGGCAGGAAGCAAAAGGAAGAGAACAGAAGACACCTAAGTCCCATGATTCCCTCTGAGGGTATGACCCTAATGACCTAAAACCCCACCAGACCCCACTTCTTAACATTTCTACCTTCCTGAGAGCACGGCATAAAGACTCGAGCCTCAAATACATGGAGATCCTGAGGGAAAGACCCCAACCCAGCTGTAGCATCTGATTCCATCAGTGATGGACAATAGTTCATCCCCTTTAATTAAAAGGAAGAAACAGGCTTTTCTGATGGAAAGGAAGTCACAGCAAACTGAACTTGAGACAACTTGGGCCTTTGCAGTCACACTCAGAAAATATGTCAATGAACCACGCTGGTGCTCTGGTCCCTTTTATATTGTCCAGGGTCCCAGCCAGGAAATAGAACCAGCCAGCATAGGTAGGTCTTCTGTCACAATAAAGACAATCA
Source organism: Acomys percivali (assembly GCA_907169655.1). Classification (NCBI taxonomy): domain Eukaryota; kingdom Metazoa; phylum Chordata; class Mammalia; order Rodentia; family Muridae; genus Acomys; species Acomys percivali. The sequence continues at coordinate 103,126,116 of OU015750.1, read as the reverse complement.
AGATAACACTTGGGCCGTACCCAAAGATCCCCGCCCAAGTGTGGGATTGCTAAGTGCACATTTCACAGTAATCGTCATAATGACCATCTGTTCTGAGAAATGTATTTCTTCTTTTTGCCTTTTTCAAAGTTTTATTCATCCCAGGCTCTTTGAACTCACTACGTAGTGGAGGATGACCTAGGATTCCTGACCCTCTGACTTCCACCTTCTCAGACCACAGGTGCTGCCATGTCTGATTTGTGCAGTACTGGGATGAACCGCAGTGCCTTGGGTCTCAGGCTTTCACCTCCAACCTCCCCCACTGCATCCCTTTTTTGCTTCCTCTTATTACAACCTACCTGGTAGGAATTAAAACATCTGTATATCTCAATCTCACTATCAGACTATTAGGGGAAAAAATGGGCCCCAAGTAAGTGGAAAGTTCCCTCAGGGATCTCCTGCTAGGAAAAGGAAAAAGTGCCAGTCAGAGGGAAGAGTTCTAACAAGTAGTCAGACCACTGTGCAGGCAATGATGAGTCATTCCTGGCTGGAATAATACATTGACCATTGAAAATTGATCTCACTTCAGGCCCTCCAGGTGGACCTGGGGAGGAAACACTGGATATTTTGTCTCTCTTTCCAATGTGATGGCGTTGAAGAAATAGCTCGCTTTCATCGCTCTCCTCACTCTTTCTCTCCTAGCTCTTTCAACTATTAATTTGTATTCCCCCCATGGACACCAGAACTTTTCCTTTATAGGTGTTTTCATGGAAGAAACAGACACAAGTTAAACAAACACACAACAGTTATGGAGACCTCAGATATTCTAGCAGTCAGTTTATGGATGACTCTGTGGACTTAACAACCTTCAGCTTACCCTGAACTCCACGCAGTTGTCTCTCAACCTCAGCTCACCCAGGGAGGCGATGCGTCCCTTCCCATACTGTAATCCTTCTTCCCAGGTAGAGCAATGTGGCGCTCAATTAAATGGCTGACCCTTGGTCTGGTTCCACCTAAAGAGAATAACTCAACCTGAGCCCAAGATTGCCAGCTGTGAGTTTATTTGTATTGTAGTATAGAAACGGTCACCCAACGTTTCACGGTTGCTGAATTGTTACGGGAAACTATTACATCTCCTTGTCTAGGAAGCTGTTTAAACTAGCAGAATGTCATCTGTCTGGAATAATTAATTACACATGTGTGCTCAAAGCCAGGGAAATAAATAAGACAGGACGTCCACGTTTCTCACAGACGGTGCCCCTGGGGTCTTGCTTGTTGGCTTGACTATATTCATCTCGTCTAACGCAAAGAGGCTCTTCTCCATCACTAACTGGTCCTACCCTGTGTCAGTCAGGAACACCATTAAGAAATGGTGACAAAAAGCCATGGATTTGCTGGCCTGGCAGGGGGCCTTTAAGTAGAACTGCCCATTTCCATACCCCGGCTGTCTGCAGCCAAGGAAGCCACTTTCCCAGGAGGGTTGCCAAGGATGGTCGAAATTTCACCACCCTTGAAATGTGCTTTCAACACTCATTTCTGGCTGGCTGGAAGGAGGGAGGAGCCCTGTTCCCAGACAGCCAGCTTGTTCCTTCTTGAGCAAATACCAGCATGTTACTATAAAAATAACTTTTGATGGTAGAGGTAGGAAAATTTTTTTTCCAGAAGGGAAAATGTTCTAGAGGTGATGATACACACCTACAGCCCTAGCACCTGGAATCTTGAGGCAAGAGAGATAGCTTTTAGGTTAAGGGCAGCCTGGACTTTAGGCTTCGACCTTTTCCAAACCTACCTTTATTTGGGGTCCTTTAAGGCTTATTCCTCCCTTCCAACCCACCTACCTTAGAAAGGACAGAAAAGAGGTTAATGGGAACAGGAGAAATAGACCTTTTTAGACTCAGTTCCTGGGAGTGATTCCTCTGGAGTAGTCGGCAGGATTTCAGCAGACCAGCAATTCAACCAAAGTTGCTGCTGGAACCTGGAACAACAGCCAGAACCAGGAGCCCTGAAGTGTTCTCTGGAGCAGTTCTCTCTAGGAACATCTTGAAGTGGAGCAATGAACAGCCAAACAATACTAAGACCCAAAAATATATATATGTGTGTGTGTGTGTGTGTGTGTGTGTGTGTGTGTGTGTGTGTGTGTGTGTGTGTGTGTGTGTGTGTGTGAAGAAACACCAAGCCCCCGCATTAGGTGATTCAGCTTGTAAACATCACCTGCTCTCTCACAGGTCTGTTCCCCATCCCACACTTGGGTTCAAAACGAAAACATGTTTACATCCACTACACTGGACCACACAGAAAGACCCTGCCTCAAAACAAACAACAAACAAAGGAGGCAAAGTGGCTTCTTTATTGTAATAAAGGCCAAACAGGCCTTGGGATCCAACAGCCTTGCCTTAACCGATAGCTTCTATACTAGAAACTTCCTTTTCCAAGTGTTTAGCCTCTGTGCATATGATCCCAGTCATAATTAAAAACAAAACTTAAATGCTTATTGAACTCCAAATTGGAAGAGGTCTGTCTAGTCTCAAAATGGAGGGCCATGATCCAAAGGAACAAGAGACCTTGAGAAAGTTGTTTGTTGGTGGTCTGGGACTTGAAACTACAGGTGATAGCTTAAAAGAACATGCTGAGAAATGGGGCACACTTACAAGCTATCTAGTAATGACAGACACCCCGAAACAAGGTGTTCCGGGGGCTTTGGTGTTGTGACTTACTCTTGTGTTGAAAGATGGAAGCATCAATGTATGTTGGACCACAGAAGATTGATCGGCGTGTGGTGGAACCAAGGAGAATCATTTCTGGAGGGGAGTCTATAAAGCCTGCTGCTCATTTAGCAGTGAATAAAATGCTTGTAATATTAAAGAAGATACAAAAGAACATAATTAAAGAAAATACTTTGAAAAGTATGGTGATATTGAAACCACAGATGTTGTGGAAGACAGGCAGAGGAAAAAAAAAGGGGGGGGGGCAGGATCTGCTTTTGTAACTTTTGATCATCATGACACAGTTGATAAGATTGTTGTTTAGAAAAACCATACCATAATTATGTAGTGGAAAAGGCCCTTTCTAAACAGGAGATACGGTCTACTGGATCACAGAGGGGCTGTGGAGATGGATCTGCGGACCTTATAGATTGTGAAGAAAACTTTGGAGGTGGTGGAGGTAAATGTGGGAAGAGGAGGCTATGGTGGTAGAGGTGGAGGCAGCAGAGGTAGTTATGGGGCACTGATGGAGTACGGATTTGGAGATGATGGTGGCAACTATGGTGGTGGTCCTGGTTAGGCTTATAGTGGAGGTCATGGTGGTTGTTTTAGTTACAATTTCTTGAGCATCTGAGAGTTCAAAACCTGCCCCCACAGTGACACACTTCCTCCAACAAGGCTACACCTCCTAATACTGCCACTTTCTCTGGGCCTATGGGGGCCACTTTTATTCAAACTATCACATTCCAATCCCTGACTCCTGTAGGCTTGTATCTATATCATAATGCAAAATGCGTTTAGTCCAGCTTCAATAGTCCCCATAGTCTATTATCAGTCCAAAGTTTCTTCCAGGACTCATAGAAATATTTTAACTACAACCCCTATAAAATGTAAAAGCAGACCATATACTTCCAATGTATAATGGCATGGGATATACATTACCCTTCCTAAAGGAAGAAAATAGAACATCATGAAGAAATACTAGACCAAAGTGGGGCCGAAAACCAGCTGGGCAAACTCCAAACTCTGCATCTCCATGTCTGATGTCAAAGTCCTCTCAAGATCCCCAACTCCTTTGATCAATATCAGTTAAGAAATCATGGTGGCACGCAGGCAGACATGGTGTGGGAGAAGGAGCTGAGAGTTCTACATCTACTGCAGGCAGAAGAAGTGAAGGCCACACTAGGCCTAACTTGAGCATCTGAGACCTCAAAGCCCCGCCCTGATGATGACACACTTCCTCCCCCAACAAGGTCACACCTCCTAATAATGCTACATCCCATGGGCCTGTGTGGGCTATTTTTTACTCATCTCAACACAGTGGTGACCAGAATATGGAAATCAATATGGATTTAGTCGTAGAGAAGGATATGCTGGATACAGTACAGGAGGAAATTTTGGTGAAGGTCACTACAATGGTGGTTGAAAATCCTGGTGTACAACAGCAGTCACATTATGAACCCACGCAGGAAGTACAGTTTTGGTTGAGGAAGCTGGGGCACTCACTATGTGGTATGGATCGCTGGTAGAAATGGTGGGTACGGTGGCGGAAGGTTTTAACACAGAGTCAAAGAGATACAGGTTTTAGGGTTAAGAGCAAGGAGTCAGGCAAGCTGCAGGCCACTTTGAGACAGTCATCCCAACTGCATTAAAGGAGCTGGAGAAAAATCTGCCACAGAGCAAACCATCATCCATAGTCAGGAAAGTTCCTGCAGCTTAAACAGAAAACCTTTCTTGTTCAGGGCCACCACAGTCACAGTTAGCAAAATCGTGCAGCTCCTGACTCATGCAATGTACTAACAGTTACATGTTCATCCCCGAGGCCTTTTGTTCGGCATAGCTTTGTCCTTTTTTCCTTTTATTACATCAAATATATTGCCGTGTAAATTGTGACAGTCGTACCAGGAATTTAAAATATAAAGAATTTTTAACTTAAAAAAAGAGAAAGAGTTGAGTTAAAAATTTCTTAAGCTTTTAAGCTTTTGTGGTACCAGAAGGTACAGGTCAGGCTGTCTGGAGGAAAAAGGGCTTCTGTAACCTTACCCAGCCCTGGTCCCTGCATGCTAGGACACTGGGCTGCTGGGACGATGTTCCCTGACAGTTTGTGCAATAGTGGCCTGTAGGAACCAGGCCCGACTGGGCTGCCTACCTGTCTTGCTGCTTCATGTCCTGTTTCTAGCAGCTTCCATGTCTGTGTTTATCTTGGTTAGCTAGTCATGTTTACTGCTCTGAGAACGCACTCCTCCCATTCTCGAGACTCTTCCTCCTGTGTGCAATCACCTCTTGAGGGATTTCACCTGGGAGGAGGGTGCCTGTTTTGCTGCCTATAAGAAGGCTCTTTGGAACTCTGGACGGAAAAAGAATAATAAACCGCTGCCACGGCTGTTGCTGCGGCTGCTGCTGTCTTAGCACCAAGGACCTGCTGTGTTATTATGTGTGTGTGTGCGCGCGCGTGCGCGTGTGCGTGCGTTAAACCCGCAGTCCCTCGCCCTCGACTCGGTACTGCGGTGGCGCCGGAGTCACAGTAGCCCAACAGTTCTGTGGTGACCAGCTGCTTCTGATTAGATCTGAGGCTGCTCCACAGGAGGGATTATACCTGTAGGTTTGCAATGCTCTCAATTTTACAGAGCAGCTGCTTTTTGCAGTAGGTAGAAGGTGACGCAAAGGCTGGGTGCTGGTGGCGCACGCCTTTCATCCCAGCACTCACGAGGCAGAGGCAGGCAGATTTCTGTGAGTTTGAGACCAGCCTGGTCTGTGGAACAGGCTTTAGGATAGTCAGGGATACACAAAGAAACCCTGTCTTGGAAAAATAAAAGATCAAAATGTTATTTTTGATGGAGGGGGGTGGGGTGGGTGGACAACTTTAACCCAACATGTGGGAGACAGAGGCAGGAAGATCTCTGTGAATGTGAGGCTAGTTTGGTCTACAAAGCAAGTTCTAGGCTAGCCAGAGCTACATAGAGAAACTTTGTTTTTAAAACACACACACACACACACACACACACACACACACACACACACACACACCAAAAAAACAAACAAACAAACAAAAACAAGAAAAGATAGTACTGAGACCAAAACTGGTCAAAGTGCTAAGTATAAATAACTCTGGGTGCTCAGCTATGAATGAGTCATCTTATCAACTTCCACCACCCAAGGCCCAGGGAACTTCGTAGAGGACAGAGTGGCAAGAATGTAAGAGCTAGTGGATGGCGAGGAGATGTGTAAAATAGAGACTTCTGGACTCGGCATGGCTGATACAGGCATCAACACACAGCAGCTTTGACAGCCTGCACATGCTCAAACCAGTCAAATTCCAGCATGGGTGGGGAGGGCCCCACAAGATCCCACCCCCAACTGAGAGGCTACCGGTAGTCGTTGATGGCTGCAAAGGAAAGAATAATCATTCTCTTTTGGTAATGTGGCCACTCATGGGTAGCTCATGCCCCACTCGGTAGCCATACACCCATGTGCATGTGGGTAGCACTAGTTGGACCAGCAGGTTATTAATAATAAAGGAAGGAAGGAAGGAAGGAAGGAAGGAAGGAAGGAAGGAAGGAAGACAATGAAACTTGGAGGGGGTAGGTATAGGGGCACTAGGGGCTTGGAGAGAGGTAGATACAATGAATATGCATTGTATACATATATTATGCTTTCAAAGAAAAACATTTAAGAAAGAAAGGAAGGAAGGGGTCATGCTTGGCTATACACAGCTCATAGATGTCTTGGGTCGTGTGTTCTACAGCTAGACTGCTTGAGACTAATTACATCACTAGGTTACCAGAGGGAGTCATGGACAGAGGATTGTGCTAGTTACTTATTACTGTGACTAAACACATGATAAGAAGCAATTTAAGAGAGGAAGGGTTTGTTTCAGTTTACAGTATTAGGAGATAAAGTCTGTCACAGAGAATCGTGGTGTCAGAAATGTGACGTGGCTGGTCATATAGCATCCATAGTCAGGAAACAGAGTGAAGACAGGAAATGAGGCTGAGCTATGAGACTTCAAGGCCCGCCCTGCATCATCCACTTCCTCCAGCAAGGTTCTACTGCCTAATGGTTCTGAAACTTCCAACAATAGGGGAAGAAGTGTTCAAATGCATGAGTCTATGAGAACATTACACATTTCAAATCACAACTTTCCTTGGGCCTTTACTTTCAGCATGTTGATCCTCAAGATGTGTGTGCGTGCGTGCGTGCGTGCGTGAGTGCGTGCGTGTGTGTGTGTGTGTGTGTGTGTGTGTGTGTGTGCATGTGTAAGGCCCTCTCTCTCAGCCAGCCTGGGAACGTGACCCAGACAAGCTTGGGAAAATGACTCAGAGAGAATTGAAGGCCAGCTTAGCTTCAGTTTCTGAGATCAAGGTGGCCAACCGAGATAAACAATTTCAACTAAGGTAAACAATTACCATCTGGAAATTCTCTGGAAACTCCCCAACACTCCTCCCTGCAATAGCCAATAACATTTAGACAAGCACCCCTAGCGACCACCAGAGCCAATCCTAACATAGGGCACACAGCCCCTCCTAACCTTTGCAGTTTTAGCCTTTAATAATAGTCTGTAACAGTGACTCGGTATGCCTCCTTCCCGAGTGAGTGCTGAGGCCCCCTGACGCGCGTCAGCAACAAACCTTGTGTTTTTGCATCAACACTGTGGTCCTCGAGTGGTCTCTCGCGATGACCCCCTACTACTCGAGTGGACTCTAGGGTCCAACACATGCATATTTATATGTGTATATATGTATACATAAACTAAATATAAATATTTTATACTATATGTCAATTAAATAAAATATATTAACTAATAAAGATGTATATTTATATATTAATTAAATAAAATACAAATATATACATATATATGTATATGTCTGTATACATATTACATTCCCAACCAGGTGCCCCATGGAAATACCTGCCTTAAATCAGAGTGTAAAGATACAACAACCTAACACTTCTACCACCACCACCACCACCCCCGGCCACTCTGAGATGCTCAGTTAAAGTAACTGTGTCTCTTGACAACCTAAACAGTAAGTAAGCTTTGCCTAATACTTTCGAAGCCTAACTAAACATTAAAAGGAGACGCAGTATGGCAGCACTGATGTTGTTCATGAGGCTCCTTGTTCCCTGACTAGATGAGGTGAGGGGGCTCCGGACACCTGAAATAACCCCGGCGGGGGGGGCTTCTAGGGCTATGGGTCTACTTTCCACATCATTTTCAACAGGTTCACCGTAAAGCGTGTGGGTTGACTGAAATAGAAAGCCAGAATTGGGTCACCTCCAAAGAAAATCAATGTAAATTAGAAACTCGAATATAGCTATTCATCCTCCAGACTTGGGATATGAATGCATCATTAATTAGAGCCAGAAAAAAAAATGGTGCTGCCTCAGACATGATGGCAGAGAGAAGCCATTTCTGACAAGGAGCTACGGCAAGAACGTGGGTCCCAGGTACCAGCCCAGCTAAAGTACTGGGCTAAGACACAGGTGAGGGAAGAAGGGATGGATGCAAGGCTGGAGCCAGAAGGCTTGGTCTCTGAGTCACCCTGTTCCTCCTCTGCCAGGCAGCACAGCCTAGGAAAGTTCTTTTAAGATTCCAGATTCCATTTCTACTCCGAGGCTCTTTGTAAAGTAGTTTAGGCATAACACATCTCAGAATCTTTGTGGAACTTACTTTGAGCCAATACAGATGAAAATGTTGTAAAAGCCACAGGAAGAGTTTGTATGAGAAGAAATGAACATTTCCCTAGTACTTGTTTAAGCCCAGAAGACAGGAACTTCTTCACATGTGCTACCCAATGTAATAGACACTATTGCAAAGTATTCAGTAATGAATTGCTTTTGAGATTATTGTATTTTGTTTTAACTTTACTTTTTGGTTTTTTGAGACAGAGTCTCAAGCTGGACCCCAGTTACTATGCAACCCAGAACAATTTTCCTGGTCTTCGTGCCTCTGCACCCTAGTGCTGAGATTACAGGCATACCCTATCACATCTGGATTTTTTAAGGTTATTGATTGAAGGGTTGCATCCTCCAAAGCTATCTTTCCTTGACTAACCAAATGACTACTCAAACCCAATATCTGGGAAAGACATCATTGGAACTTTGGGCCTTTCGTGGGTTGATCACCTACCCTAGAGCCAGGAGCCCAAAGTCACATGACTAACCCAGCTCTGGGTGATCATATCACAGTTCCATACCAATTGTGAGAGTTCTGGATTCCTAACAGATTCTTTGAGAGGCAGAAGCAGGCAGATCTCTGAGAGTTGGAGGCCAGCTGGGTCTACATAGTGAGTTCGAGGACAGCCAGAGCTGCACCTTGTCTCAAAAATATCAAAACAACACCAACCAAACAACAACAACTTGATTATCACCAAACTCGCGATAAGTGGGATAAAACCCATAAGAGGCACCACAGAAGGACAAGTGGAGCTCACATAATATAAGTTTTCAAGTTTTATATCCAAAAAGTAAGGTTTGTCAGAAAGAGTCAAAGCAGATTTTACTCTAGTTCATTTGTTTCCAAGCAAGAAAAACTTTTGGTTTTTTTCTTTTTTCTTTTTTTTTTGGGGGGGGGGGGGGGGGGAAATCGCTGTTTTTTTTTTTTTTTTTTTTCTTTTTTTCTTTTTTTGGTATTTAATCTTCATTTGTTCTTCATTTTAGGTTTCTGATTTATTTTATGTTAGATACAAGCTTCTGACCTATATCATTTTTTTAATTTGGTCTGTCAAAAGACTATTAACAATGATTTCACAACAGAGATAAACACATGTTGCATTGATTTGAGTTTGTTTGGAGGAAGAAAACCTTCTTTATTTTCCTTCACTTTAAAACATAATTTTAAGACATATATAATTTTAGATGTTTTTGTAACTTTTGGGCCATCCAGCCCTATATTCTTCTTGATTGCATAATTTCAAGTAAATTTAATATAATTATTATTTTTTCTCTAAAGATAGTGAGAGTACTTTCAGTATCTTTCAAAGATTCTCTTTGTCTTTGGTTCCCTGCAATTTGCACGTGTTCATCGGCATCCATCTTTTTTTTTTTTTTAACTGCTGTTTTTCTTTAACCCTTTCTATCAACCCAATCAGACTGATAGCTCTGCATTGTCCAACATGCTGACTTCTTAATGCTATGTTTATAAGTGATAGATAGATAGATAGATAGATAGATAGATAGATAAATAGATAGATAGATAGATAGATAGATAGATAGATAGATAGATAGATCAGGTTCCATTACAAAGTTCATTGGCAAGACATTTTCAGGAGCATCTTGCCATCAGAAAGGATGCCACAGATGGGAACCAAGGACCTAGCTAGCTCTTCCTGTGAGTATAACTCAGGGTGACCATAAACTCAGGCATCCAGAGTACCAAGCACTTGGTCCCTGGAATCGGAGGCTCTCCTCTTCCCACTTTGCCCTCATTCCTATGAAACACAGTCGGATTACAGGCATTCTCCTTCCCTGACTTGCTCTCCCATTTAGGAATCAAGAGGCAGTTTTATCACTGCTGTGTGCCATGTTCTGTACCCATGAAGCCTCCTCCTCCTCCTGCTGCTGCCTCCCCGACAGGCATCTCTTGCACGATCCAGTTGGTGTAGGCTTTTAACAATAAAATTCCAGGGAAATTGTGAATTACGAATCGAGCCGACAATGAAGGTTTCCTAAAAGTCTGCCACACTCCTCCTAGAAACAGAGCATCTGAGAGTTCAAAACCTGTCCCCACAGTAACACACTTCCTCCAACAAGGCTGCACCTCCTAATACTGCTACTTCCTCTGGGCCTATGGGGGCCACTTTTATTCAAACCATCACATTCCACTCCCTGACTCCTATAGGCTTGTATCTATATCATAATACAAAATGCATTTAGTCCAACTTCAATAGTCCCCATAGTCTATTATCAGTCCAAAGTTTCTTCCAGGACTCATGGAAATATTTTAACTACAACCCCTATAAAATGTAAAAGCAGACCATATACTTTCCGACTTCACCTGCCCTGGCCTTCCTATACTATGTGAATAGTGACCCTTCCAGCAAGCACAGCATTCTCCCAGGAGTGCTCCCCGATGCCCACAGGCACCCCTACCCTATCTCAGCTGACTCCCTCCCACTACAGGTTCCCCTCCTCTGAGTCAGGATGTGATTGATACCAGTAAGAGCGTTGTCAGGCACCCTTGTGGTTTCTGTTATGAATGCGCCAGGATGCCTCAGCTCACACATCCTGCGCTCTCTGAAGCATCTCACATACTGTACCCTCAACATCACAGATCTCAGCGTATTAGTTAGGGTTCTCTAGAATAGCAGGCCGAGAGGAGGTTGATTCGTGTGGCTTAGGGGCTGTGGTCCAGCTAATCTAGCAATGGCTGTCTGCCAACAGAAAATCCAAGAATCCAGTAGTTGTTCAGTCCATGAGGCTGGATGTCTCAGCTGGCCTTCAGTCTACACCCTGATCCCAAAGAAGCGGACCCTGAATCCAGTGAATGGATGGCCTTGCTAGCGAGGGTGGTAAGAAATGGCCAAAAGAGCAAACGCTGCCTTCTTCCCAGGTCCTTTGCATGAGCCACAACCAGAAGATGCGGCCATATTAGAGGTGGATCTTTCTAGATCAGAAGACCCACGTTTAAGGTGGGTCTTCCCATTTCAGGTGATTTGATTAAGAAAATTCCCTCACAGGCATACCTAGCCACTTGGGTCTTCATGAAATCCAAGCATATTCAAGTTGACAGCAGATAACGGTATCATTCAGTGACAGTGTGTTGATTTGAACTAAGTGGTGGACTGAGATTCCTGGTTTAGCCTACAAGCAGTTAACGCTATGTCGATAATAAAATCATCCCAATTAGAAAGGAGGACGGTAAAACAAAGGATGCTCCCCAAAGGAATGATGCTCTTCCACAGTGGTAACTTAGTTCGTTTCACACCTCTATAAGAGAATATGTGAAGATAGGTTTGAAAAAAAAATCCCCTCTGAGACAAAATCTCACTATATAGACCTGGCTGTCCTGGAACTCACAGAGATCTGCCTGCACTTGCCACCCAAGTACTGGAATTAACAATATGTACGATGACAGCCAGAATTATTTGTTTATTTATTTACTTATCATGTGATGATGTATGTATATGGAGAGGGGGTCATGCTCCCTACCTGAGTGTCAAAGGTCAAAGGGCAACTTGCTGGAGTTGAAGATTCTCTCTTCCCACCTGGGAATGAAACTGAAGTCACCAGTCTTGGTGCCACACACCTTTACCCATTGCGCCATCCCAGCAGCCCTAGAAAATGAGTAACTTATTTAAAGGGGAGATTTATTAGTTCTATAAGGCAAGAAATCCAAGTTCAAAACGGTCTGTATGGTAGTGGACAGGAAGCTAACATGAATGCTAGGGAGAGCTTGAACTCATAGCCTCAAGCCTTTTCCGATCAGTGTGGATCCATTCATGAGGGCTCTGGGCTGATGTTGCGAATGCTTCCAAGTACCCTACCCGCAACAGGCTGCACTGGGAACAGTCTCCAGTATATATGGAGCTGTGTTCACACTACAGCAGATGGTAGGGAAGGCAGGCCCTTTCCTGTCCAAATAAAGGAATAAAGGCAAGGCAGATTCTGCTGTCTCACCCTGTCTGCCACTCCCTGATTCCCACCTAAGGTGGGTTTCCCAAGGGAAGGAGGTATCACATATATCTCAGACAATAAGACCCTTAAGATACACATCATTATCCTAAGCCCAAGCTGCTAATGGAACCACGTCCATAAGTGAGGGCTAGGTGGGACACACATTTGATTGGCAGAACCACTCATTCACTTGTTCTCCTGGAAAAACTGCCTCCTTTGCAGGCACTCATGTGAGATGGCTTTCCACAAGTCTTCAGACGTTCCACAGATGCACGCAGAGTGGTTAGAATCTCTTACCTGCTGTAGTTGGTGTGGGGTGACTGCTGAGCACAACACCCATGGCACCACCCACGTGGCACCACCCTTGTGGATTTCCTGGGTAGTAGGAGGTGACGCAGGGAGGTTAAACCTTGCCATCAGCATCAGAGCAGTCTCTGAGGAGGCAGTGTTATCTTCAGCTGCCTCCGCTCTTGGCAGTGCCCTTGTCGGTTATAACAGTGTGCTGGCTAGTCTTATGTCAACTTGATGCAGGCTGGAGTAATTGGAGAGGAGGGGGGTTCTCAATTGAGAAAACCTTTGTAAGCCTTTGTAAGATAGGGCTCTAGGCCAGCCTGTAGGGCATTTTCTGAACTGGTGTTTGGTGTGAGAAGGCACAGGCCATTGTATGTGGGGGCCACTCTGGGCTGGTTTCTATAAACCTGGTCTTGGGTTCTATAAACAAACAAACAAAAACAAACAAACAAACAAAAGCATGTTGGTCAGGCCACTAAGCAGCACCCTGCCCTGGCCTCTGCATCAGTTCGTGCCCTGACTTCCTTCTACAATGAACAGTGACATGGAAGCAGAAACCAAACAAACCCTTCCCTCTCCAATTTGCTTTTGCTCTCAGAGTCTCGTCACAGCATTAGTCACTCTATGACAAGCAATAATCACAGATATTTGGAATTGGGTTGATCAACTCATGTCCATCACATATAAGAGCAGGCATCATCAATAGAATTACTGGCCATGGAGCCTGGCATGCGGCACTGCCCTATAAGCGCCTGTAAAATGACTGAGCCCACGCTCTAGCCCAGCCCAGCCCAGCCCTGTGATACAGTGGATTCTGATCATATATGGAGTTCAAACCTCACCATGTTGTTTCCCAACCACATCCAAGAGGTATCATGGGTAACCTTGCTGAGGCTATTTTGAACTAGCTCTTCATAATCTCCCAGCTGCAAGAGGTGAGCTTGCAACCCAGCCCATTTAGCTGTTGGGAGTCAGCCTCTCCTCCTAGCACAGGGAAAACCATGGCACAGGTTAGTTACATTAACCTCTAGTACACTCTGAGCTTGGTTTTAAAAGAAGTCCACATCTCCAAAGCATTATAGTGACACAACCTTAGCACAGGGTTCCCAAGCTGTGGGTCACAACCCTTTTGGCAAACCTTATATCCAAAAATATTTACATTATAACTCATAGCAGCAGAAGATTTGCAGTTATGAAGTAGCAACGAAAATAATTTTATGTCTGAGGGTCACTACAATATGAGGAACTAGTTGTATTCCAGGGTCACAGCCTTAGGACGGTTGAGACCCACTGGCCTACAGTGTGCTTTCCTGGGCTGCTGTCATCAGCTAAGGTCTCAGAGGCCAGTTAAACGCTGTTCTCTCCTGGTCTGTGGTAGTGAGTGAGGAGCTAACCATCCCAATTGACCTTGAAAGCCAAGCCCAGGAGATAGTGTTTATGAGCCTTTCAAAGGGGAAGCTACCCCAGAAGAGAATGCTTCAGGACCCATCAAAATATTTTCTGAGGTGGGCACAGCTTGCAGATTATGCACTGACTTTGTAAAGGGCACTCAGGGGTCACTCTGTGAAGTTAGCTATGGGAGGAGTGAAAGAAATCACCAAGAGATTAGCTGGCTTTAGCTCATTGGTTCCTTCTCAAATGATACTGTCTTCACAAGACACTGGTCCACCACAAAGCTTCCAAGAGTGAGGCTCAATTATGGCCTGAACAGGACTGACTGGACTAAAGCCAGCTGGGTATGAAGAAATTACTCACCTCCCCCCTTTCTTTTTTTTTTTAATTTTTTATTAATTTATTTTTGTTACATCTCAATGGTTTTCCCATCCCTTGTATCCTCCTATTCTTTCCTCCCTCCCATTTTCCCCTTATTCCCCTCCCCTATGACTATTCCTGAGGGGGATTTCCTCCCCCTGTATATGCACATAGGGTATCAAGTCTCTTCTTGGTAACCTGCTGTCCTTCCTCTGAGTGCCACCAGGTCTCCCCCTCCAGGGGACATGGTCAAATATGAGGCACCAGAGTACGTGTGAAAGTCATACCCCATACTCCACTCAACTGTGGAGAATGTTCTGCCCAAATCCCCTTCATCTCGGGGCTATTCGGCCGTTGCTTAGTTGGGAGGAGGCCAAGGCTCTTAACGGTTTGATACAAAGCTGTAGGGAATCACAAGGCAAGGTGAGCTGGCACCTGAACACTTAATATTTTTAAATGATGTTGCCCTCTTTGCCTTTGTTTACTCTGCTATTCAAAAATTCCACGATATCCCTAATTTCTGACCACACAGAGATAAAACACATGGCCCCTTCCCTCGTGGTATTTTCAGTTCATCAAAGGGTATTTTCATCAACAATACAGACTCTGGAGGCTAGGAAAGTAATCCCATGTAGCCCACAGAACCACTCAGGAATGGGGCAGGGGGTGGTCTCTAAACTGGAGACCCCTTGGGAAAGGTGACTGTCCTAGTTTGCTTCCTATTACTGTGCACCTATGACCCAAAGCAATTTGGTGAGAAAAGGATTATTCAGTTCTTACCCCTTGATCACAGTCCATCATCAAGAGACTCGGGGTAGTGACAGAGGCGGGAACCACCAAGGAGGAAAGCTGCTGACTGATTTGCTCTTTGTGCCTTGCTCAGCTTGCTTCCTTACACAACCCTGGGCCCTCTAGCAAGGGGTGGCATCACCCACAATGAGCTGGGCCCTCTCATACCAATAAA
Source organism: Acomys percivali (assembly GCA_907169655.1). Lineage (NCBI taxonomy): Eukaryota > Metazoa > Chordata > Mammalia > Rodentia > Muridae > Acomys > Acomys percivali. The sequence continues at coordinate 103,110,813 of OU015750.1, read as the reverse complement.
TAATCAAGAAAATGCCCTATAGACATGCTCAGAGGAAAAATTCCTTAATTGATATTCCATCTTCCTATATAAGTCTATAAATACGTCAAGTTGACGTAAACTAACCAGCATGGTGACCAAAAAAAAAAAAAAGAGTCATAAGTGTGGGTGGTTGGAGAAGACTGTATAGACAGACTAAACAAGAGAAAGCTTTAGTTTCTCAGCCATTAACAGGGAGAAGGCATCCTGACGTCATCCCAGCGCCTTTCCTAAGAACACTGGGGAGCAAATGGCTAGTACAGCATCTAACACTCATGTCCCACTCAGGTTGCTCACACTGGCAGGCCCAAGTTTCCTGATGGTGTTAGGTGGATTTCAGAATATTCCTTCCTGTTCTTTCCCATTCCCCCCTGGTAACCAGGAGAATGCACTTCTAGCATCCAGTAGTCAGAATAAGGAGGGAGCCAGCAGCCAGAGAGGAGAGCAAAGCTTAGCCATTCAAATAGTGTGGTGGTTTGAATAGGTATGGCCCCATAGCCTCAACCTACCCATAGGGAGTAGCACTATTAGTAGGTATGGCCTTGTTGGAGGAAGTGTGGCCTTGTTAGAGGAAGTGTGTCACTGTGGGGGTGGGCTTTGAGCTCTCAGAAGCTCAAGTCAGTTCACTTCCGGCTGCCTGCAGATCAGGGTGTAGAATGAATGCTGAACTCTTTCTCCAGCACCATGTTTACCTGTGTGCCACCATGCTTCCCGCCGTGATGATAATGAACTAAACTTCTGAGCTGTAAGCCAGCCCCAGTTAAATGTTTTCCTTTATAAAAGTTGCTTGGTCCCCCTCAGTCACAGACATAGGGGAGGGGAATAGGGTGAAAGCAGGAGGGAGGGAGGGACGGGATAGAAAGGATGAGATAACAATTGAGATGTAATATGAATAAATTAATAAAAAAATTTTTTTCAATGAAAAAAAAAGTTGCTTGGTCATGGTGTCTCTCCACAGCCACAGAAGCCCTAACTAAGACAAGCAGCTTGGTAAACCTCAAACCACAGGCTGTGTTGATAAAAAAAAAAAAAAAAAACAGAAAAGTCCACAAGCTTGCAATTAGATTTGTTCATCATGTTGCTAGACTTTCAGTCACCAAAGTGCTTTCAACTGTTGGATTCCAGTCTTGGACTCTACCCTCCTCTCTACCCATCACTTCAAGATTCTTTTCACAGTTGTTACCATGTTCGATCTTTCTAACAGCCTGCAAGGCAAGTGTGGTGGCTTTTCATAGATCCTCCTGTTTTCTTTCCAGATACATCTATCTGGGCTGATGAGATGGCTCAGCAGGTAAAGCAATTGCTCTACAACCCTCACAAGCTGAGTTCGATTCCTGGGACCCACATAAAGAGAAGCGTGAACTGACCCCTACAGGCTTGTTCTTGGCCTCCACACACTTGCCATGGCATGCATCTGTGCGTGGGGGCACACACACACACACACACACACACACACACACACACACAAACAGGCACGCACGCACACACAGACACACTCATCACTACCACCATCACACCATACACACATATAGCACATTTCCCTATTGTTGAGGGTCAAAGACTAACTCTCTTGCTTGGGTCACATGTTGATTGGTTATAGAGAAGAGGCTAGGGCCATAGGCCATCCCAAGTCTTCTCTGGGACACTAAAACATGACTTTTCTGAAGTTTCTAATTGGTTAAGAAGTGTCCAAAAATTAAATGGAAGAAGACACAGGAGCCCATATCAGGTATAGATCAAGTTTTCTCTGTGTGCCTTTGTCTTTGGATAGCAAATGAGACTGGTAAATAAGTGCAGGGTCTCTAAATGTTTCTCCAGTGTGCCAAGATTGACAGAATGCATGACTGAGCACCTTTTTAAGTCTAAAAAACAAAGCAAAACAAACAAACAAACAAAACCCCAAAAACCAAAAAAGCAAGAAATAGGGGCTAAAGAAGCCCTCCACAAGATGATATTTTCTATATTTTTTAGTTTTCGTATAAGCAGCTATTTTACTCCATAGTACAGCTAAATTAGTTTTAATACAAACATGAATTATTTAATTTACCCCACACACATTTTTTTAACTAAAATTGATTTTTTGTGCCAATGCACCGGCTTACCATGGTCTCCTGCATGCTTGTCATTCAGCACAGAATGAACAGATGTGCAACATGAAATCTCCATTTACATCTTACTTAACATCTCTAGCTTTACACTTCATAGATGGCACATAGGTCTCAAAGAGAAAGGTATGAGGCCATACCAAGGGCTGGCAATGAGTACCAAGGAAAGAATTATTTAAAGCATTGATTTTTTTTTATATGTTCTTTGTTAATTTGAGACAGGCTCTCACATATCTCGGGTTAGCTTTGTACTCATTATACAAGCAGATGCTGGCCTTCAACTCCTGATCCTCCTACCTTCACCTCCCAAAGTGCTGGGATTGGACCATGACTCACCACCCTCAGGCACAATATACTGATTGTTAGATTGTATGTGTTCCATTAGGAGCAGGCTGACAAGAGCCATCCTGTTAAAGGAGCTCATTAGGCCTGTGGGCTTTCTAGGAGGTGATCAGGTATTTTACAAGGTCTGTACCATGATGCACCCTAGGAACTGCTTCCAGCCTCTGACAGGATGTCAAGAGCCATTGATTTGGGGGAGTTCGGTAGGCATGTGCACTGCTGCATCTCTCTGAAATCTGGCATTAGAGCAGGGCATGGTGGCACATGCCTTTAATCCTAGCACTCAGGGAGGCAGAGGCAGGTGGATCACTGTGAGTCTAAGGCCAGTTTGGTCTACAAAGCAAGTCCAGGACAGCCAAGGTTACATAGAGAAATCCTGTCTCAAAAACAAACAAAAAAACAAAACAAAACAACAACAACAAAAAATACCTGGCATTGGTGTGAACTGTTACTTTCTGGGTATTGACCAGCTCTGACTGATCAAATGTCCTACAGGATCTTGTTGAGGATGTACTGTTTGTTGTTCAGATGAATGAATCCCTGATTATGGAATTCCTGATTTGATTCAAAGAGTTTTAAAAGTTAAATTATTTATGACTGCAATAAATACCTTTGTGGACCTCCAGATGCCTCACTAGGGGAGAGCCTTGAAGCAGATTTGTGGCCTCAGATAAGCCTTCATCCAGATGGCACCATGAATCTTGGTATTCACCTTAAATATAGGCAAGTTGGTTTAAACTTCCCATAAACCCAAGATATAAAGGGACTACCTAGAAATGTCTAAATTAAGCATGGATGTTAATGTTTAAATATACAAACTGTTCTAATTCCTTATACCTTGTCACTTTGTGACATCATATGCTGTCATTTAAATCTACTGTCTTTCTTAGAATGAAAGACAGATAAAATTATTACCCTGAACTCATTATGAACTAAGAGATAGCTGGATGATGTATAGTTAGATCAGTCCTAATGAAAAGTCATATTTTCTCGTGTTAGATCCTGTTAGCCTTTAGGCCTTGTCAGCCTTTGTCACTCTGTACTCACTGTGAACTTATGTAACGGATACATAGATAAAAAATGTTTAGCTTTAAAACATGTAACCTGTTGTTTTAGAATTCATCTTTTTTGTGATTAATTGCCCTTTTTTGACTATGAGGTAATTCCCTTTTATCAGAAGTATAAGTACAGTGACCAACAATAAACTGTTGAAATTGGGAAGCTTAACTTCAGTTGAAGTTAAGATGCCTAACTTCATCCACCTTTTCTCTTGAATTGTGTTGGGGACGATAGGCCATACAGCCAGTGTTCAGCCATCTTGTCCAAGTCTGCACCTTTAAGTCTCTGTTTTTCCCAGAGCTTGCCTTTCACCAGAAACTAGCTGACCCTGTTGTGGGCCAACAGTTAGACTAAAGACAGATAGAGGTAGAGCAACCCTGTTATGGTTTAGCAGTTAGACTAGACAAAGAGGGTGCCAGATACTCTGTGTGGCAGGACATTATGACCCTGCCTGTAATTCCCTGTGTTTGGGAAAAGTCTGCAGCTGTGTTGCTATAGCAATATGCTTCCCTGCCTTCTGACTTATAAAAGCTGCTGCCTGACTAATAAAGTTTGAGAGTTTGATCAATCAGACTTGCTCTTTTTCTTTGTGTCTTTCATTCTCAACAAGTGACCTCCCTCCCGAGTTTTAGTCGAACCCTGCAGGCCAAGGCATGAATGTATGTGTGTGAGAGTGGTTTATTTTCTATTACTTTCTTATTTCTTATTTCCCTGTAGATTTTCAAATAAGTTAGCCGACTCAGAGCTTTACCATCAGCCTTCTAGGCTAGCAGTTCTAAGTTTACATTAGCTTACTAGAGATCTCGACAAAGAGTCCTATTTATAGATCAAAGAGCCTCCTTTTACAACGACTCAAAGAGGAAAAATCAGCTCTCTCTAATGGAGTCTTACTGGGTACATGAACCACACTAAAGAGAAGGCCCCATGCCCAGCAGATGGCCAAAACAAAATGAGCTCATTGGAAATGTTGGAAGCTTCTTGTTTTCCTTTTGTTTTGTTTTGCCTCATAATGCTTTGTCTGGTTTTCATTGTTGTTGTTTTTTACCTTACAGGTTTTTTGCTTATGTATTATGGTTTCTGACTTTGTTTCTATGAGTTTCCTTTGTGTGTGCATATGTGTGTCTCTGCATTTGTCTGTATTTCTTGTACTTTTTTTTTTTTGCTTTCTTTTTTCTGTTTGTTTGTTTTGTTCTATTTTGTTTGTTTTTATTTTACATTATTTTATTTTAATCACTATTTTTTACATTTGTTTTGTGATGAAAGAGAGAGACAGGGTGTCAATTTGAATAAGTTGGGTAGTGGGGGAGGATCTGGGAGGAGTTGGGGAGGGGAAACTGTAATCATAATATGTTATATGAGAAAAATCTATTTTCAATAAAATAAATTTAAAAATAAAAATGGTTCCACTGAATACAGTAATTTCAACTAGTTTAAGCTATTGCTCAGCAGTCAGCCATCCATCTTTCATCTGTCACCAATAGCTGCTACTGTCCTGATGTACATGTCTTTGAGCACAATTTTTCCTTAAAGCTGTAGTTCCATGTGGTTGTGCCTGTGACTCCACAGATCATTTTTCAACAAGGCACATCTTCCCCTAAGTACTGTGAAAGGTTATAATACTGGTCTAATATAAACATAGATTTTTTTCTTCTTCTTCCTTTTTCTTCTTGATCTCACACAATGGAAAGTCACATACTTTCTACAGCATAAGAATCTATGCTGAACCATAAAAGTTGTTATTTTCGTTATTGTTCTGCTTTGTTAATGTGACCCCCTTAAGCTTCATAATGAAACCCCAGAGGATGGTAATAAAGCACACACAACCAGTCTCATAAGGCATGTTCATACGGGGCCCTGAAGACTGAGTCTACAACTATTTGCACTTGGTTTTCATGGAAGGCTGATGTCCTACTGTTGTTGTGACTGGGGCTCTATGCTCAGACTTTTTTCATCCGAAGGAGATTGACCACAGCCTGATTCTAGAACCCATGTTTGAAATAACTATTAATCTTACTGCCTGCATAGCGATCATGCACACATACATACAAATGCGCATATATGGCCACATATGTATATATTATAAAGTTTTATTTACACACTTTTGAGACTATAACTAATGCCATTTTAATTGTATATATGTGGGGGGAGGGCTAGGCAACAGGTGCATGGCATGCATGTTACTATTTTTTTCTGCTGCTCCCTCTTCCTTGTAGTGAATATAAATATGGTTTGTTTTTTGTGTTTTGTTTTGTTTGATTCGATCCCAAGTGTGAGACAGGTATTAGATGTAAACATGTTTTTGTTTTGATCCCACATATGAGATGGGGAACAGACTTGTGAGAGAGCAAGTAATATTTATCCACTCAGAAGTTGAACCACTTCGTAGGGGTCAGGGGAGAGGGCTTGGTTTTTGCCAGCTGAAAAACATCCTAGTACAGACTCTGAGAGGATATATATATATTCATATGCCTAAAACAAGAGGCTAGGGTTTTTTGGGTCTTGGTATTGTTTGGCTGTTCACTGCTCCACTTCGAGACACTCCTAGAGAGGACTGCTACAGAGAATGCTTTGAGGCTCCAGGCTTTGCCTGCTGTTCCAGGTTCCAGCAGCAACTTTGTTGGAATTGGTGATCTGCTGAAATCCTAGCACCTATGCCAGGGCAATCACTCCCAGGAACTGAATTTAACAAGGTCTACTTCTCCTGCTCCCATAAACCTCCTTTCTCTCCTATCTAGGGCAGGTGGGTTGGAAGAGAGGTAGAAGCATTTAAAGAACCCCAGATAAAGTAGGTTTGGAAAAGGTCGAGCCTACACTTCCTATTTTACAAGAAGAGTGAAGCTAAAACTGCATTTCTCAGACTCTTCTGCAATAAAACTCCTGAATAAGATTCAGATTCCATCAATCAAATGCAACAGAATTGGAGCAAGGCCAGGCATCTGTTGCCCTGGTTAGCACGCATGGTTATAGAGAAATGTGACTTCTCAGGAACCTTGGCACCCACACCAGCATGTGGTCACAGCTTTGAGGGTCCCAGTATCCATTAAGGGAAGATTCTCAGAGGCACAGTGTGAGTCCAGACCAGAGCAGCTGTGTCTTAGGGCTGTGGTGACTTCTAAACTATAGTGGTTTCCTACCCTTGCTCAGTGGTTTCCTGTAACTGCTGCAGAAGTGGTTGGGAGGAATTATAAGATGGCAGAAGACACCCAGGTATCATCTGTTAGAGCTCCCAGGAAATGATCTGTGGAAATTTGAAAAACAGTTTCTAGGAGAAGAGAATGGTGCCCGAGTTTTTCTATTTTAATAAGAAAAACAGGCTGGATGGTGGTGGTACAGGCCTTTTTTTTTTTTTTGCAAGCACTTAGGAGGAAGAGGCCAGCAGGTCTTTGTGAGTTCAAGGTCAGCTTGGTCTACTGAGTGAGTTCCAGGATAGCCAAGGCTGCACAGAGAAATCTTGCCTTGAGAGAAACAAACAAAAAGTGAAATAGGGAACTTGACAAGATAGGAAAAAACTAAACAACCAACAACCAACCAACCAAACAAAAACAACTAATTCAGAACTACGAGACTGGCTCATCTGAAGTATCACCCTGTCCACACTAAGATGGAACACTTACTATAGACTGAAGGAAATAGAGAGGCTTCAAGAATCTTTACTCTACATTCAATAACAGACATTCTAAAGACTTGAAAGAAGTGCTGGACCCAAGACAGTAGTAGCTAGATTGATGCTAGGGAAACCCTCTCTCCTTGGTGCTGTGTGTTTAATATTTTCGCTCAGTAGAAGCCACATGCCAGCCATTACAAACCAGCTCACTGCATCATCAGCTAAGCAACCTAAGAGAGCCTCTACAAGCCACACTCTTGGGAAACTGAGGGCAGGTGTCATAGGACAGATGACACACCGAAACTGGCCACCTGCGTATTGATGGGCTATGGGAAAGAAACTTTGAGTTGGGACTATGCAACACGCAGAGAGTTGGCCATCTTCTGGTTGGAACCAAAGTCTACAAAGGGACTTTTGCGCAGGCTCCAAAAGGGTCTCTGTATACTGGGAAGGACCTGTCCTGGGGGCTGGACCTGCATTTACAACCAGAATCCTTAAGGAACAACCAGAGATGTGAAAGCCTCTAAGACTCCTCCCATGAAGCCTGGTCCACATCCATGCGCTGGACCAGCAGCTGTTATCCAGTCTTGCAAAAGAAGACCTAGGGGGAGAAGTTAAATGTCCACTGCAGAGGAATTCTTGGGCACCAGAGAAACTTCTAGAAGCCAGGCAGGGAACTCCAAGAGACCTGAGACTGAATGCAGTAATCAGGCTCACCCAGCTCTCCCCCTCCTTCATGTCTGTTTCCCCTTTAATACACAATGCCTAATTGACAGGCCCTGCTCTGTTCTCATCCTCTGTCATTTTTTGTCCTCCCTTCTTACCCTTGGCATTTTCACTTTCCTCTCTTAAAAAACAAAACAAACAAACAAAAACAAAAAAACAAAACAAAACAAAAAAACATGGACACTGGCCTGGTTTGCCGTCTCTCTGTATCTCAGACTCTTTAGAGATGAGACCAAAATTCTCACATGATCTAATTGTACGTCTTTACCCTTTTCTTCTGTCTATGTTTAGCCAATCCCACCCCCAAGTCTTGCTTCACCGATACTGATCACTATCTCTTTCTTTTCAGCTCATAAACACAGTGAGTCATACACTGATAATGCGTAGGACTGCCAGTGTCTTCATTTCCTAAAATGAGGTCAACTGGACACAATTTGGAATTCGGGAGAAGGGAGTCATTTTTTCTTTTCTTCTTCCCAATGTGCAGCCCTGGCTATCCTGGGATTTGCTATGTAGATCAGGCTGGCCTTAAACTCACAAGAGAGCTCCCAACCTCGGCCTCCTATGTGCTGGGATTAGAGGTGTTCACCACCATACCTAAAAAGACAGTTGGGGAATGGTGTACATCAGGTTAGTCTGTGGAAATGTCTGTAAGAGGGTTGTTTTGCCTGCTAATTGATGTTGGAAACCAGTGTGAGCAGCAGCATCCTCTAGTCAGAGTATGAAGAGGTGATGTCACTAGCTGTTTTAACCTCCTGCCACTTTGACTTCCCTGGGATGGATCATAATGGAATTAAACCCCCTTGTCCCCTAAATTGCTTTTTTTTTGGGGGGGAGTCAGGATATTTTATCAGAATAACTAACAGAAATAAAACTAGAACAAGAGGCGGCCATTTTTAGTTCTCAGTGTTTTCACAGTGGGCATAATCCTGGATAGTGACTGTCATTGCAGACAGCGCTCTGGCGTCAGGGGAGGACTGAGGTTAGAAATGAGAAAGAGGGAACTCAAACAGTGTGAGGTAAGAATGTTCTGCAAGCCAAAACAGAATGGAAGGCAAGAGCATTCCTTTGAGATTAGGATCGGACAGGCAAGAGCATTAGGATCACCAACACAAAGAAATATGAAGTATCTTGACAGCCATGAGAACGGGTGGCATTTCTAAAAAAGTAATTTTAAAACATTTACCATTGTGTGTGAAAAAAAAAAAACCTTATAGTACACAAAAATGTAAAAGAAGGGAAAATAAAATACTTAGTTAAATATAGGTCAAGTTAAATAATGATCACATGCCTGTTACTCAGGCAAAGTAATTTCATTAAAAAGTACATTGTTAGCGTTTTGTCTTGTGCTCCTACACTCTCAAATAGGAATCCAATGTGTGTAAAAGGACCATCCAGTACATACAAGGCAAGAGAAGTATACTATTTGTCATTGTTACTTATTTATTAGTTAGAAGAAAGGGACATCTTCGCCAAAATGTTTTGGGAAAAAAAGATTTGAAATAAGCTTATTTCTAATAGAAATCTCTCCTGGCTCTCTTCCTCTGGTGTTGCTAGGTCACGTGGCGTCTCCCAGCTAGAGCTGAACAGTCAGCTATGCCATTTCCAAGCAGAAAAATGCTCCCATGGCAAGTAAACAGCCAGCCATCCCGTGAGGTAACTCTGGTAATAAGCGTTTTCACTGCTCACTTGGGCTTTTAAAGGCACAATTCTCCTGACTTTTCGCATGTCTTCCTAAGGTGTCATTCTGCATATTTAGCATCAAGATCAGCGACTTCCCCTGAAAGGCAAAGTGTTACTATAATTCACACAGATTAGGCATATTAAGTATTCAAATCTATTTAAAATTATTCATTAAGCTTCTGCTAGAATCATAAAAATGTCTCATAACATCTGACTAGTTCAGCTGAGAGCAGTTGTTAAGGGGGGCTGTTCTGCGAAACCATTGTCTTTCTTTGGTTGCTGTTTTGTGTTTGTGGGGCCTGAGGTTGAACCCAGGCACTTGTACATGCTGGACAAGTGCTTGCCCGCTCAACTGTAGCCTCAGATCAATTATTTTTAAATCCTAAAATTAATATGTATGTCCAATGCATGAAAGAGAGTAAGTGGTTTATTTATCTACCATAATTACAATCTAGGATCACATGCACTGACTCCATGAAATTTATAAAAAATACAGAAAGGGTAAGGAATGCAAGGGAACTTGATATGGTGCTAACATTCATTTTGCCTAAAATATAAAGCAGGTTCACCAGAAACACAGCTTCCCTTCTGCATACCTAAAAATAGTACAACTTGGAAATAGGAGTTTTTACAGCATTCACAGAGATCCACCTGCCTCTGCCTCCCCAGTGCTGGGATTAAGGGCATGTGCCACCATGCCAAGCTGACATTTAGTATTTCTAACTGTCGAAACAGGGCAGTACCTCACTATGTAGGCCAGGCTGGCTTCGAACTCAGGATTCTTCTGCCTTAGTCACCCCTTCCAGGGCTAGGATTATAAAAGTCTACCACCAGGCCGAGCTCTGTGTTTCTAATGATATTCCCTCCAACAATATATCCTTAAATATTGTCTGCATTTTATAATGCCAATAATTTTGGGTTTTATAAAACATAGGACAACAAGAGATACGTGGTAGCTGAATTAAAGAAAAAGAATCAACGAGGCACACCCACTGCCAACTCTGAAGAGGAGGTGGTTACACTCTCCTCCCACTCTATGACTGGCAGCCAAGCAGAGAAGAAAACAAAGAACTGAGACCGAGACATAACCATATGTCTTTGTCACTGCTCTGTTGCTATGAAGAGACACCATGACCTCAGCAGCTCTTATGAAGGAAAGCACTTAACTGGGCTTTGCTTACAGCTTCAGAAGTTTTAGTCCATTATCACCATGGTGGGAAGCACACGTGGTCGTAGAAAAAAGACCCGAGACAGTCTCTATCCAAATCCACAGGCAGCAGGAAGAGAGAGCCACCGGGCCTTGCCTGGGCTTCTGAAACCTCAGAGTCCACCCCAGTGACACACTTTCTCCTAATCATTTCAACTAGTGTCTCTCCCTGGTGACTAAGCCTTTAAATCTATGACCCATGGGGGTCAATGTTATTCAAATCACTACACCGCAGCTTTCTGGATTGCAGCCCCAATTTGTTTGTTTGTGTTTGTGAAACCAGGGATTGAACCCCAGACACCTGTGCATGCCGGACAAGTGCTCTACCACTGAACTATAGCGTCAGTCTGTTTCTTTCTAAAGCCTAAACCTAGGTTCTCCCACAGCAAGAGCACAAAGGAGTCTTTCTAAAATGGAAATAATTTCATATCTAATCAAGTCTTCTCTTGAATAGGAATTTGTATTAGTTCTGATTCACGGTCTTGGCACAGTAAAGCTAGCTGCCCATCCATGTTAAGTTTTTGTCAACTTGACACAGCTGGAGTTGTCAGGGAAGAGGTACTTCACTTGAGAAAATGTGTCCATCATATTGGCCTGGAGACAATCTATGGAGCATTTTCTTGACTAATGACTGGTATGGGAGGACCCAGTCTATTTTGGGCAGTGCCAGCCCTGGGCTGATGGTCCTGTGTGGTGTAAGATAGCAGGCTAAGCAAGTCATGGGGGGGGTGGGCAAGCCAGGAAGCAGTATTCTTCCGTGGCCTCTGCTTCAGTTCCTGACTCCAGGTTCCTGCCAGACTCTGAGCAAAGAGCTGTGAGTTGTATGGAAGAGTTGAGAAATAAAAGAGAAGCACATGGCCAGCATGGGTGGAGATTTGACCCAGATGACGAACATTAGCAAGTATATGGGGTTATGGATTGGAGGTAACTTAATAGAAATGATTAGAAGCAGATGGCATGGGGTTGGGACAGGGATTCCATACCTGCCCCACTATGGGAAGTAGTTTAGGGGATTAATATATCTGCCCTGCCCAGGTTAACTAAGGCTATTTTAAAATATAACAGGTGTCTGTGTCTGGATTGACTGCTAGCAGGTTAAAAATACTGCTGTAATAATAACTATAGGCCTAATAATAAAAAATTCTTAAGCCATACTGGTACTTCAACTACAACAGGTATGTAAAGTTAAGAGCTACTATGACAAACTGTTTAGGGTAATCACAACTTATGGCTTTATTACATGCTAGTTCAGTTTTCTAAATTAATCAGTCCATGTAAACAATCCAGATATGCTAAAAAAAAAAAGATTATCTCATAAGCGACACTTATCTTTAAATTATAAGTCAAGACATCCAGTCTTATGTTTGTCGGACGTAGTTTACAACAGACAGCTAAAGACAGACAGACAAGGATTCATCTCAGAAATGCTGGCCCTCAAGCTTGTCAGAGATCTGATGAATATGGCATTAAATATATTTAAAGTAATTAGGACAGAGATTCCCACATCCTAGCAGTGGCTTCCTAAGGTTTCCGAGAAGATTTTTTGGCATGGCAGAGGACTACAATGCTGGATTGTGGTATTCTAACCACTGGGAGAAACTGCCAAGTGCTTCACCTGGTGCTAGGCCCAGCGTGGACTGTAGACAACAAGCTGGAGATGCGGAGCGTTATTGTCTCACGTTGCTGAAAACAAGGTGAGGTCAGTCTCTCGTGTTCTTCTTCTACAGAGACAGCCTCTTGTCTTCTGTGCCTGATGGCCAGACTGCCTCTGCCCACGATATCAGGAATCCACAGGAGCCTGGGTGAGACAAATGTCCAGGTGGCAAACTGGTTAGTCATCTCTGTCATTTTAATTGATATATAGATTCATCTAGGTTACAATTTTTTCTTCTCGGATCTCTAATCACAATAATGACTAGGCTAATGGTAGCTTGACAAGTAGAGAACAATTAAATCCATTGTTAGTTCATTAGTCAGCTCATTAGCTAGTTAAAAAACTACCAGATATTAGGTATCTGCTCTTATTTAAAAAGATAGACAAGTTTGCCTGGCAAACAGGCTTCATGTTAAAAGGTAAACAGATTTTAATGTAACTTTTTACTAATGCTTCATTTAGATGACTGCTCCCAGTAATCAACTGTATGTGTCTCTTAACGAGTAACTGGAGAAGGAAAATAAAAATTTAAAGTTTATATAAGATCTGAGGATATGAAAGTTTAAGTTAGGAGGATCTAAAAATATTAGAAGGACTAAGAAAGTGTTTTATAAATACTAGAAGATCTAAGAAAATATTTAAAAGTTGGTAATGAAAAGAAAGTATTTAAAGGTCTAAGAAAGTATTTAAATGGAAAGTGCAAGTGGTAAAGGTTAGAAGGTGTTAAGAAAAGTTTTAAGGTACATAAATACAAGTTGTAGAGCTACAAAAATGACTTAAGGCATATAAAAATGAGATCAATAAGGTTCTGATAAGCTTGGTGAAGCATTGACAGCTTATTAATCAGTTACAAGCTCAAGATTTTAATTTTCCTTTGGTTGTCTTCTGAATATAGACTTAAGGGTATTTATCACTATGCTAAAAACAAGGCTACTGGAACTGAGAAAAAAATTGTTCATGCTTTTACTGAGTCTCAAAGGTATGAGTCTACTGCTGCTGTCTTTTACAATTGTAATATTAATATGCTTCTTTTTGCAGGCTAAAATTCATATAAGCTTCAAGAGAATGAAAAAGTCATAAGAACTGGATCTACCTACCACAGATCAAATGAACGCCAGATAAGTACATCTACCTGTTTCTGAAAATGGAGAGTTTCCCTGGTCTTAGGATTCTTCACCTTCCCCAATTACTGAAAAATTTAAATTCTGTTCCAACTTTATATTTGTTTCAGCAGATTTTTACCTGGCTAACAGACTCCATCCAGAGATCACCTGTAGACTACAAGCTGCTGAGATCTGGACCTGCTGGAACCAGCCCCGCAGATATGACCGCTCCCTGTCTCTTCAACTAGATTGACTAAACAGATGCTTCTGATAAGTGCCCCATTACCTAGCCTTTGACTAGCTTTTCAGCTTTCCTGGGTCCCTGATAACAGCATCCTAATGTCAGCTTGAAGAAGCTATAGAAGAAACTACAGTGCCCATTATCCCACCTAATAGGCTGAAATGGAAGGTTTTGATGTTCATGAACTACCTAGAGTTCATGCAAATGCGTAGAGTAGGAGCTTATCAGCTCTGGTCTCTACCCACTTGTCTTACTGAACTTGTGTGAGCAAAGCTTTTCCGATATGATGGAAAATACAATTGAACCAAGCACTCATGTCTGATTTATGAACCTTGCAAGAACTCTTCAGGCACATAACAGAAGATGGCAAAATTTCAGAGGATGATTCTGAAGAAGATGGAGACCATAACAGAACATTTGATATTGCCTAACTGCATATAAGACAGGTGGATGATCTGTGAACGTGTTTATTAAAACTGGCGACTTAGTATGAATACTTTTGTAGGGGAATGCCTATTAAATAAATTGACTATATATAAAATGAATATATATATTCATGTATAAATGTAAATATATATTCATTCTCAAGTGTTGTTGAATTGAAATTCTTTAGCTGGATCTTTTAACCCTGGCCAGCAAATCTCATGTTTATAATATATAATCAAAATCATTTTTTCTTTTAAGTGAGTAGGAAAGCATTACCCTTGTTTTAAATATCTAAGCAATGCTCATCAACGTATTTCTGTGGTAACAGTTACTATAGTCATATTTATGGAAAAATGTTTGTGTATTAGTTTCTTGCTAGTGAAAAAGTCAGACAAAATGTGCTTTTGAAATAAAATGAAAGTGGCACCTAATTAATTTCCACAGCCCTTTTTAAGTGCCTTAAGTTACAGCCACATTTTAATAATCATTTACTTCCACTGTTTAAATTTTTTTTAAGAATGGGAAGTTTGAAGAGCATTATTATTCAATTCAATTCAAACTTAATTTGAATTCTAAATTCACTTAGCAATTTTTAAGAAAAAAGTATGTAAAAGATGTAGAAATGATGGATAACTTTTGTATTGATTTGCAAAAATGCAGATTATATTTGATAGACCATGGTACGTAGGTATTCCTTTCAGGAGTATTACTGCTATAAATTAAATCAGAGTTACCAGTCAAATGATATTTGGTTGGAAATTATTGAAAGTCTCAAGTTAACAGAATATTTTTTTAAAGCCCACAGTCAAAGTTTAAAACACTGGTTTTCCATGTGTTTTTTAGTGTTGTCACTTCTTTATTAGAAAACTATAAAATAACCTGTTTGGATCCTGGTCATTTTTAGCCAATCGTTGCTAATTCTGAGCATTTATTTGATGATTGTTAATATTTCTCACTACCTTTGCAAAACAGATGAATTACTTATTCAACGTGAATGAGTTTGCACTATGGTCATGAGTTGTGTAAACTTCCATAACGTTCTCCACTGTCAACACCCTTAGGATATACATTTACACTTTCAGGTGGTTGCAGATGAGTCCAACGTTGTAGCAACAACTTTTGCAAAACCTAAATAGAAACCATTTAATTTCTCAGATATGAATGAACAGTTTGCTTACACTTTGTTTCAGTGTAAAATCTTGACTTGAAATAAAGTGATACTGATTGTTAAAAAAAAAAAAAAGACCACAGCCCTATCTCAGGTCTTGACTCTCTCCCAGGCCCTTTCTTTTGACCTTCTTCTTCAAGATCTCTTTTAACTAACTCCAAACTCTGCTCCAGCCTTGCTCATTCTGAAATTCTTCTCTGTGCTGAAGTCAAGAATCTCATTTAACCAGGGCAGAGCTCCCTAAAGGGTAAGAGACTCCTGAGGACCTCGGGTACAGGAGTAACACCGTGTCCACCAATGGCAAGGGCTTGCCAGTCCAAGCTAATGAGGCTGGTGAGTCGGGCAGGACCCTGGGAAAACAAGAACAGGGTGGAAGGTTGAATTAGCCCTAAAGGAGAGCCAGCTGAGAGCAGGGTGGGCCTCTGGGTGCTCTGGGTTTTTCCTAAGGCTGCCAAACTCACCCCAGCCTCCTCCGATGGCCATGACTCAGCCCCAGAGATTATTTTTAATGAGTGTGGACTGTAGATAGAGCTTTCAGAACTTTAAGCATTTCGCTGCAATTGTGGCATTAAAAAACCTACCCTACTCAATTCCCACTTGGCTAAAGGTGACTCTTCCCTAGTGGAATGAATAGGAGTGATAGGATTATGCAAAGGTCCCTAGCGCAACATAAGTGATTAAAGTAATTAGTCTGGTTCGGTGATATCACTTCTCTCTCTTCTGAAGGTGAATTATGACATTTCGCTAAGGAGCTGAGCACCCTGAGGAAGAACACACACAAAAAAATTCCCATTCCTTGCTCCGCCCAGATGGGAGGGGACACAAGCCACCACGTGTTTTTCTGTCTCAGGCTACAAGTGACTTCAGTAGGAGAGACCAGCTTTATTCTTCTCCTGCTGCTTCTGCTAAAGAAGGTTGCCCAGGGCAGGTAAGTTCTGGGAAGGAACTTCCGAAGTCCTGGGAGGACCTGGGGACACAGTCGCAACCTCTGTGCGCTGCAGGAGTTGCATTGAAAAGAAGCATCGAGGTAGGCAAGAAAGGGGCCAAAGCCCCAGGGACTCTGGAGTGACACACAGACTCCACAAAGAGTTCTAGGAAAAGATAGGGCTAACGACAGAGAAAGCGGGCACGGCAAAGTGGAAAAGCTCGAATTCACAGCCAAGTTTCTGGAGAAACTGCGGTCAACGCACTAATTACTTAGGCTGCTTCTCCTCTCTAGAAAGCGGCAAGCCTGCTGTCCCCTCGGTTTTTGGAATGTGGAACCAGGAGCATGGCCTGGGCTGCTTACTCATCCTGGTCTTCTTGGTATTCGACTGGGCTGTCCGTGCCTCCACAGGTGAGCTCCTGGGATCTGACTGGGGAATGAGGGACAGAGAGGGGCAGACATAGGCCATAGTGACTAGGAGAGGTGGTCCTCCCAGTGGGACACGCCTTGTCTTCCTCGGCCACCTACCACTTCTTCGGGCTACTTCTGGGTGTCAAGGCCACACCCTTCCAGGACTTGTAGAGGAGTGGAAGAGTAACAGAAATTAGTTACTGCAGAGTGGGAGACAAGGGCTAGAAGAAATGAGAGGTCAAGGTGGCAGATAGAAATCACAGAGTGCTGTGGCGTGATGGGCACACGGTGTTATCTCTCTAGGAAGCCAGCACAGTCTCCTGTACCCAGGCTTTGTGCCCTCTACAAACTATCTTTCTCACTCTCCTACCATCCCTCCAGGATGCCCTGGGCTCTTTGCTTTTGAACTTTACCAGCACATCAGAACACCCAGGGCCTTGTCATCCATATCCACACGCTGCCCCTTTGTTTGTCGGTTTTGAGGCAGATTTCAGTCTGTCATGTTGAACTGGAAATGGCTGAGAAAACAGCCGCTGGCTATCAATGTAAACAGTCACGCAGGGGTTGGAAGGAATGCTCTACCGCAGCCAGCTTGGCCGATACTGCTGTGTTTACCTTACTAATCATATGGACCAGTGTCCATTCTGTTCAACTCCTGCCTGGTTTCATATCTGCGATTATGACAAAATGCCATAGCCCAAAACAACCTGGAGCGCAAGGCTTGACTTGGCGTACCATTCCAGGTTATACTTCATTATTAAAGATAGTCAAGTAGGAACTTAAATCATCACATTTATAGTCAAGATCAGAGAGAGAGAGATACAAAAGTACCCATACTGCTCTCTTGTTTGCTTAGGTCAGTTTGTCTTATGGAGTTCAGCATTCCCTAGCTGGGAATGGTGCTGCCTGGGGGATGGAATGGGTGTTCTCACATCTAGTAGCTTCACTAAGACAGTCCTCCACAAACACGGCCACAGGCCAACCCAATAGAAGTAATCCCTTTTGAGACTCTCCTCCAAGGTGATTTAAGCTTGTGTCAAGTAGAGTCGTGTCACAGAGTTCAATGGTCTGCTACTGACGTACTCGTAGCCTCTGGGATCTGAATTCCTCTTCTCTTGTACCTAGTCTTTCTCTTCCCACAGAACCAGTACTGCGGATATTAACAGTCCCGCTGGGTTTTAGTTCCAGCACTAGGGAGGCAGAGGCAGGTGGATCACTGTGAGTTTGAGGCCAGCCTGGTCTACAAAGCAAGTCCAGGATAGCCAAGGCTACACAGAGAGACCCTGTCTCAAAATCTGAAACAACATACAAAGATATTTGCAGTCTAAAGTAAGGAATGGTTCGAAACTGCCTGTGAACTGATCATCAGTGGACCTTCCCTCCTGCCGCTCACATCCGTGTGTGGCCTTTAACGCTGCACTGGGATGACCGGTCCAGCCTTTAAATACAACAGAGGTGTTGAAATACCACTTCCTAATTTTGTGTGTGGAGGGGTGGAGGGTGGAAAAATAATTTGGGAAGACATGCCATGGAGGAAACTGACCCCTTGAGAAAGCTCTACCTGAAATCTCTTTGCACTGTTGGTTGTCTAGAAAGGCAGGGAGACGGGATATAAAAGTGCCTATTGTACATTTTAATTGAAAGTAAACCCTGTTAGTATGAAATGAGATTAAATTTAACTGAGCCTCTCTGCATATCAATTTCTCCACATAACCACACAGACTGAAAACAGGTACGAGGTAAATTTTCAAAGTCACAATTTAATTATATCTTAAATTCCTTTCACTGTCATTTTCACTACTGACATTCTCAATCTGTCATTTGTAACAGAATAATATTAGAAAAATTTTTATGATTAATTAATACCACTGTATTTTTAAAAGTATATTTACTTTTCCTTATAGGGGGTAAAAATTTGGAACAGATTATGAAAATTGTGTTGTCCTGAATAATATTTAGATGTCTATATATAAATGCTTACTTTAAAAAAAAAAAAACTATCAGGATGGTATTGTCCAGCTACTCTCTCATATGTATCTTGAAGATCTTCTTAAATCAGCACCTGCAATCACTTTTCATAAACATTACATGACATGTCATCCTATAACTGTGTCCCAATACGCAGTCTGTCCTGTGTGGTTCTCCTCCTCCCTGAGAGGCTGTTGGCCACCAGCCCACAAACGTAGGAGGAGCAGAAGGTGAGACTCAGAGCTTGGAAGGCCATGAGCAAGACAGAGAATGACCACTCTGGGAACCACTTCAGGGAGATAGTTCAACTTTAACTGAAGAGAACAAAGGCTATATACCCCTTGAGGAGTGAATGGGGGCCTCCCAGGATGGGCATACATAATTAGTTGGAACTAGGCACTTTGAGGATGTTTGATATGCATTTGGAAGCATGCTCCTCTCATATGAATGTGAACGCAGTACCTGATTATCCTATAGGTGCAAGGAGGAGAGAGCTAGCAGGGAGCTGTGTCAAGGGACATATATCAAATGTGGTTAGGGGCATCTGTGTCTAAAGACACTCTCCAAATGGAGTCAGGCAAAAAGCCAGAGGCCCTGCTGGGGAGAGAGAGTTCTGAACCTAACCCGAGCTCAGAATGGCTATCCTGACTGGGAGGACTGCAACCTCAAACAGCAGGGTTCTTCCAACACCTCCTCTGCTTTATTTTATAATGGAGACATGTCATCATGAACTTTGAAAAATCTGTCCTTTGTATCAGAGGTATCTAGGGTCCGGTAATGTGCCATGGCCTGATTGGTGATGACTCTAGCAATGGTGGGAAACTGTCACCAGAGGAACTGTATGAGGCAAGGGGAAAGCATCAAAATAAAACGTAATTAGAGGGCTAGTAAGGGGTAGGAGCTGGGAAAACAAGGGGTTATTGAATGAATTTAATTGCATCTGAGCCAACTCTACCTCTGTCTTAGTGAGGCTTCTATGCACTGGGTTCCTTAATCCTTCTCTAGCCATTCTATAACCTATACACATACATCACACGCACACACACTCACACACCACATGTATGCACATACACCATATATATTCACACACAAATTACATATATGCCCACACATATCCATATATAAACAATCACACATCCCATACACGCACACAAACACACACAATACATACACACACATCTTATACATGCACACATACACCACGTACATGCACACATGCCATACATGCACACAAACACACCACACACACACACAGTATGATATGTAATAAAAGATCTGACAACTGGCCAGGCAGTGGTATCAAATGCTTTTAATCCCTGCACTCAGGATGCAAAGGAATGTGGATTTCTGAGTTCAAGGACAGCCTGGTCTATATAGTAAGCTCAAGGACAGCCAAGGCCACACTGAGAAAACCTATCTTGAAGAAACAAAAACAAATACAAACACAAAAAACAAATAAACAACAACAAAACCCCTGAGAGTTTAAACTAGTAATCAGCATTAAAGAACCCATACTTAGCAGTGTCCATTTATCAAAAATAATTTGAAGTCCTTGGCAAACTGAAGCCAATAAAGCTGATGTAGATTGTGAATTCATTAGTATTCAGTAAATACTGATATTATAGAGGACACAAACATCTCCACCTACTTCTGACATAGCACGCTAACAGCAGGATTCCACTTGTTAGAGGAATCAAATGAGTAAACAGGCATTTGGCAAAGAAACTGGAAAAACACAAAATTTTTCCAATAAAACTAAACTATTTAGTGGTGTAAATAAAGTTCATCAACCCTGCCAAAGTCTCATGAACAGAAACCAAGTTTGATCTGTTGGCCATGACCTACCGCACACCACAGTGTGACCTTCCTTCCCCACTGTCTCATCCACAAAAACGTCTTTTACCTCCTAGTCCACCCGGTGGCAGTCTGTGCTCATGTCTGAAGACTCCTCAGCTAGTCAGGGACTGGAACACTTGGCAATGGACCTGGGTGGGCACCTATGAAAGCTTCTGCCCTTGCTCCCAGGCCCCAGTAGTCTACCTCCTGGGTAGGTAGATCAGATATGGTGTCCATGAGGCAGGAATGGGCTCTTTTGTTCTGTAGATTGTAGACACTAAATTTGTTTCAATTTGGCATATCTCTCTCTCTCTCTCTCTCTCTCTCTCTCTCTCTCTCTCTCTCTCTCCCTCTCTCTCTTCCTTTCTCTCCCTCTGTCTGTCTGTCTCGCTCTCTCTCTCTCTCTGCATCAAATACTTAATTCTGTATTTGTTGTGACAGCAGCAGAAGGCAATAAGCTGCTGAATTAGACAGCAGGTTTGTCCTTTAAGCCAGATTAGGGTATAGTCCATGTACCAGTGTTGGTGCCCATCTCCCCAGAGTGTCTTCAAAAGTCCTATGAAGGATGCAGGTTTTCCAGGCAGCAGTGACTTCTATGCTGCCTGTGACTGCTGGGTCAGCTGGAAATGACAGGAGGAGGTCCTGGGTTCAAGGCCTCTTGTGCTCTCCATTGCTGTCCATGGATTCCTTCTGTCCCAAGGAACATAGGGGACACTCCTGAAGCCTGAGGTGCTTACAGAGGGAGAAGTGGCAGCTGACTTGAGAAGAGATCCCAGGCACTTCCTCTAGATGAGATAAGAGTCCCACAAGCATCCGGAGAACAGGAGATGCTCTGTCAGACAGAAGTCCTTGTCTCTCCCTGCTAGGCAGCTCTCAGCACACAGTGACTTGCTGTGACCCTGCAGCAATGCCTCACTTCTGGATATCTTGTCTGACTGCGGCCTGTCCACCTAACCACCTAGAGGGAAAGTGCTCACCTTATGAGTCTCCCTGAGGCCTGATGCCCTTTCTGATAGGCCAGGACATGAGATCACTCTCTCCCAGGCCAAGCACCATGCCAGGAGCCACTTTGAAATGTAGTGCATTTTCCCTACCGCAGGAAAGCATGGCAGCAGGCAGGCATGGTGCCTGGAGCAGCGACTTGAAAGTCCACACATTTTGAATTTAGCTTGGCTTTGTTTGATTTCGTTTGGTTTAGTTTGGTCCGGTTTTGAGACAAGTTCTCACTATATAGTTCCAGTTGTCCTAGTATCCACTATGTAGAACAGGCTGGTCTCAGGCTCACAAAGACATGCCTGCCTCTGCCTCTTAAGTGTTGGGATTACAGCCATGTGATACCATGCCCAGCTAAGAGCCCACATCTTAAACCTCAACAGAGGTCCAGAGATGAAGAAATGAAAATGGCTTTCAAAGCCACACCCTCAGTGATGTACTTCCTCAAGGGAAGTCACACCTCGTAAACCTATCCAAACAGCTGTGACCAACTAGGGACCAAGTATTCAGACACCTGAGCCTATGGACGACCATCTTATTTAAACCACCACAGCAGACATCCACAGTAGCATCTGGGGGTTTACTCCTGAGTAACAGGGCAGGGATGAAGGAGACAGAAAGAAGCACTGCACTTGCTGAGGAGATGAGTGGTCCTTCCTTGTTGGAAACTCATCTGTGGGTCTGTCTTTGAGGAGTTCACTTTTAAAGGTTTTTTAGATTTCTATTTATGCATATGAGTGTTTGACTGCATATATGTATGTGCACCATATATGTGCCTGATGACCTTGGAGCCCAAAAAAGGGCGTCAGACCCCCTAGAAGTGAAGTTACAGGCAATGATGAACCACCATGTGTGGTTGCTGAGAACCAAACCTGGATCCTCTGCAAGAGCCACAAAAGCCTGCATCCACTGTACCACCTCTCTCACCCTAATGGTTTAAATAGTGGGCACAGGAGCCTGGGGCTTTCATGGGACAGAAGCTTTCAGCTTCTTGGTCATCTGTTTTGTCTTTAATTATTATATCCAGCCACATCCGGTTTGGCTAAACATCTATCTATATTTAGGATCATCCCTGAGCATCTCACAAGATGACACCCTTCTCTCTGGGCATGCTGAACCTGCTTCTCCACAGGAGTGTTCCAGCATCCCACAGAACTGCAAGGACTCTCCACCCTCCCCTGGAAATGTTTGCTGTTCCTTCCACCCCAGTACGTGCATTTCTCAGAGTTTTCATCACCGCTCTTCTACTACCAGACATAACATCCTAGAGCTTCTGCATCTTGTAGTGTGGGCCATCCTTTGAGCGGTTCCAGGAAGCCACCCTGGAATACTACATTATGTCCAGGGGACCTGACATTGGCTGTTCTAGTTTTATTCTGTTGCTGGGATAAAACATTCAGGCCAAAAGCAACTGAAGGGAGAAACTGATGTATTAGACTTCTACTGCTAAGTCATAGTCTGCCACTGCGGGGAACCAAGACAGGAAGTCAGAGGCAGCCTAATTGCTGTTCCACACAGTATTACGTATGACCAAGGAACTTGCTTCACAGCAGGAGAGGCTTAGCAGTAACCATGGAGGATGCTACTTGCTGTCTGGCTCACTAGCTCAGGCATAGCTAGATTTCTTATCCAGCCAGAGACCACCTGCCTAGGGAATGGAAATGCCCACAGTAGGCTGGGTATTCCTACACCATTAACAATCAATACTGTCCCTGAGTAGAGACTCTCTTCTTAGGTGACTCTAGGCTGTATCAAACTGACAGTGAAAGCTCACTAGGAAAAGCGATCTGAGAGAGGGATCCCATCAATACAACCTTTTATTTCCTCCTCACCCTTCTCCACAGTGACCCAGCAGCCTCACACACCATCCTGTCTCCACACAGCCTCCATGGGCAGCTTCAGGAAATCACCCAGGATGGATAAATCCAGAATGTTGCCTGATCCAGCCAACAGGGCCTATTCCCAGGAAGATGATGCAATAGTAGATTAGAGAATTGTCCTGGTGGAGAGGAGGGGTTTGCCACAGCTTGATCTGCATCTTCAATCAAGAGGGAATAAGTGAACTTTGCTCTGTGCATCGGGGGCTCAGACATAGATTTTTGTTTTTTGTTTTTTGTTTTTAAGCCAGCCTTCCAGAAGGACTTTCTTGGTGGCATAGGTAGAGATGGTCTGTGGGTCCCTTGAACTATGCCTAACCTCAATGCATGTTTCCTTCACAGCTGGCGCCTCTCTTTGCTGCAGCATTACTATTGGCAGGTCAGGATCTGGACCGTGGTGGTCCAAAGTCCAAGGTCAAGTGAACGAATGTCCTGTGTGGAACAGACTGAATGTTCCACAATTCTGTGAGAAAAAGGTGAAAGCTTTGAAAGACGAAGATTACCTCTTCAAACAGGTGCTGTATGAGATACGGAAGGAAACTAATACAATCCGAGGTAAGTTTCAAATGGCCCCACAGGGCTGGGGATATAGCTTGGTGGTCACGTGCTTGCCTAGCATGCATGAGGCCCTAGGTTCAAACCACCCCCCCCCATTGCTACAAAATAAGTAAAAGAACATATCAGATGATCCCCTGAAGTAAAGAACAGGATTTGTGACAGGCAGGTTAGGGACATTCAGTGTTTTCATGAAGGAGGAAAAAAGTTATCCCACATAGGACGTTCATTTGCAAGAACAAATTGTGATGGGTAGGGCGAGGTCAGAGGATGGGAAGGGATGGGGGCCAGGTAGGCAGACAGGATGCATCAAGGCCAGAGACTGATCTCTTTCCAATGGGCACAGAGCCCCTCTCTCTGCAGGCCACGATGTGTTGCAGTTGTGAAGGAAATGGACCTTTCAAGAAATCCTGGGACCTTAGCCTCAACGGGACCAAAATGTTCCATGTTGACTCAAATACTAATTGGGAGATTGAAGTGGATTCTGGATCCAACTTGACAAGAGAGACATTAGGGAGAATCAAGGAAGTAATTTTCTTGCTAAACCGGATGTCGCAGGGTGAATGCAAGAGCTGGTTTGAGGAGGCCAAGTTGTACTGGGAAGAAAATTTGGAGCCTACAGGTAACTGGGAAGAGGAGAGAAACCTTTCTGTAGATGAGGGGTGTGTGTGTGTGTGTGTGTATGTGTGTGTGTGTGTGTGTGTGTGTGTGTGTGTGTGTGATGTGTGATGTGTGAATTAATCACCATGAGTCTTGGGTTAGTGGCCATTTTTTCCATCATTCATCTCCTTTCTCCCCCTCTCCTATCTCATTAACTGTGTTTACACTGGTCGCTCCCTGTGGTTCTCTCTGGCTGTCACAATCTGGGCATCCTTCTATTTCCTTGCCTGTCCTCATTCTAGAATCACTGTCCCCTTTCTTCTCACCTGATCTCCTTCTTCTTCCCTGACATGACCCTCCCATGTCAGCTCCTCTTCTGCCAGCGGGAAAGAGGAGGTCCCATCATCACGCTGCCTCCCCTACCATAGCTCCATGACTCTTGTGGGGACCAGGGCATCCCCACTCCCCTCCTCCTCAGGACCCTTACAAATAGTTGTTCATAGCAAAGTGGGTGGAAATCTGTGTGCTCCTGAGTTACCCA
Source organism: Acomys percivali (assembly GCA_907169655.1). Lineage (NCBI taxonomy): Eukaryota > Metazoa > Chordata > Mammalia > Rodentia > Muridae > Acomys > Acomys percivali. Next base: position 103,085,771 of record OU015750.1, on the reverse strand, counting down.
AGGAGCCGGAATCTAAGGTGAGATTTCCTCAGATTTGAGGTCTGGTCAAAGACTCAACTTGTGTTTCTACTCCAGCCTCGCAGGCCACTCCTGCAGATGTGACCCAGCCTCAGTCCATGGCATTCATGCCCAACCTATCTGTCCCGCTGATCTTCGCCTGCTTTCTTCTCACATGTTTTCTGAGGTGGACCCTTGGCATGGACAGACACTAAGGACACTGTTGGAAGAGGAATAAAGGACAGATGGACAAGGGATGCTGAAGAGGAAGGAATTCCTGGAGACCTGGTCTTGTCCCTCAGTTACTCTCCACTGGACTCAGAGAAGCTTCTCTTTGCACATCTGGAATCTGTATTGGAAGGAAGAATGAACTCACAAGTGTTCCCTCTGACCTCCACATGGGCACTCTTGCACAAATGCACTAGCACTCACACATACACATGATACACACACACACACACACACACACACACACACACAGAGTGATAGAAAATAAAAACAATAATAAAATAAGGCTCCAAAAGCAGAGTATAATGTATAAAATTCATGGTTGAAAAACACTTTTTAATTTTTTTTTTTGAAGCAGTGTCTCACTTTGTAGATGAGGCTGTCCTCAAACTCACAGATTGACCTGCCTCTGTCTCCTGAGTGCTGGGATCAAAGATGAGTGCCACCCTCACCCTCATAGTGTCACTCACAGTGATCCTCCTGCCTCTAACTCTCCAGCATTAGGCTTAACTGTGTGTGCCACTATGCCTGACTGTCCAATCTATATATCAAGTCTTTTAGACTAAAAAAATTGTTCATGCTTGTACTGGGTCTCAAAGACATAAGTCTGCTGCTACTGTCATTTACAATTATAAAATTAATATACTTTTTATACGCTTCAAAAAAATCAAAGAGTCATAAAAACTGGATCCACCTACCACAGATCAAATAAACTCCAGATAAGTAAAATAAAAACTTTCCCTGGTCTTGAGATTCTTTTGCTTCCCCACTTACTAAAAAATTTTAATCCTGTTCCAAGTTTATGTTTGCCTCAACAGACTTTTACCTGATTAACAGACTCCATCCAGAGATCACCTGTAAATTACAACCTGCTGAGATCTAGACCTACAAGAAGCTGATGTAAACCAGTCCCTCAGAGATGACTGTTCCTTGTCTCTTCAACGAGATCAGCTGAACAGATGCTCTTGACAAGTGCCCCAGTGGCCCTTGAGTAGCTTTTCAGCCTTTCTAGGTCCTAATAACAGCGCCCCTAATGTCAGCAAAAAAAGCTACAAAACAAAAAAGTGACTCCGCCCAGTTTCCCACTTTATAGGCTGAAATGCTAAGTCAAGGACAACTCTCTGACATAAGAGACAATCTTGAGCCTTTAGTTCTGTTTCTCCAAGTCATGCTTGTACCCCTTATATGATAGACTTTATGTTATGTTCGTTCAATTGTTCTTCTTGACTGACTACCCTAATGTCTACTGACTTTTGGTCCCTACATTCTATGGTGCAAAATACGGTACTAAGACAAAAATATAAAACTATAAAAGACTCTCAGATGATGTAAACAATCTCTAGACCTGCTTCAAGATTAAAGCAGTTACAAGAAAAAGGGGGGAATAAAGGAACCAGCCCCCTTAAGGACCCCCATTAAAGCCAAAGTCTGAAAAAATGTAAAAGTCAGCCTACTCAGTCCTCCCTTAAAGACCCCCATGAAGGCCAAAACATGTACATTTCTAGGGGGTCCAGCTTAAACCAAAGACAGACAGATATCAGATCACTGTATGTCTGTGGCAGGGACAAAAAAAAAAACCTTGAAGAGTCCAACTTGACTCAAAGTCTCAGTCTGTGCTCAGAGTCCAGCTGGACTCAAGAACAACCAGCTGTTTAAAATTTTTACTACCCCTCCCCAACTAAAAAAGTTTTTAAACGCCCCTGTGACTGTTTTAACCAATCTTTTCCATAGGTCAACTTGCCCCTTTACCCATTATTTAACCATAAAATGTCAAGACTTGTAACTCCCTGCTTGCAGCTTTTCTGCCCAAATGCCAACCAATCACATACTCATTTTTTTTTTTTTGTCTAAAACCTATAAAAGGCCTGTGCCTCTGTTTCTCGGGGTCTGCAGCTTAAAAGAGCTAGACAGACCCCATCGCGATGGCTCAATAAATTCCTATTCCTATACATTTACATCGACAATGAACTCCGACTCTTAGTAGAGACTCCAGAAATAGACTAGAGATCTCTCTAAAGGTCTCAGTCTTACGGAAGCTCTGGAAAAACAGAGACTTAAAGGTGCAGACTCTGACAAGATGGCTGAACATTGCCCATATGGCCTATTATTTCCAACAGGAGGGGACTTCTCCTCCACCTACAAAGACCTACACTGCTGCACCAAACATTCACTGAAAGAATGAACAAAAACCTCCAGAGCTCCTAGGAATGAGCTGTTTGAGCCTTTGCACAGTGAGTGCTCTTGCTTTCCTCAGATGAACCCACAGTGACAGATTTGTAATTGACTACCACAGGAGGGATAAGCAGGACATGATAGGAGCTGGCCCAAACATCTCCTATGGCCTTATATCCTGTGGAAGAAATTTAGGGTAAACTTTCTGCCCTGGTTTAATAACTGGAGTTTATCCTGACAATGTGGAGTCAGAGTTTGAGCTGTACTTATCCTATATTCAGTGACAGCCTTTATCATCTGTCCAATCTTAAACTGAGAGACAAGAGTCTCTGCATCTCATAAGAGGCTGGTGTGGAGTAAAAGCCTCCTGTACAGGATTCAAAGGGGTTGAGAGTTTCAGAGCTGGGACTAATTCAGAGTCATAAATGAGGATTAATTAGAATGTAAAGGGCTGTAGGAACTTCAGGTTTTCCAATTTATGAGAATACTGGTTGTAGCTGGTAGATTTTTATTTTATATGATTTTAGGTTACACCTCGTTGTTGAGTATTTAAGACCATGTAGATGGCCAACAGCTCCTATTTGTTGTTGGCAGTTGTATCTTTAGGGGTTAAGTTTAATTTTGATACATTGGTATAGAATCCAGATTGGAAATTCTTCTTCAGACACATTATATATACATTTCTACTCTAAATATGAGGTATTGTACCCACACAAATCAATTATAAGACAAGGTTTACTTTCAAAAATTTAATAGCAATATTGCAGGCTGTTTAGGATAATTACATAATACAAGTCAATTGTTAGTTGATCAACTCAAGATCATGTTAAGTATAGGAATATACATGCTAGGTTTAAGAGATGATTCTATAGATCGATAAGGTAAATAGTTAGATAAGGTCTTCAAAACCTTACAGAATATAGCATTTAAAGATTTTTTTTTATTATTTTAAGAATTCTTTGACAGTAAGATAGGTTAACTCCTGGCCACACCCAGCCTACATTTTCTGTCTAAATAAAAAGGTCTTTTTTATATACAGTAAGAACAATTATGAAAAATTATGAAAACCAATAGGTAAGACTTATATACATGATGTCCAATCAAAAGGTATTTGGCAATCATGAAAATATTATCTGTTTTATCTTGATGAGTCTAAAGTTTTGAACCAAAATCAATATTTATCAAAGCTCATATCTATCAACCTAAAAATATCTATTTAGGCCTAAAAGTATCTTAACTCCTAAACAACTAAGCTTAATTTTAAAACTAACTATCTGGTCTTCAACCCCAACAGAGACTTGAGAAGGAATAAATTTAATTATCTGAGGAAACAGGAAGTGCAGATTAGCATCTTCCAAAATGAAAACACTGACAGAAACAGTTTACTGCCTGACAGGTCACCCAAAACTCTGTATGATGTTGGAGCATCATCTTCAGCCTTCTGGTCCAATATATCTGACAGACATTTTGTGGGGCAAGAACCATTAAGGACTTGCTTACCCTGTCTTGGCAGATTCTGGCTGTCAACTCCGCCTGCATCCAAGCTTGCCCATTTTAGGCAGAATTTTGTCTATGAGAGAAACAAGGACGTTTTTGTCCTATGGCTGTTTTGCCACACTCAAAGCCATCTCCACAAGGAGGTCCTTCGATGTTCATCATCTTCTTTGTGGTAGAGTGAGTACTGTCAGGAGTTAACCTGTCTTATTGTCAAAGAATCCTTAAAACAATTAAAACATTTTTAAATGTCATATTCTGTAGGTCTCTGAGGTTTTTGAAGACCTAATCTAACTATAGAATCATATCTGTTAAACCTAACATGAATATTTCTACACTTGACATGACCATGAATTGATCAAATAACAATTAACTTGTATTACATAATTATCCTAAACAGCCTGCAATAGCACTATCGGAGTATTGAGAGTAAACCATGTATTGAGTTGTATGTACAATACCTCATATTAGAGTGAAAATATAATGTGTAAAGAATAATATTAAATTTCAATTCTTTTTAATGTATCAAAATTAAATTTATTTTGCATCAGTATACAAAATTCTACATCAATGAATTAAAATTAAACTTATTTGTGAGTAACTATTAAGGCCTTAAGTTGAGGAGTAGATTCAATAATCTACTTTTCGTCTTATCATCCCTACATATCTTATATTCCCCTTTTTTTCCTTTATAGCCCCTATCTCTATACCTTTTAATGACAATATATATCAATAGCCCAAGAAAACAACCAAAAACCTATCCAACCCCCCCTTTAGGGAAATGGGGCTTCTTTCTTGGGAATAGTATTTGTGGTCCAGTCTCTAAATGCTAAGAAATTTCAGGTTTAATATAAGTCCTGTATGGGATGGTCTGAAATGCTGGACCAGTTTCATCAGGAGCCTTCTTTGAAGCTGTCCTTTTTGATGAGCAACAGCAACAAGATTGTATAGTTCTAAATGTCCTTCTCTAGGCCCTATGGCCCTGATGTATAGGCCAGGCTGCTACCTGTTTCCTGAGAAATGCTTCTTGTTTTAGAAACAAGCCAGTTGCCCTAAGCAGGAGAAAAAGGCATTAAGCTTTAAATAAACTGTATATAAACTCTCATTTTATTTTAAGGTTTATGTATATTGTAGGTATCTTGTACCTAACTTTTACATTTGTTGCAGGTGTTTTTCTCACTCCTTTTTTACATCATAGGTATCTTGTACCTGGCTTTTCACACTTGTTGTGGGTGGTTTCTTCCCAATGTAGGAGCCATGAAGTTTGCATGTCTGCTTCCCTGCCCAAAATAGGTACTTACTTTGACCAACAAAACATATTTCTTAGGCTGATTTACTCCTTAGTACCATATCGCTTGTGGACATTCCACTTTTAAAGATATTGGCTAGCCTCTTTTAGAGTAGTTTCATCACTTTTCTTTACATAAATCTCAGATTGATGTATATCCATCCTTTAGATCAGTAAGTACATATAATCTATTGTTAAGAAAAAGGAACATACCAAAAAATTTGTCAGTTTAAATCCTAGGCATCTTCTGCCAGTAACTTATCTTATCAGCAGAAAGTCACACCCTGTGGAGACCTCTTGGCCCTCAGCCAGTCTCTGTCTCCATTCTGTTGGGATTAGGAGCTGGTGCCACCTCTGCCCTTTTTTAAACTAGTCCCTCTCAATTTAGTCAAAATCTTTAGAAATCTCAGCAAAAATTAATCAAGGAAACAAGAAAAGTCTAAGCCTTGGGTCAGTTAGTGAATTCCTGTCCACCATTCCTTGGAATTTAGTTATTGTTATCTCTTTCTTGCAGCTCAGGAGTTTTGAATCCCAACTGTTTTAAACTTATTTGCTTCTCCCTTTCTACTTGCCAGAAACTTAGCCTCACATCTCTCGGGTTCTTGCCTTTCCCCCTGAATTTTTTTAGAGAGGTTAAGGAGAAGTGTGACTATGACCAAACACATTGCAAACAAATTTATAAACACCGAAACAAAGCCAAAAAAGATCCAGGAGCCTTCTGCCACGGCACATTGGAAAGGGACCATAGCAGTTTTTATTTTATTATTATTTTAGGCAGTTAGCACCATTTCCTAGGCCAGATTATAAGACTGTCAGCCTCCTAGTTCCGCTTCTACAATGAGCCACATCTATGTAGCCATCTTTGCTGTGGCACCTGGATGGTCTCTGGGAGCTAATCCCCCCTTTCAGACTATGACAAAATATGATTTTTAAGAGTGTGGATACTTGCCCCACATTGAGCTCCTCTTGTTCTTTTAAAATTATCTGTATTATGAGTATGCCTGGCTAGCAATCATTCAAGACACAGACACCTGTTGTATTTTTAAATAGCCTTCGTTAACCTGGGGCAGGGCAGATATCAATCCTCTAAACTACTTTCTATAGTGGGCAGATATCATATACCTGCCCCAATCCCATGCCATCTGCTCCTAATAATTTCTATCAAGCTACCTCCCATCCATAATCCCATAATCTTGCTAATGTTCTTCATCTGGGCCAAATCTCCATCCATGCCTGCCATGTGCTTCTCTTCCATCTAACCCAGGGTGGCCTTCTTTTCCTCTTCTCTCGGGACCTTCTCCTCGGGTCTCTTCCTTCTCCTTCCCAGGATTCCTCTCTCTCTTTCTCTCTCTAAGTCCAGGAACCTTAGCCACACTTATCTCATCTGCCTTGCCCAGGTGGGATGGCTTTTTATTAATTAGCATGAAAATACATCAGACCATCCTCCAACACTTGGGGCTCCCATTCCCAATCCACTGTGTTGGTGAGGGAGGGAGTCGCTGCTCTGGTTGAATAAACAACTTTTATGCATTTGCATTAGAAGTGGCTCCTGAGTGGTCTTTAGGGACCTTGAGATCTGGGCATAACAGTATAAAAAGATGCTTCCCATCACTGATCACCAAGGAAATTCAAGTCAGAATCACAAAGAAGACTAGGAAGATATCTCAGTGGGTAAATAGCTTGCTGTCCAAGTATGAGGTGTTGGCTAGGTTATCTAGCAACCAATGACATCATCACATGCTGCCAGGTGTTTTCCAGACTATTAAAGGGCCTACCTTGTCACCCTTTTACTTTGTGTCTTACTTTGTCTCTCTTACTCTTGCACACACTCTTTCTCTCTCTGTGTGTGTCTCTCTCTGCTTATCTCTCAGTCCCTGTTCCCCTGAGGTGCCCCTCCCTCACTTACTTCCTTCTCTCCTATGCTTCGACAATAAATCTCTCCATATTCATATCTGTTGCATGTCACCTCGCTCTTAATCCTAGCAAAGGGACCTGATGTGAGCTCTTTGCACTCAAGTAAAAGCCATGTAGTGTGGGGATGTAACCCAGCACTGTTGAGCAGAGACTGGTACATTTTGGGGACTCCCTGGCCACCCTTTACAACATTAAGGGAATAGGAGGAGAGGGCTTGTAGAATTGGATCTTTAAATTCAGAAAGGTGAGAGTCTTGGCTACTGAGAAGTGTCTTTCAGTAAGAAAGAAGAAGCCAAAGACAGAAAGCAAGTTAAAACAAGAGCGGCTGGCCATGGTGGCTCAGGATAACAGCACATGTCCCCCAGCATGATGTTCTGCCTTGTTTCATGTCAACATGACACTAAAATCATGTGATAGGACATAACCTCAACCGAGAAAATGCCTCCATGAGAGTATAATACTGGGCTGTGGGCAAGGCTGGAAAGCTCTATCTTATTTAGTGATTGATGTAGGGAGACCCAGCCCACTGTGAATGATGCAACTCCTGGGCTTGTGGTCTTGGATGCTGTAGATAAAACAGGCTGAGCAAAGTGTGAGGAACAAGCTATTATAGCAGCACTCTTCCGTGGCCTCTGCATCAGCTCCTGCCTCCAGGTTCTTGCCCTGCTTAAGTTTCTGCCTTAGGTGCCCAGGATGGACTGTGACTGGGGATGCATAAGTCACATAAACCTGCTCCTCCCTGAGTTGCTTTGATCATGGTGTTTAGTCACAGCAATAGAAACACTAAGACACAGGACACCCAAGTTCCACTGTAGAACTTAGTCAGGGGTCAGGTTTCACTGGGAGAGGAAACAGATCTGCAAGATCTTTGATGCAGGCTGGATGTTGCCAGGAGACAACTTGTCTCATTTTCAAAAAATCCTCAAAACAATAAAAAAAAATCTTTAAATGTCATATTCTGTAGGTCTCTGAGGTTTTTGAAAACCTTATCTAAATATTTTACCTACCTATTTTATCTATCTATTGAATCTATGATGTATATTCTTGTGATAAAATTGAATAGTACAATGAGTTAAGAATAAACTTATTTTACACATCATACATACATACATATCAATATATAATATTCTATATCAATGTTAAAAATAGCATTGTTAGTAACAATTAAGGCCTGAAATTGAAGAGTAGATTCAATAATCTACCTTCGGTCCTATCATTCCTATATGTTTCTATATTCTCAGAGAAAAATCCATGAGTCCAATCTCATTCTCTCTCTGAATAAGACCAATAATAACATAACCAACTCCAATGAAAATAAACATCCATAGCCCACGTCCTTACCCAACCCACCTTTAAGGTTATCCTTTTAAGTATATGAATTTTAGCCTTTGAGTTTTGGGGACCTAGGCTGACATGTACGTTGTCATCTGTAAGTCCTTGGTGTCTTTTTGCATCTGGTGTAACTGTCCCTTGTGAAAGTAGTTCATGTTTAGAGGGATAAGTCATCTGGCAGAGCAGTAATACCTCAACTCAGCATAGAAAGGCTTTTTGTGGTGGAAGGCATGCAGTTTGTATGTCTGTTAAGGAAAAATTTGTCGGTTTAAATCCTAGGGCATCACACCTTGTGGAGACTAGGCTGGTCTAGAATTCATAAAGATCCACCTGTCTTTTTCTCCATTGTGTTAAGATTAAGGGTGTGTGTCATCATCATCCTGCATAAATATTTCATCTTAATTTCAGGCAAAATCTACAAAAATATCAAATAGTATTCAAGAGTTAACAAAAAAATTTAAGTCTTGGGTCAGTTGCATCAATTTATGCTTCAGTAAGTGAAGCCCTGTTCCTAATTCTTTGAATTTAGTTATTGCTAATTTGCCTAGGTGGGCCCTTTCCAGAGAGAGCTGATAAATATCTTATAGCTAATAAGTTTTGAATTTTAGTTGTTAATAATTCTATGGAAAAGAGTTTGGTTATTTTTTCCCCTTTTTATTGTTGGTAACTTAGCCTGGCATATCTCAGGTTTTTGCCTTTCTCCCTAAACAGAAAAGGCCAAGAAAAGAAGAATTATAGTAGTCTCTATTTCATTGTTTGGGCTCTCTAAGGGAGCTCTTCTGCCCATTAAACTATAACAAAGTATCTTTTTTCAAGGGTGTGGATACACTAAATAAGCTGGGTGCCAATTTGTTACAATAAATTGTGTCAGTTTGGCCTAGGAAGCCAATAACTGACACAGAGAGACTGAATCATACTTTAAAACTCAAACACTATGGCCAGGCAGTATCTAAACTGATCTAATCTACTCGTAAATTAAAACAAACTACTCTAAACCTCATAACATACATATATCCCAAGCACTTGCCAATATGACCCTTGGAGACTTCTCTCCTCCTTCTCCATCAACAGATAACTGTCTTCTTTCTCCCTCTCAACTGTCAATCCTTGGCTCTGCCCCCTCTAGGAAGTCCCGCCTTCCACTTCCTGTCTTGCCCAGTTGATTGGCTAAACAGCACTTTATCGACAGTTGTTACATCCACTCAAGACATTCCTCCACAGGAACCTAGCTAACTAAACAGTGCTGAAATCCTGGCTGTTGGAGGAGAATCTACAACCACTAATTACTAAGCCAGCATAATCCCTAACAACAACCTATACACGTTTGTCCTTAAACCCACAAGTAAGTGTATTCTTCACCCCCTACATGGAAACTTGTCTTTGAGACATATGGAGACCACAACAGAAAACCACAACCAATCGCTATGCAGAACTGAGGAGCCCAATCCCAAGGGATTCATCTACAACTTACTCCCACACCTGAGGCTCAGGGGACATTGCGGAAGAGGGGATGGGATTCTCATCTGTCTCCTCTAGAAGAGCAGTCAGTGCTCTTAACCTCTGAGCCATCTCTCCAGGTTCCAAAAGCAGAACTTTCCTGAAGATCTTAGGTTTCTGTGTGACAGAGCTAAGAAGAAAAGCACGGCCTTTCTGGAAATATGCTTAGTCATTGTAGTCAATTGAAGAGTGAGGTCAGAGGAAAGAGGTGGGGGTGAGGGAGGGGTTAAGTGCCGCTCCACTGAGTTCACATCCTCTGCCTCCTAGAGTGAGGAAGTACAACAGTCCCCAGGGAGGGACAAGCAAGCTAGAGATTCCCAGGACTTCATCGCCAAGGCCCCTGGCATTTTGGTTGCTCTTTGAATGGGGTCCTCTGCAGGAAGGCACTGAACCCTCAGCCCTTCTCTTGGCAGTCAACTACGGAGCGCAATCTTTCCACACTGGCTCTGCGCCTTTTGGTTCTGCAGAGCTGTCTATCGTCTTTGATGTCTGCTGGTGAGTCGCCACGGCCTAAATGGAGGAGAGGGAGGATGGGGGTGGGGGACCCACCAGACTCTTGAATCGCTAGGTAGCGATGCTCCTGGACCATTCCTTAAGAGCATAAAGCATGCTCCCTTCCTTACCTCCCAAGGCCAGGAGAGGAGCTAGGAAGTAATTCCAGGAGAACAAATAAACTGTGGAACCTTTCGGATCCTGCTCTCCGGTTTAGTGGTCCAGCACATGCGAGGACCGAAAGAATTGAAAGGAGGAAGGCGAGGGTGCGCTTTCACATGGTGATGGGGCGCCCCCTTGTGAATCTGTTCTCAGGCAGAGGACAGCCACCTGTTGCTTTCCCTAAGCAACTGCTCTTCAGAGCTCTAATGAAGCCGGCTAGGGAAGGCTTGTCCCAGGAACCAGTAAGGAGAGCTGAAAAACTAATGAGGTTGAATGGGGGTGGCTCCTTGCCTTCTCAGGCAGAAGTGAGCTCTCCATTCCTGAGCCCTTCCCAACCCCAGCAGGGAAAGAGGACCCCTGGTCTTGAGAAAGTGCACAGTAGCCGAGCACGTTTAGCCAGAATTAAGACAGCAGAGAGGGCAGGGCATGGTGGCGCATGCCTGTAATTCCTCTGTGACTTAGAGACCAGCCTGGTCTACATAGTGAGTCCAGACAGCCAAGGCTACACAGCGAAACCTTGTCTCAAAAAGCAGGGAGAAAGGGAAAAAAATAATAACTTGGTTTAAATTTATGCACTAAATCTCATACATTTAGTCTAGAGATGAGTTAACTGACAAAAGAAAAAATAAAGAGAACCTTAAGAAAGGACAAAAAATTTGGGGCTGTGGGGACAGAAAAAGGGGACAAAAGCTCCTCCCACTTGGGGACACTAGGTCTCTAAAGCCCTGGGGTTTAAATTACTGGAAGCATGACCCAGGAGGTCTCCAGGGTCTGCCTCTAGAGTAGCTTTGAAGTGGCAGGCCAATGATACCTTTTTTTTTTTTTTTTGGCCAAACAGCCTTTTGTAGTCTGTTGCCAGCAAGAGAGAGAGATACTTCCCTATTCCCTAGTTGAGAAAACTGGCTTTAGGGAAGGGTAAGCCTCAGGACCTCAGGCTAGGAAGGTCTATAGGAAGCCTACGTAGAGTCAGTAGCCTCTGGTGTGATGAGCACAGTGCCAGACCTTGTGAGAAAGGCTGTCTCAGACAGCTCCCTTGGACTAAGGCATTCTATTCTCAGAAAACTGCTTTCCCTGGGATTCCCCACAAACCCTCAACCATTCTGAGACCTCAGTGCCCTCAAACTATCTTTCCCACCTTCCATGGGACTTCTCCAGCAGATCACAATAGACGCTTCCAGGGACAAGGCAGCCATGCCCACCCATTGTCTCATTTTTCCCTTTCGAACTCATTTTGTTTTATGGCAAGATTTCACACCATTTCCCACACTATAGAATTTGCAACAGTCTCTTCTCTCTGTGGGTCTACAAAGTGTGTGACCCTGGCTCAGCTTCAATTCCCATGTGATTCCTCATCTACCAACCTGCCTCCCCTGCCTAGCCAGCCTTCTCCACTGTTCCACCCATGGAATGCCTTTTACCCTTTGTTCCAAGAGGTGGCAATCTGCTCAAATGCCCGAAGACACCTCAGTTAGTCAGGGACTGGAACACCTGGCAATGGACCTGGGTGGGGACCTATGGAAGCTTCTGCCCTGCTCCCAGGCCCCTGTAGTCTACCTGCTGGGTAGGTGGATCAGACAATGGTGTTCATTAGGCAGGAGTGGGCTCTTTTGTCTTGTAAATTGTAGACACTATTTTTTTTTTCAATTTGGCAAGCATCCCCCCCCCCTCCCCGCTCAGATATTCAATTCTGCATTTGGTGTGACAGCAGCAGAAGGCAACAAGCTATTGAACGAGACAGCAGGCTTGTCCTATTACCCACATTAGGGTATAGTCCATGTACCAGTCGGTATTGGTGCCCATCTCCCCAGAGTGTCTTCAAAAGTCCTGTGACAGCTGCAGGTTTTCCAGGCAGCAGTGACTTCTATGCTGCCTGTGACTGCTGGGTCAGCTGGAAATGACAGGAGGAGGTCCTGGGTTCAAGGCCTCTTGTGCTCTCCATTGCTGTCCATGGATTCCTTCTGTCCCAAGGAACATAGGGGACACTCCTGAAGCCTGAGGTGCTTGCAGAGGGAGAAGGGGCAGCTGACTTGAGAACAGACCCCAGGCACTTCCTCTAGATGAGATAAAATTCCCACAAGCATCCGGAGAACAGGAGATGCTCTGTCAGACAGAAGTCCTTGTCTCTCCCTGCTAGGCAGCTCTCAGCACACAGTGACTTGCTGTGACCCTGCAGCAATGCCTCACTTCTGGATATCTTGTCTGACTGCGGCCTGTCCACCTAACCACCTAGAGGGAAAGTGCTCACCTCATGAGTCTCCCTGAGGCCTGATGCCCTTTCTGATAGGCCAGGACATGAGGTCACTCTCTCCCAGGCTAAGGGCCATGCCAGGAGCTACTTTGAAATGTAGTGCATTTTCCCTACCGCAGGAAAGCATGGCAGCAGGCAGGCATGGTGCCTGGAGCAGCGACTTGAAAGTCCACACATTTTGAATTTAGCTTGGCTTTGTTTGATTTCGTTTGGTTTAGTTTGGTCTGGTTTTGAGACAAGTTCTCACTATATAGTTCCAGTTGTCCTAGTATCCACTATGTAGAACAGGCTGGTCTCAGGCTCACAAAGACATGCCTGCCTCTGCCTCTTAAGTGTTGGGATTACAGCCATGTGATACCATGCCCAGCTAAGAGCCCACATCTTAAACCTCAACAGAGGTCCAGAGATGAAGAAATGAGAATGGCTTTCAAAGCCACACCCTCAGTAAACTTCCTCAAGGGAAGTCACACCTCGTAAACCTATCCAAACAGCTGTGACCAACTAGGGACCAAGTATTCAGACACCTGAGCCTATGGAGGACCATCTCGTTTAAACCACCACAGCAGACATCCACAGTAGCATCTGTAGGTTCACTCCTGAGTGACAGGGCAGGGATGGAGGAGAGAGAACCACTGCACTTGCTGAGGAGATGAGTGGTCCCTTCTTGCTGGGACCTGGTCTGTGGGTCTGTCTTTGAGGAGTTCACTTTTAAAGGTTTTTTTAGATTTCTATTTATGCATATGAGTGTTTGACTGCACATATGTATGTGCACCACATATGTACTGGATGACCTTGGAGCCCAAAAAAGGGCGTCAGATCCCCTAGAAGTGAAGTTACAGGCAATGATGAACCACCATGTGTGGTTGCTGAGAACCAAACCTGGATCCTCTGCAAGAGCCACAAGAGCCTGTGTCCACTGTACCACCTCTCTCACCCTAATAGTTCAGTTTAAATAGTGGGCACAGGAGCCTGGGGCTTTCATGGGACAGAAGCTTTCAGCTTCTTGGTCATCTGTTTTGTCTTTAATTATTATATCCAGCCACATCCGGTTTGACTAAACATCTATCTATATTTAGGATCATCCCTGAGCATCTCACAAGATGACACCCTTCTCTCTGGGCATGCTGAACCTGCTTCTCCACAGGAGTGTTCCAGCATCCCACAGAACTGCATGGACTCTCCACCCTCCCCCGGAAGTGTTTGCTGTTCCTTCCACCCCAGTACGTGCATTTCTCAGAGTTTTCATCACCGCTCTTCTACTACCAGACATAACATCCTAGAGCTTCTGCATCTTGTAGTGTG
>OU015750.1:103054292-103066645 GCA_907169655.1 Acomys percivali | reverse complement strand
CACTATGCCTGACTGGTCATTGAATTTTAAGCTCTAGTTGTGTGCTATTAGAGCTTTAAAAAGTACTATTTCACCCAAGTTAACTTGTTAAACTTAGTGGCCTTGAGCAGACTGGCACTATTAAAGTGCCTGAGGCATCACTACAGGAAACCTGTTACAGCCAATCACCGGAAATGGAAACCGAGGTGCTAGATTCATGTGTCATCTGAGTCTATCTCTGGAAGCCCAATTGAGATAGAGTCCAGAGTCAATGCAAACGCAAAGGAATTTATTAAGCCGATGTGCCGGGGTCCACCAAGCTCTGAGGAGATGGAAGACCCCATCCCACAAAACCTCAGGGTTTAAATATGTTTTACAGAAACAGAGCCTAGTGACAATGGCTAAAGAGTGCTAGACTAACAATAGGGGTCTAAGGTAGTAAATTCTAAGTATGGTGAGACAAGAGCAGTAAATTCCAGGGGCAGGGTCGAGATGGAGACTAGTGGAGAATTTTTAACTCGCTTCTCTCAGTTTGCTGTTACTTTGTTTTCTCTCATTATCAGTCTGCAATTTTTAACTTGCTTGCTGGGCTGATTACTCTGTTGTCATGGTGGCTGAGTTCAGGCCACCTGGAGTCTTATATTTCCTTAGCTAATAGAACTCCATTTCCTTAGCTACACTATTTCCTTAGCCAATAATGAAACACTATTTCCTTAGCTAATAATGTCACTGCTGAGTTCAAGCCATCTAGAATCTTACAGAGGACTAGTTGTTTAGTAGAAGTCACTGGTAACTATAACAGGGCCCCCAGACGTTAGCACAACTGACTCCATGATGGAAGTGCCATTCAGGCTGTAGAACTCAGAACATCTGCAGGACCACCTGCCAAAATGAAAACAAAGGCCTAATCCATCAAGGTCCACAGTGCTGGGAAAGTCTCTAAATGCACTAACCTTGCTTTTTGGCTTCTGTAGCTCTGCTTCTGGCTAACTGTCCATGTTTAACTGAATTATGTCAACCCAGAACATGGTTTTTGTGCCTAAAAGCTCTCCCTGAGAAAGGCCCCGTGCTACACTGGGATCTTGAGGACCCAGAGTAGTTACCAGATAATAAAGAGTTTCTATTGGCTTGAACACCATGTGTGTCGGGGGAGGGGGATAGAGGAAAGGAAGAAGGGGAAACTTTGGTCAGGATGTAAATTAATTAAAGAATTCTTTTTAAATGACCACGTAGTCTTCTCTGGTGAATGCCCCAGAACAGGAGTGTTCATCCTTCATTTTCCTCACTACAGCTGCCTGATTGCTGACTTGGTGTCTTTAAAATGTCACCTTTCAGCCCTTAGTGCTACTGTGACTTGAGGTGCCAAGGTAGGTTCATACTCTTTGGGGGCCTCCCTTTCTCTGAGAAGAAGAAGGGCGGAGGGGGTGAGGTTAGGACTGAGAGGAGAAAATGGAGGGGGCTGGGATCAGGCTGTGAAGCAATTAAACAAAGGAACAAATGGGAAAAAAAGTCATCTTCCTATTCATGTGATTGTTTTACACTCTCAGGTTTATGCAAATGTCTGATGGTCTACATTATATGATTTTTTTTTATCTGAAAATTTCAGAGTATTCTTTTGTAATTAATTTTCTTCACAAGCTTTGTGACAATGCCTCTATTCTATTTACGACTGAACAGTTGTAGTACCCTCTTTGTTCTTAGTCAATAGGTATAAAGATCTAGCAAGTTCGCTAAACTTTGAAAAGTTTAGTGTAGGGAGGGGAGAATGACTAGGGAGGGATATGTAGGGGGGCTGGGCCGCTGGGGCAAGAATTAGGTCTACAAGGAGCAGGAAGGGGAGGAGAGGGTGGTGGGGAGGGGATCTGCAGGAGCAAATGAGTTCAGGGTTCCGATGGAGGAAGAAGGGAGATGGTGGGAAGTGCAGAATGACTGGCTGGGGAGTGGAGGGGGATCCCGGGGGGGGGGTCCGCTTGAGAGGGACACTGGTGGTGTGGCTGAAGCTACGGGACTCAGGACAGAAACTTAGGAGTGGAACTGAACACTGCCTGGGGCAGAGACTGGCTTTAGGTTGCACAATTCCCATTCTAGCTGCAGGCTGCAGCACCACCTACTGAAGATAAAGACTTTTGAGAATTCTATAGTTGACTCTTGAAAACACTTCTCCTCCCCCCACCCCAAACAGGGTCTCAATATGTACACCAGGCTGGACTTGAATTCACAGAGCTCCTCCAGCATTAGACTTAAAGGTCTGTGCAACCATGCCTGACTCTCACTGGGTCGTAAGCTCTAATGGCGTGCTAGTAAAGTATGGGAGCTTCAAAACTGACTATTTCACCCTAATTAATTTGTACAACTTAGTGGCGTTAGGCAGACTGGCACTAGTAAAGTGTCTGAGGCATCACTACAGGAAAGCTGCAACAACTAATCACAGGAAACGCAAACTGAGGACTAGTTGTTTAGTAGAAGTCACTGGTAACTACAACAGGGCCCCCAGACCTTAGCACAGCTGACTCCATGATGGAAGTGCCACTCAGGCTGTAGAACTCAGCACATCTGCAGGACCACCTGCCAAAATGAAAAGAAAGGCCTAATCCATCAAGGTCCATAGTGCTGGGAAAGTCTCTAAATGCACTAACCTTGCTTTTTGGCTTCTGTGGCTTTGCTTCTGGCTAACTGTCCATGTTTAACTGAATTATGTCAACCCAGAACATGGTTTTTGGTGCTTAAAATCTTTCCCTGAGAAAGGCTCCATGCTGCACTGGGATCCTAAGCACCCAGGGTAGTCACCAGCTAATAAACACTCTCTATTGGCTTAAAGCTATGTGGGAACAGTCTTGTCTGGTGGATCTCCCAAAGCTGTAATGCCCACCCTCCTTTTTCCTTACTGGAAGCTGGCTTTTTGCTGACTTCGTGTCTTTAATATATCACATTTCCATTCAGATGCTTTTAAACTTTCTTCATGTTGTTGGAAAAAAGCAAAAGAAATTAGTTCTAAAGTCTGCTATTTTGTTTTCAAACTCCATTTACTTGTAGGGGGAAACTAAATTCAAGGTCTCAGGTCCTAGGGGATCTAGGGACTTCCCAATAGTTGGACAGTTTCTGTTGGGAGGAGACAGTTGTCTCAAGGACAACTTCTCCATCTTGCTGGTGTGGTTAAACTAAGTTCACATTCCCATGCCAGGAACCAACTCTTATCCTGACTGATAGAAAAACAACAATAACTTGGTGCAGGTGTTTATGATTTTCAGGCTTAAATACTCTGTGATATTCTGGCTGGTTGTTGCATTTCAGTTCCCTAGTCTGTTCTGCAGCCCTGACTGATCAGTAGCAGCTTGATTACAATAGGTTTTATCATTTGCATTGAGCTGGTGTTTGAGTTGTTGGATTTAAGCAGATCTCATAATAACGTGATTGCTTTACAGATATTCATATCGAACTAGGGTCATCCTTTCCCACTGATGCCAAATAAGGTACCCAGTTAGGGGAACTGCATCCAAAGGGAGGCGTAAGAGTCAGAGATAGCCCCTGCTCCAGTTGCTAGGGGATCCACATGAAGACCATTGCACATCTGCTACATATGTGCAAGAGGCCTAGTACCAGTCCAGTCATGGTCTTTGATTGGTGGTTCAGTCTCTCTGAGACCCCATGGGTCCAAGTTAATTAACTCTGTAGGTCTTCTTGAGGAGTCCTTGAGCCTTCCTGTTCCCTCAATCATTTGCCCAACTCTTCCATAGGACTCCCTCTAGGAGCCTTTCAGAACTAATTTAATTTAATTCTTATACTTCTACATCCCTTTCACCAAGCCCCCAACACTAGGTAGGAGAGAAGAAAGGTCAGTGGGGAGAAAGGTCATAGACCTCTTTATTTCTTCTGGCTGTTTAGGGTCATCAGCTTCTTTGGAACAATACCAATCTCAGTTGTCAGAATATCCAGCAGGCCAGGTAACCAGCAGCCTTCCTCTTTCTCCATCTATCTTCTCAAAACGTACTTGAATTGCCCTCCTCTCTGTCACAGCCTTTTCTCCTCTCCCTGGGCTCTAGTATTTATACCCTCTCCTAGTCCTCAGAATTCAGTTAACTGAAGCTGTCAAAGACCATGCCCCTCTCCAAGCTGTGAACAAACTCAAGGCAACCCCATACCTCACACTTGGGATTAAAGCAAAAACATATTTACATAACATAACTGAGTTTTTAAAGTTGCCAAAACTTCCCTATGGAGGCCATTCATTTTCAAACCATCACATTTCACCCCTTGACTCCCATAGGCTTGTAGCCATATCATAATGCAAAAATGCATTCAGTCCAATTTCAGAAGCCCCTATTGACTATCACAGTCTCAAGCCCTTTTAAAGGCCGAAAGTTGGGCTAGAGAGATGGCTCAGAGGTTAAGAGCACTGATTGCTCTTCCAGAGGTCCTGAGTTCAATTCCCAGCAACCACATGCTGGCTCACAACCATCTAATGTGATCTAATGCCTTTTTCTGGCTTACAGGTGTACATGCAGATAGAGACTCATATATGATAAATAAATAAATAAATAAATAAATAAATAAATAAATAAATAAATAAATACCCAAAGTTCAAAGTTTCTTTTGAGACTCAAGGCAAGACTCTTCACTGTTACCCTTGTGGGGCTCCAGAACTGTGGCTCCAGAGGAATTGGCATGGGACTAGTGAGATGGAGCATGTTCAAACCCCAGAAATCTTAAAAGTTGAAGTTTAAATCTCATCCTGAGAACAGAAGGTGTGGGACAAATCTCTCTCCTTGTTTCCTAGCCTACCCCAGTAGCAAGTGACACAACCCCCAGGTGGCTACAGGTGATGAGTCATATAAGCTGTCATCTCTTATCCTCCCCATGCAAATAGGGCATTGATAGCACCTTAGATCCAACAGTCAAACACTTTAACCCCCTCAAGCCCCTCCCACTGCCCAAGGTTTTATGAGTCCCTGATTCACATGAAATAAACCAGTGAGCATCATCTACTTAGACAGGCTAATAACTCACTTCAGGAACGAAAGGCTCCCCTTCTCCCTGAAGAATTCATCACTGGAATCCTGGACTTGACTGCAGGGTAGGCAGCTTCTACAAAACCACCACCCTCACTGCTGGAGCTCGCCCAGCAGCTGCAAGCTTCTCCTAATCACCAGCGAGTCTGGCCAGATTGCTTCTGCCATCTTTTGTGCCCCCACGCTTGCTACAGTGCTGCTCTGCAGGATGCTTGCTGCAGTGCTGCTCTGCAGGATGCCATTCCCCACTTCCCCAGTCAGTGGCTGATTCATCCAAGTTAGGCCAGTCAGTGCCTGACTCAGTCTCCAAGCCCTGAGATCCTCCTGCAGTCACAGATAATTGCCCCATTGCCCAAGCTTTGACTAGCATTCCAGCCTTCCTGGGCCCCTGACAACAATGTCCTAATTCAGACAATATGTCATCTGTTTCCCCACCTAACAGGCTGAAATGTTACATCAAAAGGAATTCCCTGGCAGAGGGGACAAATGGGTTCCTATAATGCCAACTGACACACCCAAAATGGGCCCTTAGTCCTGCTCACCACGGCTGTGCTTTATGCTCATTGCACGCATGATAAACTTCATTTCATGCTTCAATCAAATTAAGAGTATATTAACACAGTCAAACATGATATTAAAGATATTATCCCTTATATAAAGGACAGGAGATATGACACTAAAGATTTGATTCAGGAACATAAGAACAGGGGGGAATGAAGAGATCATGTTAAAAAGCTGTCAGACTCCATTTGTTAGAAACAACCTACCTCCATCCCTAAGACCACCAACTCTGGGAAAATTCCTTAGAAAAGGTCAAGCTGACCACAAGACTGGATATGTTTATGATCAATAGACCTATCCTATGGCTTAATTAGTCAGCAAAATTCCCCAACCATAAGCCCAGTTGCCCCCATTTTCAAGGTCAGCTAGAACTGTTTGTTAGCAAAATAAATAAGTCAGAACTGACCACCCTGTCTTACCACCTGGTCCCTGTATGAGCTTGTTGCATTTTTCATCTTTAAATGTGCAATGCAACTTCCCCTTTAAGGATGCAGTTCAGATCCCAAACTGGCTGCTTACCCGAGCTCAGAAAATAATGATTTCATTTTAAGTTTCTTTCTTTGAAGTGAGTTTTCTTGGCTTCCACCCAGAACCCAACAGAGTCCTAGCTAGAGTAATTGGCCAAGAAAAATAAATGATATGGTTCTAGACTGGAAATGAAGGGGTTAAAGAGTCTCTACCTGCATATGGCATGATAGTACACTGAAGAGTCTAGCAAAGTGAAATTAGGGGTAATAAATCAAGTATAAAGTTGTAAAATCAGCAAAAAGAGAGAGAGAGAGAGAGAGAGAGAGAGAGAGAGAGAGAGAGAGAGCGCAACATACGCTCTGAAAATTAAATTAAGAGAACCGCTTCATTGTCAGTATCATAAAAAAGAATTAAATACTTATAAATAATCAGACAAAGGAGTCAAAGGTCTGGTTATGGAAAACTGCCCACAGAACAAAGAAATTGAAGGAGACACATCTGGTGTTCGCTGTTTGGAAGAAATATTGTTATAATGTTCATACTAATTGTTATCATTCAAAATATATAGAGAGGCAACTGATCTGATATGGAGAGATTTGTTGAGGAAAGGGAAGGGGAGAGGAGTTAGGGCCATGAGGGTAGAGAGAGACAGAGACAGAGAGACAGTGGGAGAGAGAGAGAGAAATGGAGGGAGGGGATGGCATGCCCAGACTCAGGGAGGGGGAGAGAAACTGAGGCAGACAGAATGCAAGAGAGAGAGGTGGCAGGTTCATCCTTTTATGTCTGGTGTGCAGCTGAAGCACATCTGGCACACACCTGGCAACTCCAAGTGATGACATCAGGTTGCTAGGCAACCTAGAGGTAGGCTACTGGATTACCTGTGAACAAACACTAATCAAAGTGACTTATAGACTAGAGATAATCGCTATTAAATTCCTAACAGTATTCTCCTCAGAGCGGAAAACCCAAGTTTATACAGAAATGTCAAAGCCTTCAAGGAGTCTAAGTGTTTCTTAATTTTCAGATTTATGTATTTTACTGTATGTTTATGAGTGTTTTGCTCATATGTCTGTGCACCATGGTGTTGTGGATGGTTGTGAGCTAACAGCTGGACACACAGACAAAATAGTACATCAGCAAGTACATGAAAACAGTTGTGAGCACTTGAGCAAGAATCTCAAAGGGCAGAGAAGGTGAATCACTGTGTCCCATAGGAGCGACATCCCTATCTCAGCCTAAGCACCTGAGAGAGACAGCTGATTTGAGGTCCCTGCAGGAAGTTCCCAAGTCACTGTGTGAGGAAAGTGCACTCCATAGGTGGGGGCGGGGCCCGGGTCTCTCAGACTCAATAATTGGTGTGGGTGTCCCATCCCACACAGGCCAGCACTGAGCATCTCATTATTTACTTGGAATAGCTGACGAGTTGGGTGACATCAGTGAATCTTCACCCCAAGTTAACCTCTGTCCTATATATACGCTCACCTGACACCCCCTCCCACACACACAGCAGTACCTTCACAAACACACAATACACCTGCAAAAGCATACCCTCCCCCCCCCAAAAAGTAACAGCATATTCACCAATTTGCTCCCAAGGTCATGATGTAACAGTGGTGGACAAATGCATGGGCCTGATGTGAGAGGGGTGGGCAAATGTGTGCCAATGATTTTGAAAGTCATCAAAGAGAAACTCCTAAGGGAAAAGAAACTTCTTGGGAAATGGCTCCAGAATGAGTTCAAGAATATTTAGGATTCAGAGCTGGGCAGAGCTGGGGTGCCCTGGTCAGACATGATAGCCGACTCAGAGAGCTGAGACTATGAAAGACCCTGTGTCCTAAAGCAAGGTGGATATAGTTATATGTGGATCCACACACGAAGTTAATCTCTGTCCCGTAAGTACACACACACATGTACACACACACACACACACACACACACACACACACACACACACACACACACCCCTTTACAAACATACAATACAGCTTCAAAAACACTTTTAAAAGGTGATTCACACTTTTTACCAAGGATCTGGACATTTCTTCTGCAGAGGTCTAAGACAGAAAGAAAAAAGTTCATTCATTTTTATCCCATGTGTATGAGTGTTTTGTCTGTGTGTTTGTGTGTCTGTGCCATGTTTGTGCAGTGCCCACGGAGGCCAGAAGCCTGCATCAGATCCCCTGAAACCACAGTTACAGAAGGTAGCAAGCAGACAGGCTGGGTGGCACAGGCCTTTAATGCCCAGCACTATGGAGGCAGAGGAAGTAGATCTCTGAATTTGAAGCCAGCCTGGTCTATGGAGCTAGTTCCAGAACAGCCAGCGCTACACAGAGAAATCCTGCCTCAAAAACAAACAAACAAAAGAAAAACCTTAGGAGGAGAGCGGCTATGTGACAGCAGGGAATCCAGCCTGGGTCCTCCAAAAGAGCAGATGATTTCTCTCTCAACCACTGAGTCATCCCTTCAGGCCCCGGAAACTGCTTCTATTGGAAGAAGATTTTGATTGCAAAACTTTCTACAGGGACTTAGGTTCCGGTGACACGGAGCCTTCCTTTCCCACTAGATAGTCATTGTCCTTCAGTGGGGAGAAAATACAAGGTAGGAAATGAGGGTGGAAAGGGGGCGTGGCTAGGAGCAGTGGAGAAGGGCCAGGGCAACAGCAGCTTGAAACCAGAGAACTTGAGCAGCACCAGGAGGTGATGGGGAAAGGGACCAGGAGGGGCAAATGAGTCTTGTGTGGAGAAGAAAAGAGATAGGGGAAGCTAGAAAGCGCAGGCTGGCGCTCTGAGGGAGACCAATGGGGTGTGTGAAGCTAGAGGAGAGGCAGGGGAACCTGCTAGTACAAAAATGACTCAGGGGCACCTACTTTGGTGAGGGCAGGGCAGAGGTGAGGCCCAGCATGCTGTGCGCCTGGCCTCGTCACCGTCACCAGGGCGGGATCTGGACTTGGGCGGGTATAAATTTCTCTGATTCTGGCGGCAATCTACAGAGGATCCAGCTGATAGCTCTGATTTACTCTCTCTGTTTCCTGACTCTGTTGCCCAGGGACTTTGAAGGCGCAACTGCTGGTGAGTGAGATGAAGGGACCTAGGGGGTGTGGGAGCCCTGAGCCACAGTGTTCTGGCCACTCAGTTCACAGTTGTCACCTCTGTGGGCCATGTGAGCCTGAGGGTGTCAGGGACCTTGGCCCTCCAGGGAGGACTACCAGAGCTACCAGGATCCAGAGGGATTTGTTGTGGAGGAGACGTGTACAAAAAGGTGGATTAGGAACTGGCATGGTTGGAGTATGGAAGTGCCTGAATTCACAGCCCAGGAGCCTTAGAACTTTCGAGAATCTGTGTGCTGGATCCTCTGCTGGGCAGTACTGAGGACTCCCTGATTCTCAGAATCTCTTGCCCTGTAGGAAGCCAGGTCTCAGGAAGGAACCATGACAGAAGGAGCAACCAGCAAGCATGACCCCTGGTATCTGAGGCTTTTAGTTCTGCTGAGCTGTCTGCTGACCGCCAAGTCGCTGGTTGGTGAGTTCCTGGGGCGGGGCGGGGCGGGGGCGGGGGTGGGGTGGGGTGGGGTCCCCGAGTTGGGGCATGGAAGAATGGCTTGGCTCTAAGCCAGGAAGTTCACAGTCCTGGGCTAGCAGGAAGCCCCTGGCCTTCCCCTTCCCCTGGATCATCTCAGAGACAGATGCCAGACTGTCCCCGGCTCTACCAGACCCAGATTTCAGGGGATTGAAGAAGTTAGGGGAACTGTTATGGTGGAAGGACAGGGCAAGGCTAAATGAGTGAAAAGCTCATGGGGTAGAAGAGATGACCTGGTGACCCTGGTCCCCTCAGCATCACTGGGGTCTGTAGGAAGCCTAGAACCCAGGCACCCAGACTGGATGTGCTGGGCAGAGTGCAAGACCCCACCAGGAAGCTGTCTCTCACAGCTGCCCTGGCATGCTGTGCTCTGAAGACTGCCTTCCCTGGGATTCCTAGTAAGCCCTCCACCATTCTGGGACTGACCGCTGTGCCCTTGAGCTTTCTTTCTGATCTTCTCATGGAACCTCTCCAGCAGATCACAAAGGATGCTTCCTGGGACAAGGCAGCTACAACCACCTACATCCTTACTTTTTTTCCTCCTCCCTTCCATCTCCCTCTCCTCCTCTCCCCCTCTCCTCCTTCATCCCTCCCCACCACCCTCCCTCCTCCTTCCTCTCCCTCCTCCCTTCTCCCACCCCTTCCCCTCCCTTCCCCCTCCCTTCTTACTCCCTCCACCCCTCTCCCTCGTCCTACCTCACCCTCTCTCTCCTCCCCCTCCCTCCCCCTCCCTCTCCTACTTTCCTTTGTTCCCACTTCCTCCTTCTCCCCCTCTCTCCTTCATTCCCCCATCTCCCTCCCCCTGCCACCCTTCCCTCCCTCCCCACTTCCCTCCTCCTCCTTCCCCCTTTCCCCCTCCTCCTTATCTCTCCTCCCTCCCCCCACCTTCCTCCCTTCCCCTTCCTCTTCCATCCTTCCTCCCATCTTCCCCTCCTTCCATCCCTCTCCCTCCCCTCCTCCTTCTCTCCTCTCCCTTGCCCCTCCTCCCAAGCCCCCTCCCCTCACTTCCCCCTTCTCCCTCCTCCCCTCTTCACCCTGTCCCCTCCAGCCCTTCCCTCATCCCCTGCCCTTCTCCTTTCCCCTCCCCATCCTCCTGTCCTTCCCTCTTCCCCCTTCCCTCCTTCCTTGCCTCCTTCCCTCCCTCCTCTTTTCCCCCTCTTCCCCTTCCTCCTTCCCCCTCCTTTCCTCTCCCTTAACTTCCCCCATCCCATTCCCTTCCCCTTTCCCCTTCCCCTTCTTCCTTCCCTCCCTCTCCCCTCCCTCCTCCTTATCCTCTCCCTCCTCATCCTCATCCTCCTCCTTATCCTCCTCTTCCTCCTCCTCCTTCTTCTTTCTCTCTCTCTCTCTCTCTCTCTCTCTCTCTCTCTCTCTCTCTCTCTCTCTTTCTCTCTCTGCCTTCTCTCCTTCGGTTGCTGTTTTGTTTTAAGGTAAGGCTTCACATTCTAGAATGTGAAACAATCTCTTCTCTCCCTTGGTCTACAAGTGCTGGGATTGCAGGTTTGAGTCACCAAGCTCAGCTTCCAAGACTTTTCAACCCAGCCCACCCCTCCTTCCCCACTTTCTCATCCACAAAATGCCTTTTGTTGCTCATCCACCAGGTGGCAATCTGTGCTCATGCCTGAAGACACCTCGGCTAAGTCAGGGGCTGGAACACCTGGTTCTCTATGAAGGACCCTGGCAATGGACCTAGGTGGGGACCTATGGAAGCTTCTGCCCTGCTCCCAGGCCCCTGTAGTCTACCTCCTGGGTAGGTGCATCAGATAATGGTGTCCATGAGGCAGGAGCGGGCTCTTTGGTTCTGTGAATGGGTAACACTCTTCCCTCTCACCCCCTAAAAAAATCTGGCAAGCTTCATCTTTTCTCTCTCTGCATCAAATACTCACTTCTCTATTTCCTGAGACAGTAGCAGAAGGCAACAAGCTGCTGGATGAGACAGAAGATTTGTGCTCTAAGCCAGGTTAGAGTTTATTCCATGTTCTAGTGTTGGTGCCCATCCCCCCAGAGTGTGTTCAAAAGTCCTGTGACAGCTGCATGTTTCCCAGGCAGCAGTGGGTTCTATGCTGCCTCTGAACTCTGGGTCATCTAAATATGACAGGAGAAGGTCCTGGGTTCACAGCTTCATGCTCAATTCATTTGTCCAATTGATTCCTTGAATCCCATAGAACATAGGGGACACTTCTGAAGCCTGAGGTGCTTGCGGAGGGAGAAGTGGCAGCTGACTTGAGAACAGACCTCAGTCACTTTCTCTAGATGAGATAAGATTCCCACAAGCTTCCAGGAACAGCAGATGCTCTGTCAGACAGAAGTCCTTGTCTCTCCCTGCTAGGCAGCTCTCAGCACACAGTGACTTGCTGTGTCCGCTGTGTCCCTGCAGCAATGCCTCACTTCTGGATATCTTGTCGGACTATGGCTTGTCCACCTAACCACCTAGAGGGAAAGTGCTCACCTCATGAGTCTCCCTGCGGCCTGATGCCCTTTCTGATAGCCCAGGAAGTGAAGCTGCTGCTTCCCAGGGCCTATATCCTAAACCTTAAGCGAGATGCAGAAATGGGAATTGGCCCAGATGTTTTTGTCAAAGCCACATCCCAGTGACATACTTCCTAAGCAAAGTCACACCTCTTAAACCTATCCAAACAGCTGCCACCAACTTAGGACCAACTACTCAAATACCTGAGCCTATGGAGGACCATCTCATTTAAACCATCACAGCAGACATGCACAGTAGCATCTGGGGGTTCACTCCTGAGTGACAGGGCAGGGATGG